>OX337235.1:3321817-3799848 GCA_946965045.2 Epithemia pelagica
ATTGTCAAGCGATGCAGAATGAGACTGTGATCTCGAATTTGCATTGCTTCGATTGTCCAGCGATGCAGAATGTGAGTCAGATCTCGAATATCCTTTACTTTGATTGTCCAGCGATGCAGAATGAGACTGTGATCTCGAATGTGTCTCGCTCCGATCGTCGAGCGATGCAGAATGAGATTGTGATCTCGAATTTGCCTCGCTCCGATCGCTCCGATCGTCGCGGAAGCTATCGGAAGCGTCCGTTTCTGTCGCGTCCCTGGATTGTCGCCCTTCGAATTGAGGTTCTTGCGGCGGCGGTGGGGGCGGAGGAGGAGGAGGTGGTGGTGGTGGACCTGGTGGAGGGGGTGGTCGCTGTGGTGGCTTTGTCAAAGGCGGGGGAGGACGCGGAGGAGGTGGTTTCGCTTCTCGAGGAGGTGTTTTTCGTTGAGGTGTATGTTTCGGTTGTGGCGGAAGTTGTGATGGTTGCTCAATAGGTTCCGCTGCCAATGCCTCGGAGGCAGACACATCCTCTCCACGACTATCTCGTGAAGGCAAAGTTTCACTATCTTCCGTTTCATCCTCTGGACCATCAGTATCGTTTTCACTATGGCTCACAGTGCTCCGTGAGCCCTGCTGTGGACCCAACGTGTTCGTTTCACTCGAGTCTGCTTGCCTTTCCGGTTCCTCCCGAGTTGCTGGCGAGTCGTCGTCCATGGAGGGTACTTCTTGTGGTTGCCTTGGCTGTGTGACTTGTGATTTGGGAGATGGAGGTGCGGTGACGGCCGCGGCGGCCGCGGCGCTGGAAGGTGATTGATGTCGTTGTCGTCGTGGTGTTTGTTGTTGTGACGGAGGAGGCCGTCGTGTAGCAGTCGCCGCTGCAGCTATTGCCATATCACTGGAAGGACGCCGGCGTGGCCGTGAGACTGACCGTGGTGTGGTTGAGGAGGAAGATTTCTTGGACGGTTGCTGTTGCAATTGTTGCAACTGAATTTCCTCCTCTTGTGGTGGCGGTGGTTCTGGACGCGACTGAGGATTGTCCCTGTGGTTCTGGTTGTTGTCCTTGTGGTCGTCGTCCTCGTAGTAATAGTCGTCGTCGGTATCGGGGGAACCACCGTCTTGTTCTCCTCCTCGTTGTCGTCGTGGTCGCAAACTATCGCCATCACGAGGATCCGAATCTTCAAACGACGATGACGAGTCATCTTCATCGTTGTCATTGTTGGTGGACGATAAGGACGACGATTGTTGTCGTGAGGGAAGGGAAGGAAGTTGTTCGGTTGGAGTGGCCGCCATGTTGTCAATAGTTTCATCCTGTGCCGGTTGGTCCTCATCGTCGTCTTCGTCGTCATCTTCGGATGTACCACCATCCTGTGGATTGTCACTGTCGTCGTCTTCTCCAAAATCGTACAAGTGAGGACGTGGCTCTAATCCTCGACCACCTTCGCTCGGTCCTGGTGAAAAGGGTGCTTCTTCGGGTCGTCGATTGCCAGTATTGTCGTCGTCCGTTTCGCCCTTGTCGGAAATGGGGGACAAGGAGCCGGCCGATAAGTGACTCATATGACTATTGTTGCTATTGTTGTTGTTGTTGTTGTTGTGTGCCAAGACGGCTTCCAACAAATCGTAGCGAGAATTGGTGGGTTCCGTGGTGGTTTCGTTGTTGTGGTCGTCCTCGTTCGGCGGTTGGACTCCTCCTCGTCGTCGTCCCCGTTCCGACGTGACATTGGTGGCCGGACTGGTACTACTGGTACTACTACTACTACTGGTATTTTGCACCACGACATTGGACGAGGTGAGAATGGGAATCGGTGGAGGTTCCTGCAGGTCCGTGTCATGGTCGCTGGGATCGTCGTCGAGTGCGGCTTGGAGGGCCGAGGACGGCACGAGCGAGGGGGAAAAGGAGGAGGTGGAGACGGAAAATTCCTTGGTCGTCGTTCTCCGACTGGGTGGCGTCGATGGTGTGGTCGACGTGGTGTTGGGATCCGACTGCAGGTAATTGGAATAAAACAAGGACGAAGCGGGACTGGAGGGAGACGATTCGGAAGGGTGTGGATCCTCAAAGACGTCCGTTTGCGGCGGCTGGTCGTGGTGGTGGTCATTCGCGTGAGGGCTGTGCGGATCCGTGTTCAGTGGTTGGTTCGGAGTGTGTGGTTCCTGTTCCTGCTCCTCCTCGTCATTGTCCTCGTCCTCATCATCATCGTCTTTGGTACTCATGACACTTGGACCGGCACTGGCACTTTGGCTGGCACTGGCACTTTGACTGGCACTCCCACTCACGTCATCACCACTGGCACTCCCACTCCCACTTTGGTCGTCGTTGTCATCCTCCTCTTTGTCGTCGTCGTCTTGAGCATGGTGTTTGTCGTCGTCGTCGTCTTCTTCGGGAACACGATCCACAATGCTACTTCGTCTCGTGGATGCGGCTGGTGATGATGATGACGGAGAGGCATGATGCTGCAAGGAGGCACTGCTTTCTTCATTCCAAAACAAGTGATCGGTCGATTCCATGGTGACAATGGGATTGTAACTGTTGCTGGTCGTGTCGTGGTTGTGGGCAGTCGTATGATCGTCGTGTCGGTGACTGTCGGAATCACCCAAACTGAGTTGCCAACTGGCTTGACTATCGAATGTCGTATGGACCATGCCACGGTCACTGCCACCCGTGGGACTATCAGCGTCGACCGCCGTTGGACTGTGTTGTTGTTGCTGGTGGTGGTCGACATGGAGAGTGCTGTGATTGCTGCTGTGATTGCTGCTGCTGTACTGACTCAAGTGATCGTCCAGAAATTGGATGGACGTGTCACTGCCCATCAAATCGTCGTCTTGTTGTTGTTCGTCGTCGTCCTGGTAGAGACCCGTGCCAGAATGATTGTAATTGGGGGGATGATCGTACTCTTGTTCTTCAAAGGCTTTGATGGAAATTTGGCGAGGATCGTACAATTCCTGGTCCGGTTGTTGTTGGTGGTCGTACATCATGGACGACGAAGGGGGCGGTGGCGGATCGTGGGGAGTGTTGTTGTAATCGGGGTATTCGTAGGCCGTTTCCGGATAGCCTCCATAGGGCTCGGCCAAATGGGGGTCGTCGTCCTGGTCGTCGGGATAGCCGGGCAACTCCAACAATTGGACTTCAGTTTCCGTCGTGTGACTTTGCTCGTCGTCGTCATCTTCCGACTCTTCTTCGGTTTCTTCTTGAATTTCCGTCAATCGTTGCGACAAGGATGGTGACGACGAGGACAACATAATGTGTGTATATTCTGTAGAGAAACGGCGGCGGCCTTGTTGTTGTTTCGTTTCGTATTGGCAATCCAATAAAAGTGGTTGTGGAACAATCGAGAGATGGATCCAAAAGTCAAAATGTGTTTCGTTCCGGACACACTACGGTCTTCTTATTGTTATTGTTGTTGGATGGATACAGTCTCTGTCGTCGTCGTCTTCTTCTCTGTGCCATTCATTCCACCAAGAAGAAGGAGAACCAGAATGGTGCTTCGTTTCTCCCATTCAAGAGGTCGTCGTCGTCGTCCAAGTCCCACCAAAAACCCACTGACAAATCTGGCGTCGGATGGAACCAAAAAGTGAGCCCAACGGATTTTATTTTTTGGGGACCTGGTATTGCCCTCCAATGACCGTTTCCATCTATGCCCCATGAGTCGCGTATCGGTCGTAGAAAGCGCGCTCGCATCCGCGCCGGCCGGGCCACCTGTCACCGTGGATTTGAATTCTCAGATTTTTGGGGAAACGCAAAATCGACAAGGCCGAGACGAGCCGCGTTGGTTGTCGGTACGGCACAGTTGGTCCACTGGTTTCAACAACCGTGAGTTCTTTTTGCGGTGAACCTTTGGTTCCTCCACTTGTGATTCGTTGTTCCAATGGAGACTATGGAGGATGACGACGACCTGTCGGAGCTCAGCGCGAGCGTCTCTACCGGACTACAAGAGAGCTCCAGCTCCAGCGACGACCACACCGCCACCGCCGGTACCTTTCAGCGACGAAAACTGCGACGAACCATGACCGTGGCGAAACCGCGGGAGGAACGGGCGGCGTCCCCTTACGTTCAGGGCTTTGGCGAACGCCACACCACTTGGTCCTGGTTGCAAGAACCAACAGACGGCATGTTGTTTCCCGAGGAGCTTGGTTCTTCCATTCTGCAACCAACGAGGAGCTCGCGGGAGTACGATCAAGGAATTTTTTCATGCCACTGGCCCGAATTCGATACACGGTGATTGCGGGGGAACGACGGAAGCACAAGAAGGTGGGCGATCGAGACAATGCCAGGTTTGTTTCCGGTCATTACGTTCCGCCAGCCGAGTGCGGCAAGGCCTTTCGATATGCGTCCAACTCCTTCGCTTCGGCCAACGTTGACCGGAATGGCATTCATACTCTCTCGGAGTATCTCTGGAACGTGGAAGAGGGCGTTGGTATTGCTCTGAAATATCTGGATCAATGGAAATCTTGCAAAAGGGCGTTGGTCGAGAGGAAACCTCTGGGTGGACTCGGAATCCCTTTGTCATTTCAAGGCTTGTCGTCGTCCAACGCCAAGCTAATCGCGACACCACTGTTCTCATGTGGCCCCAAGGTAACCCAGGGTGACATGTGGGAGATTTCCGCTACACTGGAGGATCTGAAGCAGGGAACTTCGCCACTGGAACTGGTACGTGATGGTGGGAATACCGCCAACCACAAAGTGCTCCCATGCCTTTTGAAAATATCATCCGAAGGAGCGTTCAGTACGTGGATTCCGCCACGAGAGTGTGGCCGTGCTCGGATGAAACTAAAACAGAGAAGAGTTCACCTGGGCAGTCTGCTGTGCTTTCTGGAGTGTCCAGTGGGAATGGCGACAGTCATGGAAGATTTGCGTCCTCAAGGTTACGTCGACCTCTCTCCCGAGCATGCCGTGAGAAACGGCGTCTCCGTGTCTCAGCTGTGGAGGGCACTCAAAGACGTGTTGCGTCAAACATTGGTGCCGGCGGCGAACGCGGGCGTGGTTCATGCAGATCTTCGCCCTGGGTACGACCAAACGTCCAACCTGTTGTGGTGTCGTCGATGGAGTGATGACTCCCTACAGCTCCAGCTGATTGACTTTGATAGCGCTTTGGCAGCCCCGAGTCCATCCCGGATCATGACGACAAGAGAGCGCTGGCGAGTTGCAAAGATCCGGTGAGCTACTTGCTGCTGCAGATAGAAATCAAACGATTGTGTGTGGCACGGGGGACCGAGGGGATCAAGTGGTTCCTCTTTGGTTGGATTCTCAACTCGATTACTCATCGCTCGGAAGCTCATTTTCCTCACTGTCGTTCATCATTCTCTTGTGGTCGTTGGATGCTTCGACGTCAGCGGCAAATCGCAAGGAATTCATGGCACGACGTTTCTTGGTCACCCACTCGCCAATGTCTTCATCGTCCCCATCCAACAAGAGCAATTCCCATCCTTCCAAGAATCGAGGGAACAAGTACATGCGGCCGGGAATACACAGCAAGGTCATGAAGGGAAAGACAATGGAAATGGCCGACATGTTTTGCACAAAAAAGACGAGTCCGAAAAAGAGGATTTGCAGAATTGTGTACAAGTGCACCTTTGGCTTCTCCATGTACCGGTTAAAGACAGTATCGGGGTACTTGCTAGGTTGTTGCAACCACAACAAGATTCGGTTCCAGAATTGAATGGCCGGCAAGGCAGAAAGATCCATGAACAAAAACACACCATACAAGACAGGCATAGGCAAGAGCTGCAACACCTTGAGGACCAAGAGGGACAATCCCACCATGAGATGAGAAAAGAACATGGTCAAGCGAGTTTCTTGAACGGAAATAATCTTGCCATCCTTGTCCTTTTCGGCCAAACTGTTGAGATGGATAATGCAAGGCACCGTTGTGGCGACCAACCAGGGAAGTCCCAAACAGCCATTGATAAAGTTGAAGAGACCACTGAGGCACAAATCGTAGTTGTAGGCTTCTCCGTGTTGCAAGTTGTGACTCTTGTGGTTGATCAAATGCCAGGTGATACCATTGTCAAGGAAGCAAAGCAAAAAGGCTCCGAGAGCGGGAGCAGCCGTGACAATCGGCACCCATCCCTTGCCGTTCAAATCCGAAAAGTCGACAAACCAAGAACGAGCACCAGCAGCTTCGGCTTGATCCGGACAGTCGTCGGGGAAGAAGGTGAGACAAGTGCTGTCGCAGCATTGGTAGGTCGGTTCAAATCGGTCCGGCACATTGAGTTGTTCCGTTTCAATGCTGGGGAACAAGAACTCTTTGATCATGGTGGCAATCAAGACAGAAAGAGTCACAGCAAAATCATGGATGGAAGTACGGACACCTTTGTTGCAAAAGAAGGATGATGTCTTGAAGCTTCGAAAGAAGAAGATGAGAGCAGTCGTACCGAAACCAAGAAGGGTACTCAACAGGGCTACTTCCAGGTAGCTGTAGTCTTCATCGTCCACGTAATCTTCATGCGACTTGTGGTTCGGGTCAAAGTATCGCAAGATACCGACTTGAGAAAAGGGATCACCCACGGCATCCAACACAAAGATACTGACAATCAAAAAGGCAAAGATTTCGTCCGTGAACCGAGTGGCCAAACGGACAACGCGTGTCAAGTCAAAGAAACTGGCCATGACACAGTAGAACAAAAGCCAGCACGACGTCCAGGCATTGAAGGTCAAGAAGGGAACGCCAATGTTTTCAGAGATACGAATGACAGCCTTGGTAAAGGCAAGCACAGGTCCAGTGGAACCAATGATACACTAAATCAATGAAAAGCATTGCGAGGATTGTATGAGAAAAGAGCTGTCGATGGTACCAAGAGAGGGTTGAACTACCGAACTTACCATGGGCATACCTCCAATCATACTGTATGCGACACCAACCCAAGTCGTGGCCAAAATGGTCTCAACGGCACCAATGCGGTTGTCCGACTCTTTTCCGTAGACGGCTCCAAAGGTGAGCGTGGGTGCGATAACGGAAATGAAGATGAGCAAGGTAACAGCAATGGTTTTCTGGTTGAAATTGGTCGCCTCCTTGACCCAGTGAGTTCCGACGGTTCGCTTAAAGTCCTTGATGATACCAATGCCCCATCCTTGCGGCGGGTCCATATGAATCTGTCCAGCTCCTTCGACCAAGTCGGCGTTGGAGACCGAGCCCCCTGTCGATGTGATGACAGTGGGTTCGTTGATCTTGTCTTCGTTGTATTCCTTGTCCGTCATGGTGAGATAAAAAGTGTAACGAACGAAACTTGAGTCGCAAAATGAGATCGGATGTTGTCTAGCAATTGCTTTGCCTCCAAAATTGTGAGGTGATGTTATGATTGACGAACTATCAATCGACCTGGAGGCTTAGATACTGACACCCATCGCCGCTGACGATGGAAAGAAGCTTGGCTTGGGGGACCCAGGTCGGGGAGGTGGAGATGGATGGTTTCTCACAAAATTGTTACTTAACGAGTGCACCACGTTCACTCAAAACGTCCGCAGACATGTCTACCGACGGCCAACTCTCAGCTCTCTCTTGACATGTCCCGTGTACGTTGCTTCTTGATTCATTCTCGCGAACAGTATCCTATTCCATTATCGGACTACTGTAACTCCAATGCTTATCTCCTTCATGTATATCTTGGATCACGACGCAGAGGAGTTGTACAAAGAACATTTCGTTGCTTTCTTCCTGGTTTCCACCTTTTCCGTTTCGTGCGTTGCACAGTTTCTTGTCAAATCAGAGACTCAAAAGAAATAGGAGGACTTAGACATGAAAGAACGGATTTACTCCTAGTATTTAGTTGCTTGTCGCAGAAACGGTGATGAAAGGTGCAAACTTGTCAAGCGACGTCTGCTACGTTTTACGTTTGCCAAAAGAGCCATCCCTTTATTCTCACATAGTTGTGCCAAGTACCCTCTACTGTCTCTCTGAAGGCGTTCAGAGTAACCAGAAATCAGAAACGACTCTCTTCACGTTTTAGGGTCCGGTGTCCGTTCCTCCTTCATCATTCCATTAATCGACTATCATCTAGATTGGAGAATGAGGTGGAAAGGTAGGTGGGATAGTTTCTTTCCTCAAAATACACCTTAGAGGCCAAACCATTCATATGTTAATTAGCAAAGAATACTTTGTAGCAACAAGAACGCTTGAGCAATCCACATTTGGCAGAGCGCTTCTTTGCTGCTGACGTACTTTTCTTCTAGATTCACAGAAAAATCTTGAGAAGGCTTCATTCTTCGAGAAATGCAATGAATAACGAATCCCATCCTTGCTCTTTTGGAAAATATTCATAAGCTTACTACGGTAGGTAGTTATGCTATTGTCGTGGTAATCAGCAGTCTTCTCAACCAAAGGATACCGAAAAACCCATGTGACTTGGAAAACAGAAAACAAGAGGACGCCGAAAGAGAGGATGGAATGGGTGTCTATTTCCGATCAAACCAAGAAAGGAATCGTATCACAGTCGCCAGGTAAGAGATGGATCCTCCATGAAACGCCTTGTGTACCATCGACTGTCATATGAAGTCCAAGGCTTGCCTCAGATTGGCCTTGGCGCTCTTTTCAGTGCTAGAGTTTCCCGATTGCTGCCTACCACGGAGCCTGCAGTCAGTCGACAGTGTTTATTCCAATGGATGGATATGAGAAGTGCTTGCTAGTTGCAAACAAGTGGTGAAGAACCATGGCATCCAAAGCATCGATTTTGTGTTTGCCACATGCCGTGGACAAAGACCAATTGACGCCAGTACGACAACTGCTCATTGGCAATTGGCATTGGAATTCACTCACCATTTTGGACACGCGGTCCGTCAAAGACATTCTGGTTCTCCAATTGATACAACCCACCCGTTGTACCCATTCCAGGACGACTAATGCCAATCACCAATACCAATACGACGAGTAGTCCACAAGTAGAAATAGTAGGATGGTGACGGAACACGTCATGTTTACTCACAGCAATTGTAGAAGATCTCTCCCATTCATCCAACGCAACTAGAGTAGGGCAATAAGATGAATAAGTGGAATTAGGTGCTCCTCGTTTGCTGATCTGACCACCACTAGATTATCGAAAGCAATTCATGGTCTACTGGCGTTTCTTGGTTATGCACTCGCTACTGTCTTTTGGTTGACAAGTGAGTTGGCTTATTATGTAAAGTCATGCTATCATTAAAGACAACACGTCGAGTAGAACATTGCGTAAGAAAGACATGGTGTGATGAATATTCAGTCATCCCTGAAAGACAGATCAGATCTGTTTTAGGAATATGTTGCTTTTTTACGAGCAAAGAATGTGAGCACTTCCTCGTGTTAATGGTTCATTGAATTATTGTCCCAGAAGCCGGGCCTTGATTCTGGGAACATACGGGTCCATGAGGGGCCAAAGCGTAGATCCTTTCCAATCTGAAACATAATTCTCCAAATCCGCCGAATTTCGATAATGGACCAAAAGACCTTGAGTGGTCGTATTGACCATGAAAACGCGAGGTTTTGTCCAATTCACGGTGAGGCGGGGATAGTGCACCACGTAGTGCAGAATCCGATCTGCTTTCATAATCAGTTTGTTGTCTGAATGGTGCTTTCCCGTAAAGCATCGTCGGGCCTCCATGAGAAGGATCGTTGGGTCGTACGTTGTGTTGGTTCCATTGCACATGGTGAAAACATGAGGACGAAAGTGCACAGCGTCCAATTCTTCCTCTTGAGGCGATTCCTCGAATACCTTATCTAGAAAGGCAACCAAATTCTTTTTAGTTGGTGAATGCACTGGAGCGGGCTCGCTGGAAGCAGTATTCGACAATGACACCATGGAAGAAGGGGGCGGAGGTACCGAACCCCCCTCGTCTCCGAGATAGATAAACTCGTCCACATCCCAGTCTCCAAAGTAGCGCGTATACGGACCGTAACGATGCAGAGCACTCAATTCGGCAGCAAATTGTCCTCGTGCCACGGGCCATCCCTCCGGGTTGAGGCAATAGGGATGAGGAAACCACACATATGTCACAATACCCCGACGAATATAGGGCAAGAGGAGCCTTCGTAACCGGCCAACAACATGTTCCTCTTCATTGTCGTAGACAATAAAGTGTTGGACACCAATCTCCAAGTGATATTCCATCCATTCCAACAAGTAGCGACCATGATCTTGAAAGACTCCATGTGTGTTATTTCTACCACTGATGTAGTTGCGTACAAAATTAGGGGTCAGAAGTCGGATAACCACCAACATGGTCATGTCATACTTTTTGTTTTGTGCATGCCCAAGAGCCAGATGGGTGGGAGTATCAGGCTGGTACCAAAGATTGGAGCAAACTGGAATATCCTTGATACTATCCCTTCCTTCCACTAATGCTGTACTTGCGACCTCGGGCTTTCTGGGAGGATCATTTTCTTCGACTTGAAGTTCATCATGAATGGCATAGAGTGAAACTGTCAAATCTGTTGATTGTGATCCCACAGTGGTCACATTCTTGCGCAATTCCATTGGGATGGTGCATCGAAAGGAAAAGGAGGGAGTCCAGTCATCGCCGTTGGGATGTGCGTAGTCACTCCAAACTTTGTGATTACCTGGTTGAAACTCGCATAAGAATCGGACTCGATTCTTGGGTGAATAAAAGAACTTTTGATTGTATGATGCATAGCCTGGTTCGCAGCCACTGCTGGCCAGGGCGACAAAGACCACATGCGTTTGCGTGGCATCTTGAAAGACATCTGACAAGTAGGGCAGTCCGGAATCATTTTGAGGTAGCGGAAAAGATTGAAAGTTACATTGTCGTAGACGCTGTTGAAGAGGAGGACTATTCTCACTGCTTTTACTGATTGCATGGCGGTTGGCGACCTCAGCTTCAAGCTCTGCTGCACATTGGTAAAAAAGGCCCAGAAATCCCGTGAGCATAACTTGGGCTATCACAAGTATCGTGACGACAGACGAGAGTAAGATTTTCCTCTGATTTCCTGCTGTCCAGCTCCTCATTGTTTCAATCGTCTTTATGACAATGTACAAATACCTCGACCGTCTAGCAGAGTGCACTAGATGTTGAGAGGCAGAATTGTGATGTATCAGGAGAGAGGTGAGGGTAATTGGCTCATGATGAAACGATATTCCTACCCAGGTTCGGTTGCTCGGATGGATCTTGGTTCGACACGAATAAGCCCTATATGGAAGCACATGCTTCCGCGTAGCAGAGTGCACTACCTATAGATGTTGAGAGGCAGAATTGGTGAGATGAATCAGGAGAGAGGTGAGGGGAACTGGCTCATGATGAAACGATATTCGTACCCAGGTTCGGTTGGTGCTCGGTTCGACATGAATGGAAGCACATGCTTCCGCATAGTATTAATACTTCCCGGTGTCGAGTCCTTTCAAGGAGGGACCGCCCGGCGCGGAGGGTAGAATGACGAGGAGGGCAATGGTCGAGGAGGGCGCACGCCCGACAAGACAATTGCCCGTCGAGTCATTCTCCCGACAAGCCGGGCGCGCCCGACGCGAGAGGACGGCCAGACAAAGGGAAGTAGTAAACTTACTCCCTATCAAGCTGTGTTGGTAGTGAGAAATTCCTAGAAGCCATGTCACAAAGTGTCACACAAGTGTCTCACAAGTGTCACACACGAAAGGGAAACCGTGCGACTCGCACGAAACTACTTCCCGGTCGTACAAAAAATTCCTACTGTAGTATAAAAATGTGAGACGAACTACCTACACAGTCTGGTATGGAGTTAGGGCTCGTGCTTCCGCATAGAGCTATCGACTAAGCTCCTCCCACCAATGCGAGAAAATACATTAGTTCGGTTTTGTTGGCCAAGTCGCGGTAAAATCGCACCTTCTGATGGCCATTTGACCGACAATTTTGCGATGACTAGAAATAGTTGACCTGGGTAGCCCCGTGATAATTGGCAATGATCCGTGTCTTGAAAGTTATGTTGGCCGAATGGCCATCAGAATTTATGGTAGGTTGGATACGTACAGACCAGATACCGCAATGGAATCATGGTAGTCAGGAGTAGCTACGACAGATCATACAAAGATTCTCTAGGAGTACCTACTTGAGTGTAGCAATTAGCAATAGAAGTGGATACGACCATGAATAATAGGGATCTCTCTTCGGATTAATACTATAGTGTGTACAACAAAAAAAGGACAAAGGATGAGGAGCAGAGCTTCCATCATGTATGGAGTTGGAGTCGAGGATGCCAGCGAAAAAGGGACATCCGGCGAGCCCAATGATACCTTTTCAGCACCACCCATGCACAAGTGCAAGAACAACCATCCATGGAGTTGGTGCAGGTGAGTGTCCAATAATACAATGGTGGAGTCCAATTTAAAACTGATCTACGGGTAGCCCGACTATATGCTTCCAAGTTGGTGTAAACTAGCCATGTTGATTGATCAATATTTCTCCACTACCAAGCAACGGAAATAGCAATACATGAACAAGACTTATACTTTAGCTATACATGACACTGGGAGTAGGCAGAGAAGGTTTACTCCTCTCATGCTTTCAGCTACCACGAACACTCTTGTTTCCCGTCTGGTTCAAGGATCTCCCGGAACTCAAATAATTTCGATTGCCGCCACTGAATGGCAAAGTGGGTGGCAAAATTGATGGATATGCTTCTACCTAGTGTTTTGGAGACTAAAATAGTTGTTCATGCAAAAAACACATAAGGGCCATCCCGCGATTCCACCACTGGGACATGGGTCACCAGAAGGTGAACAGTAGCTACTGTAGACATTTTGGTTCGAAAATACAGAACCCAGAGTGGTGTAAGGGCCGTGATCCACAGAAGACCTTCCAATGCATCCACAACCTTTGCCATGTTGATTTTATAGCCAACATCGGTAAAGATACGCAAACCAAGCCCAAAAGCCACAGGAGCTTTGCTTCACTCAAAAACTTGAAATCTCCATTGTGACGACGGGTAGTTTCCACCCAACTAAGCCATAGTCTCCCTATTTCAGAAATCCTCATGAGTAAGATTCCAAATTCGATGACCTACATACGTGTCCGGTACATTTCCCTACATACGTATATCTACGTAGACTAGTACTGGATGGTCAGAGCGGCCATCAACAAGACACATTAGTTCGGTTTTGTTGGCCAAGTCGCGGTAAAATCGCACCTTCTGATGGCCATTTGACCGACAATTTTGCGATGACTAGAAATAGTTGACCTGGGTAGCCCCGTGATAATTGGCAATGATCCGTGTCTTGAAAGTTATGTTGGCCGAATGGCCATCAGAATTTATGGTAGGTTGGATACGTACAGACCAGATACCGCAATGGAATCATGGTAGTCAGGAGTAGCTACGACAGATCATACAAAGATTCTCTAGGAGTACCTACTTGAGTGTAGCAATTAGCAATAGAAGTGGATACGACCATGAATAATAGGGATCTCTCTTCGGATTAATACTATAGTGTGTACAACAAAAAAAGGACAAAGGATGAGGAGCAGAGCTTCCATCATGTATGGAGTTGGAGTCGAGGATGCCAGCGAAAAAGGGACATCCGGCGAGCCCAATGATACCTTTTCAGCACCACCCATGCACAAGTGCAAGAACAACCATCCATGGAGTTGGTGCAGGTGAGTGTCCAATAATACAATGGTGGAGTCCAATTTAAAACTGATCTACGGGTAGCCCGACTATATGCTTCCAAGTTGGTGTAAACTAGCCATGTTGATTGATCAATATTTCTCCACTACCAAGCAAAGGAAATAGCAATACATGAACAAGACTTATACTTTAGCTATACATGACACTGGGAGTAGGCAGAGAAGGTTTACTCCTCTCATGCTTTCAGCTACCACGAACACTCTTGTTTCCCGTCTGGTTCAAGGATCTCCCGGAACTCAAATAATTTCGATTGCCGCCACTGAATGGCAAAGTGGGTGGCAAAATTGATGGATATGCTTCTACCTAGTGTTTTGGAGACTAAAATAGTTGTTCATGCAAAAAACACATAAGGGCCATCCCGCGATTCCACCACTGGGACATGGGTCACCAGAAGGTGAACAGTAGCTACTGTAGACATTTTGGTTCGAAAATACAGAACCCAGAGTGGTGTAAGGGCCGTGATCCACAGAAGACCTTCCAATGCATCCACAACCTTTGCCATGTTGATTTTATAGCCAACATCGGTAAAGATACGCAAACCAAGCCCAAAAGCCACAGGAGCTTTGCTTCACTCAAAAACTTGAAATCTCCATTGTGACGACGGGTAGTTTCCACCCAACTAAGCCATAGTCTCCCTATTTCAGAAATCCTCATGAGTAAGATTCCAAATTCGATGACCTACATACGTGTCCGGTACATTTCCCTACATACGTATATCTACGTAGACTAGTACTGGATGGTCAGAGCGGCCATCAATTCTTCTACAAGACACATCACTATCTTCCACCGACCGGGATTCTATGTGGGTGCACCTGGCGCGGACAAAGTGCACATGCTCTACCGACGAGATCACAAAACCCAAAACTCTTCTATCCGTACTTTTGATTTTCAATCGCTTCTTCTATTCGTACCAAAAGAAAGATTATCCGAGAGTCGCCAGGTAAGCAACGCATCCTCCCGGAAAGGCTATTTTCTCAGGATAGATGAGTCAGAATTTGAAATCAATAGGCCGACTATACCTCTCAGTCCAAGGCACTCTCTATGGCTAGCACAAGGACTTGCTCCACCGGACTGCCTGCTTTTATCTCGATTGTTCTCGTCATTTCATTCCATTTGTCAAGAGCGAGAAATCCCCTATTGCGCGCATCTTCTGGAGAGCGAAGAGGTTAGACTGTTGACGGTGCTATTTGCGCCGAGCGTCACGGATGATCATTCCTTTCAAAGATACAGTGAGCTCAAGAATCATTTTCTTGGGCCTGTCGTGTTTTTGTTGTTTTTGTGGAAGTAGAGAATGTACTATTGTTCTTCTTGCTGGTGCTGCAGGAGGAGCTGCTGTTTCTTGTCCTTGTCTTGCTGCAAGAGGTCTTCGGCCCATTGGGGAATGGGCAATCCAAGCAGCACATAATCAATGCACATGTATTCCAAAACCTTTTGCACTGTATGGGCATTGTAATAGCGTGTCACTCGTGCCGTGGGTCTTGCACTAGTACGTGTCGGCATTGTCTTGGTTGTGTCAGGGTCGTGGTGACTGTCGTCCATCACCTTTTGTTCCTTGTCCATCCATGCAGTTGTAGATGCCGTTGTTGTTGTATCGGAAAGATTAAAGAGGCGATTCATTAATTCTACAAAGTGTCGAGTGTTGGTAGAAGAATGACGATCCACAACAATTTGTTTCAATTGATGCAAATCGTCCGTCCCCAGCATACCTAAGAAACGCAAGCAAAAAGTGTTAGTCATAAGGAATTCCCATCGCTATGCATTGATTTGAGCTCTCGTCCATCATGATACGTACCCACAAAGTCATAGTCGGTCCACAAGTTGCGAAACAAGCCTTGACAATACAGCGCTTGGGGATAGAAATGAACATTCCAAGACATGGGAAAGACATCCACGTAGAATTGAAACCACATTGCATGTTTTGCATTGTTGAAATCCAAATCGCCCGTAATGGCGCGATGATGTTGATTGTATTGTTTCACATTGGGTGGTTGCAATGGTTCGCTCTTCTGTTTTGTCTTTGTTTTGGTTGTCCTTGTTTTATTCATCAAGGGCGGCGGCAAGAGGTTGGTTCGTCCACTGGCGTGATGTTCATACCATTGGACTTGATCCGTGGAAGCTCCAAACAGGAGATTGGGTTGACAATGATGTGCTTGGAAGCGTGTGGCACCGGTACACTTGTCGACAAAGGCCGACAAGAACCGTTCCAAGGGATCGCGCAACAAGACGGCACGAGTGACACGACGACGAGTGGCTTTGGTGGTGGAGGACGACAAGGACAAGTAACACTGTTTGGTGCGTCGAGTCGTATTCGTATTTGTCGTGGTACCGTTGGTTGGTTGAAAATAGTCTGGATCGTTGAGTTCACATTGCAAGCGTCTCCATCGACTGCTGGATACTTTTTCAATGGCACAAAAACGAAGCAACTGGTCGGACTGATTCTGATTGTCTTTGGCCACGTCATGGTTCTCATTGGAATTGGACAAGCGAATCCACAAGTCATGAAAGCCAGCATGCAAATCGGAATAGGGAGACGCATCGCGCATCAAGGTTTGAAACCACCAAGGCCACACTGCCCGAGTGGTGGAAGTACCCCGTTCGCGCAAGTGACGCAAACACTCTTCGTATTCGAAACGGTCTGTATCCTCGTCCTTGTTGTTGTTGTCGTTGCTGGTGGAGGCATTGGTAGTTCTACTGGGTTGGGACAATGGTTCATGATTGGCCGCTTGTGGTGGTTGTTCCAGACAGGTTTGTAAATGACGATAGGTTTCTTCAAAGGCCGTGGTGACAATCTGCCAGGCCAAGGGTGTCGTTGTGCGGTGAATTCGATGCCACTCCGCAGCTTGTCGTCGTCGTTCGGTCGAGGCACCAGGTAAAGTGTCATCGGACTTTGTGGTACTGTTGGGTGAGGAGGATGCGGATCGTGTGGTTGCCGGTCGAATATTCATCCAGGAGCTCTTGTGGTTTGGTTTCGTTTCGTCCTGGATCATTCCAGGAGTATTGGTAATGAACTCCCTACGACGACTCGTATACGAATCGACGAGA
Organism: Epithemia pelagica; assembly: GCA_946965045.2. Classification (NCBI taxonomy): domain Eukaryota; phylum Bacillariophyta; class Bacillariophyceae; order Surirellales; family Surirellaceae; genus Epithemia; species Epithemia pelagica. Next base: position 3,338,404 of record OX337235.1, read on the forward strand.
GGATGGGGTTGTCGCACCAGCATCCAATGTTGAATCACCAAGAGTCCCAAGGAGCATCCCAGGGCCATTGCCAATCCCCATACTAGTATTGTTGGAGAAGATGGTGACGACGGCACTCGTTTCGGTCGTGGTACAGCAGGGGACTGTCTTGCGGTGTGGTGGTAGAAATTGTGGTAACTGGACGACATTTGCTTGCTGGTTGGTTTGTTTGTGGCGCAGTAATCGAACGACAAGACGAAACAAAAGAGAAGAGGTGTCCCCCTCGATGAAAAGGTGCTCCAGAAGAAATAATGCGCGCCAGAGATTTTAATGGTCCCCCGGCGCTTCGTCCAAGACCAAGCGTGCCCAACAAGGTCACATAACAGAGGTGTGACGTCGCCGATCCGCGAGCGCGAGCGGGTGGAGACCAGGTAATGGCATCCCTGCGAGAGATTTATTGTTGATGGCCCATCACCCACCAACCATGTCATGCAGGAATCTCCAACAACAAAAAATGGAATTGCAACACTCTTGGTGTTACTCAATTCCTTTGTGTTTGCAGATCGTCGCCTTTGCTTTTATATACCCGCAATAGACAACTACGAATTATTGGATAACGTTGTGGACAAGAGGACTCGTCTCGAAATCGGATTCTGTTCCCTTTCCGTCGCATTCTTGCAAGTGAGGAATCATATACTTTTGTGATCACCACGAGAATCTCTGTATCAGAAAGCGTACAACCAAAGCATCGGTTTCATTCCTCCCCACAAAGAAGAAGAAGACGAACCCTTTTCTATCATGGACCACGAGTCAGTGGGTCGGTCCCAACAAGATTCATCCGCGGAAGAACAGACACCGTTGTTGTCCTTGTCATCCTCCGTTCCCGGTCGTTCCAATCCTTCCTTGTTACAAAGGAACAACGACAGTTCTTGGAATGGAACTCAGCTGATTCCTCCCCTCCACCATGCAACTACAAATCCTTCCGGTCTAGAGGGCACAACAACAACAACAACAGTTGGTGATGCGAATACGCTGGTACCCTTGGAAGGCTACCTTTATCATTCGTGGAGAGAAGCAATTCACACAAACACGAAGGAACCTTACAACAACAAGAGTCTTGTGCAAGACGAGGACGATTTAGAGCCTGGCGGCGGTCGTCGTCGTCGACCACGTCTCCGTCCTCGTTCTCCCTCCACCCAGCAGTCCTTCGTCTCGTTTTGCTGGTCGAGTAGTTGTTCCTGGTGCTGGTCGCATTCGCAACAAGCCAGTCGTGTCTTGATTTATGCTGCCATCAATCTGTTGCTGGCCGTACCCGGCTTGTATGGGTATGCGGCGGTCATTTTCAATCATGCCGTCTTTCGTCCCTACACCAATGCCTTGGCCAAATTGGTCTTGTGGTCCAGTTTGGTCCATCAAGCTGGATTCCTCTGCTGTTCCAGTTTGAGTGGCTTTGCCATTGGAACGGTCCAAGATGCCGGATTGGTCTTTTTGTCCCGCATGAGTCATGACATTGCCACGCAAATGACGCTCCGGTACCAACGCGATGACTCCTACTTTGTCCATGCGCTGGAACCACAAAGTCTCTCGACGAACGACACGAATGATAGCAGCAGCAGTAGCGTCATACTGGATCAAGCCATTGTTTCGACCACCGTGGTTCTCTTGTCCTTGAGTACGGCCTTGTTGGGTGTTTGTTTGGTCTTGATGGGACATTTTCGACTCGCCCATGGCATTGTTTCCTACTTGCCCATGCCCGTGGTGGGAGGCTATCTGGCCTTTATTGGATACTTTTGTGTTCAGGCCGGTGTCGCCCTGGCCATTTCCACCCCGCTGGTCACCTTGCGCGATTGGGTGACGCAAGTCTTGTTCCGGACCGATCATTTGCTACTGGCACTGCCCGCTTGTGTCGCAGGATTGGTCTTGACCTGGGTGGCCCGAACAGGACATGCCACGGGGCAGGCCAGTCTCTTGCCGGCCTGCATGGTTGCCATTCCCGCCCTCTTTTATGTCATTGTCTTTGTTCATTATCGTTGGACGACTCACGACACGGACAAGGAGTCTTCTTCCTTTTTGGATACGGCCCGCACTCATGGTTGGGTCGGACCCGTGGCACCTCCCACACCCGTGTCCGATTTGGTCCAATTGATTCATTGGCAATGGATTGATTGGTCCATGATTTCGCACATTGGTGGAACCTGGGTGGGTATGGTCTTGGTCGTCTCCTTTGCCTCGTGTCTCGATGTAGCGGCCATTGCCATGGATATGGGACGTCCGCTCGATACCAATCGCGAATTGCGGACCGTTGGAATTTGCAATGGTACGTACAAAAGTGGCGACAGTCCCGAAACGAGTACCACAAAACAAGAGCGATTTCCAAACTTACACCATGAATTATTTCTCCTTGCCGTGCGTCCCATTTCTGCGTTTGAAAACCGAACCATTACAGTCATGTCCGGTCTGACGGTTGGCTTTACCGGATCGTACATTTTTTCCCAAACCATTTTCACCTACCGGACCGGTGTTCATACCCGGTGGATTGGTATTTGTATCATGGCCCTGTACCTCTTTTTTGTCCTCTCTCCCCTGAATTTGTTGGAATGGTCACCCCTCTTTTTCTTGGGCAGTACCTTGATTTTTATCGGCTACGATCTCTTGTACGAATGGTTGATTGAAATTCGAGACCGCATCTTGTGGTTTGAGTACGCGCTCATTTGGGGCACCTTTGTGGCCATTCAAATCGTGGGGGTTGATGTCGGAATTTTGGTAGGTGTCGTGTCGGCCATGGTGGAACAGGCCTTGTCCACGGCGCAAACCACCACGGTCCTGTGTGTCCCCAAACGATCCAAGGCGGTCTGGAGTCGCGAGGAAATGCAACTCTTGCATCGACATGTCTATCAACAAAATGACAGTACACGTCCCATTGTCACGTTGGAATTGATGGGACCAGTCTTTTTTGGCTCCGCCCTTTATCTCATGGAACGACTCTTGCACGAAGTGGGCCTTTCGACGACCCTCGACCATGGCAACAACCACAACAACACCAAGGAAAGGATACAGAGCAACGGAAATGACACAAGGACGGACAATGGGCCATTCAAGGGATCCCCCGCCATTCCCAATAGTCCGCGGACGTCGCCGTACTTTGTGGCGCTCAACAAACGACCGTCCTTGTTTCATCAAGACGTTGCGTCGACCGTCTCCCACGGCCCCAACCATCACACGACCACTAGTGGCGGCTCTATTCCCCGGCGCAGTCCTCCCAAATATTGCGTCTTGGATTTGACGCAAGTGTCCAACATGGATGCCTCGTCGGCTCGTTCGTGCTTTGTTCAGTTTGCCAAATTGTGCAGTCAAGAGGGTATTACGGTCTGTGCCTCGGGTGCTACACCCCGCATTGCCTGGATGCTACGGACACATCAAGCCGCGTATCCACTCCAAGAGGAAGAAGAACGAATCAAGGCGACCTTGTGGCACGTGACAAAAACATGCTCGACCACCACCTCCTCCAAATCCTTGCAATCCCCGACGTTCCAACACCCCAAAGTGGACAAGATTCTCCTATTTCATACCACCCATGAAGCCTTGGAGTTTTGTGAAGCAAGTTTGATTCATGAATTTCAAAGTCAATCCACGTCGTTGTCCCATACTAGTTCATCCGTCATGTCGGCGTCCCTAGGTTCGGCCAACAAGGACACGACACTCTCTTCCATTTTGGGACGATTTCTCTTGGCCGGTTCCATTGCCACGGGCTACTCCCCCGAGGAGCTGCACATTATTTTACAACGACTCGACAGTCAACGATATCATTCGGATTTGGAGTACCAGGCGGGCGAGAAAATCATGGCCCAAGATACCCGACCGGAATCCTTTTATGTCGTGCTGGAAGGAGCAGTGGCCAGTGGTGCCGCCACGCCCGAATCCGTTCAACGACATCGACAACCCATTGTGTCGGGAGCCGGGCCCGTGCACTTTACGCAAAGTTCGAGTTTTACCAATTTGCTGGATGCGCTACCACTGGCATTTGGAGGACGGGGACAGGACGTGGCGGAATTCACAGCGACGACGACGACGACTGCAACCCCGACCGGAATACCGCCACCACGCCAACCATTTCATCCCCATGCAGGCAGCTCAGGTGGTGGTAGTAGTGGCGGTGCGTACCATCCTCCAGTCGTGGTGGGTACTGTTTGGCCCCTAGGAGGTGTCTTTGGATTTACCGATTTGTGGTTGGATCGACCTCGTACCTTTGGAGCCTTTGCCACGCAAGATCCGACCAGAGTCGCACGCATTACAAGATCGCACATGAATCTACTCCAACAAGAAGATGCTCAACTGTTTGGCTTGCTCCATCAAGTGTTGTTGCGCGCGAGTATCTTGGATTTGGCCAATTGCACCTGCCATGGAGTGTAGCAACCTTCCAAAGAACACCAGAACGAAAGAAAAACCTCATCAGGATACCGGACAAAAATGGTTTCTTGGCATGTGTATTTTTTGTGTCAATGAAGGGAGCTTATTGCAACTCCAGTATGTCCTCCAAGTCCAACAAAACAGTTAGTTGTTCATCGAGAACAATGGTTCCCAGAATTGAGGGAAGGGATGTGTAACTTGCCGAAAGAAGTTGAATGTCAGATGCGCGAACAAGGGTTCTTATATCTCTTGTTTCATGATGAGACAGTTTCACAGCCATGGTTGAGCTGCTGGTAATGATCTGGAACTTGGTGGGCTTGTGGTCTGGAATATTGGCTTGTGGCCCGGGCTATTATTTGAATCCTTGAGCGAGCAACATATGCACGAACAATCTTCAGGGTTTCTGCCATGCAAGTCTCCGCTTCAGGGTCGAGGAGCTGTTGAAAAGGCTCTGGATACGGTGTCAGCATCATTGTCTTTGGTTCTCCTTTGTCTGGGCCCAGCGCACAATACCTCCACCAGGAAGTCGTTACCCGAGTTCTTCCGTCACAAAGGTCGTCATGAGATAAGGCAATTGAAGACCACTTTCTTGCTCCATGCACAGTGTTGTTTGTGTAGCCCGTCATGCCTTTTCGTTGTCATTGTATAGAATGGGCTTGGCTAGTCCCATATAATATGTGTTGCTTGAATCATCCATCCTATGCAAAGAGGCTGCTTGTTATGAAAAAGGAGCTTTTCTCGAGTACTACTCACAGACTACTGGGCCAATTCACATGTAGTTAGATATATTATGGGTCATGCTGTCATAAATGGGTTGGATTCCCTCCGTCTTCTATATCTCAATTGTTCACGTTGCGCGCACATTCCGATACAGCATCAAGTCACAGACACAATCATAGTGGACTTATCCCTCTTCTGGTAGAGGTGGTGCACACTCCTCAAATGCAATTTCGGTTTCCGCGTATTCGCCATCGACAGTACTGTAGTTACCAGCTTCGTTCAGCGAGATGTCGACGTTCGGTGGTACAAAAGTGATTGTTGCAGTACAGGATGCAAGGTACTCTGCGGAAACAAGGTGGAAGTAATCGTTTTCCCAAAAGTTTTGGAGGAGAAACCAAACCTTTGGCTTTCCTGAATCTTCTGTTTCAACCTTACGCACCCCAAGCAGCACCATTGAGTGGAGAACACGCTGTTTCCCTTTCGATTCTCCAAAGGCACGAAACTCAGCTTCGTCCACTTCTCTGTCATGTACCACCTCCCTTTCGAAATTGGCCTCGATTGCAAATTGTTGAACCAATGCTGGTTCTTGGGAATGCTCGAACAGTCGGATCACATTTTGAACGCCGCAATAAAAGAAATATTCATCCAGTGACTTTTTGCAAATTGGTGCCGGCAAAAGCTGATGAGTGGAGGAAAGGCCAGTAATAGTCCTAAAGAACTCTTCCGATCCGAGTCCACAAGCTCCCGTTTCAATGTACTTCTTCTTCTTGGCAGGCTCCAAATTCTCGCGGATGAATTGCGATATGTCTAGCATCCGGTGATTTGTTGTTTCTTGATCGGCACTTCGAAGGCATTGCAGATAGTGCTGTAGCAGAACACTGGCATGCAAACAACAGATTCCAGACCTCTGTTTACGAATGACAAGATAATTCTCGATGGCTTCTTCATCAAAGAAAAGCCATGAGAACTCAATCGATGGAATCTTTACAGCTCCTTCATCCTCCTTGCTTTCCTCGTCCCTTTTTATAGCTTCAATTTTTTCGACAAAGGTGTCAAACTCCTTTTTAAATGTGGTGGTGTAACGAAGAGTGTCACCATGACCTGGGCTCCAACTGAAATCCTCTGACATTAGTCGTTTGGCACGATACTGTTTTAAGGCAGTAAGGCCTTCCCAATCCAAACCAAGCTCTGTTACAAATTCTGCTGCCAGTCTTTCGCGCTCTGCCATGGACATGATTTGTTGATTTGTAGGTGTCCTAGGTGTCTCAGCACTGTGAGGAGTATCGGTGGAGCTTGTGGTGGAAGAGAGGGTGAGCTGGGGCGTGGGGGGATCGTCCGCAGTGGCAGGAGATTCAAATAATGCCGTATTTATAGAGGCGAGATTGTATGTTGACATGTTGCCCAACACTGAAGTAAAATGAATGAACGAACGAACAAACAAAGACCGAATGAACGAATGAATGAATGTGATGGCTCTGCGTGAACTGCAAGGACACGTTTCTATTCTCGACTCTCTCGTAGAAATGTCCACGGGATTACGCTGCTCGCATTCCTCTGTTTTGTGTGTTGCGTGGATCTTCCCAAAACTTGGAGCGCACAGGTGTGACAGGTGACAGGTGGCCCGGTGTGCGCTGAGCAATATTTTTGGACTATCATGTGTTTAGTCGGGTTTCGTTTTTGGGTTTCGTTTTCGCCATCGCTGGGCTCAGATCCTCATTGTCCCGTCTATTCTTTACTCAGTCGCGGTTTCCTGCTACTCTCTTCACCCTTCTCATCAAGGGGTAAGTTTTCTATTATTGAAGTAAGAAAGCTAGAGTGTGTAAATGAGCGACCGCATTGGAATCCGGATTGATGACCATGGCGGCTCGGTGGCCATGCAATTGTGCCCTACACCCTCCACCATAAATCTTTTTTGGAGATGGGAGGAATCTTCTCTCATTCGCTTGTACTTTTCGATCATACCGTCTTTCGTCCGTACACCAATCCCTTTGCCAAATTGGTATTGTGGTCCAGTTTGGTCCATCAAGCTGGATTCCTATGCTGTTCCAGTTTGAGTGGCTTTGCCATTGGGACGGTCCAAGATGCCGGATTGGTCTTTTTGTCGCGCATAAGTCATGACATTGCACCCCGCTTGTCACCTTGCGCGATTGGGTGAGGCAAGTGTTGCTTTGGGACGTCCTCTCGATACCAATCGCGAATTGCGGACCGTCGGAATTTGCAATGGTACGTACTCGTACAAAAGTGGCGACAGTCCAGAAACGAGTACCACAATCAAGAGAGATTTCAAACCTTACCATGAATTTTCTCTCCGTCCCTTTCTGTCCGATATCTGCGTTTGGAAACCGAACCATCACAGTCATGTCCGGTCTGACTGTTGGCTTTACCGGGTCGTACATCTTTTCACAAACCATTTTACGCGGTGGATTGGTATTTGTATCATGGCCCTGTACCTCTTTTATGTCCTATCTCCCCTGAATTTGTTGGAATGGTCACCCCTCTTTTTCTTGGACAGTACCTTGATTTTTATCGGCTACGATCTCTTGTACGAATGGTTGATTGAAATTCGAGACCGCATCTTGTGGTTTGAGTACGCGCTCATTTGGGGCACCTTTGTGGCCATTCAAATCGTGGGGGTTGATGTCGGAATTTTGGTTGGTGTCGTGTCGGCCATGGTGGAACAGGCCTTGTCCACGGCGCAAACCACCACGGTCCTGTGTGTCCCCAAACGATCCAAGGCGGTCTGGAGTCGCGAGGAAATGCAACTCTTGCATCGACATGTCTATCAACAAAATGACAGTACACGTCCCATTGTCACGTTGGAATTGATGGGACCAGTCTTTTTTGGCTCCGCCCTCTATCTCATGGAACGACTCTTGCACGAAGTGGGCCTTTCGACGACCCTCGACCATGGCAACAACCACAACAACACCAAGGAAAGGATACAGAGCAACGGAAATGACACAAGGACGGACAATGGGCCATTCAAGGGATCCCCCGCCATTCCCCATAGTCCACGGACGTCGCCGTACTTTGTGGCGCTCAACAAACGACCGTCCTTGTTTCATCAAGACGTTGCGTCGACCGTCTCCCACGGCCCCAACCATCACACGACCACTAGTGGCGGCTCGATTCCCCGGTGCAGTCCTCCCAAATATTGCGTCTTGGATTTGACGCAAGTGTCCAACATGGATGCCTCGTCGGCTCGTTCGTGCTTTGTTCAGTTTGCCAAATTGTGCAGTCAAGAGGGTATTACGGTCTGTGCCTCGGGTGCTACACCCCGCATTGCCTGGATGCTACGGACGCATCAAGCCGCGTATCCACTCCAAGAGGAAGAAGAACGAATCAAGGCGACCTTGTGGCACGTGACAAAAACATGCTCGACCACCACCTCCTCCAAATCCTTGCAATCCCCGACGTTCCAACACCCCAAAGTGGACAAGATTCTCCTATTTCATACCACCCATGAAGCCTTGGAGTTTTGTGAAGCAAGTTTGATTCATGAATTTCAAAGTCAATCCACGTCGTTGTCCCAGACTAGTTCATCCGTCATGTCGGCGTCCCTAGGTTCGGCCAACAAGGACACGACACTCTCTTCCATTTTGGGACGATTTCTCTTGGCCGGTTCCATTGCCACGGGCTACTCCCCCGAGGAGCTGCTCATTATTTTACAACGACTCGACAGTCAACGATACCATTCGGAATTGGAGTACCAGGCGGGCGAGAAAATCATGGCCCAAGATACCCGACCGGAATCCTTTTATGTCGTGCTGGAATGAGCAGTGGCCAGTGGTGCCGCCACGCCCGAATCCGTTCAACGACATCGACAACCCATTGTGTCGGGAGCCGGGCCCGTGCACTTGACGCAAAGTTCGAGTTTTACCAATTTGCTGGATGCGCTACCACTGGCATTTGGAGGACGGGGACAGGACGGGGCGGAATTCACAGCGACGACGACGACGACCGCAAACCCGACCGGAATACCGCCACCACGCCAACCATTTCATCCCCATGCAGGCAGCTCGGGTGGTGGTAGTAGTGGCGGTGCGTACCATCCTCCAGTCGTGGTGGGTACTGTTTGGCCCCTGGGAGGTGTCTTTGGATTTACCGATTTGTGGTTGGATCGACCTCGTACCTTTGGAGCCTTTGCCACGCAAGATCCGACCAGAGTCGCACGCATTACAAGATCGCACATGAATCTACTCCAACAAGAAGATGCTCAACTTTTTGGATTGCTCCATCAAGTGTTGTTGCGCGCGAGTATCTTGGATTTGGCCAATTGCACCTGCCATGGAGTGTAGCAACCTTCCAAAGAACACCAGAACGAAAGAAAAACCTCATCAGGATACCGTACAAAAATGGTTTCTTGGCATGTGTATTTTTTTGTGTCAATGAAGGGAGCTTATTGCAACTCCAGTATGTCCTCCAAGTCCAACAGAACAGTTAGTTCTTCATCGAGAACAATGGTTCCCAGAATTGAGGGAAGGGATGTGTAACTTGCCGAAAGAAGTTGAATGTCAAATGCGCGAACAAGGGTTCTTATATCTCTTGTTTGATGATGAGACAGTTTCACAGCCATGGTTGAGCTGCTGGTAATGATCTGGAACTTGGTGGGCTTGTGGTCTGGAATATTGGCTTGTGACCCGGGCTATTATTTGAATCCTTGAGCGAGCAACATATGCACGAGCAATCTTCAGGGTTTCAGCCATGCAAGTCTCCGCTTCAGGGTCGAGGAGCTGTTGAAAAGGCTCTGGATACGGTGTCAGCATCATTGTCTTTGGTTCTCCTTTGTCTGGGCCCAGCGTACAATACCTCCACCAGGAAGTCGTTGCCAGAGTTCTTCCGTCACAAAGGTCGTCATGAGATAAGGCAATTGAAGACCACTTTCTTGCTCCATGCACAGTGTTGTTTGTGTAGCCCGTCATGCCTTTTCGTTGTCATTGTATAGAATGGGCTTGGCTAGTCCCATATAATATGTGTTGCTTGAATCATCCATCCTATGCAAATAGGCTGCTTGTTATGAAAAAGGAGCTTTTCTCGAGTACTACTCACAGACTACTGGGCCAATTCACATGTAGTTAGATATATTATGGGTCATGCTGTCATAAATGGGTTGGATTCCCTCCGTCTTCTATATCTCAATTGTTCACGTTGCGCGCACATTCCGATACAGCATCAAGTCACAGACACAATCATAGTGGACTTATCCCTCTTCTGGTAGAGGTGGTGCACACTCCTCAAATGCAATTTCGGTTTCCGCGTATTCGCCATCGACAGTACTGTAGTTACCAGCTTCGTTCAGCGAGATGTCGACGTTCGGTGGTACAAAAGTGATTGTTGCAGTACAGGATGCAAGGTACTCTGCGGAAACAAGGTGGAAGTAATCGTTTTCCCAAAAGTTTTGGAGGAGAAACCAAACCTTTGGCTTTCCTGGATCTTCTGTTTCAACCTTACGCACCCCAAGCAGCACCATTGAGTGGAGAACACGCTGTTTCCCTTTCGATTCTCCAAAGGCACGAAACTCAGCTTCGTCCACTTCTCTGTCATGTACCACCTCCCTTTCGAAATTGGCCTCGATTGCAAATTGTTGAACCAATGCTGGTTCTTGGGAATGCTCGAACAGTCGGATCACATTTTGAACGCCGCAATAAAAGAAACATTCACCCAGTGACTTTTTGCAAATTGGTGCCGGCAAAAGCTGATGAGTGGAGGAAAGGCCAGTAATAGTTTTAAAGAACTCTTCCGATCCGAGTCCACAAGCTCCCGTTTCAATGTACTTCTTCTTCTTGGCAGGCTCCAAATTCTCGCGGATGAATTGCGATATGTCTAGCATCCGGTGATTTGTTGTTTCTTGATCGGCACTTCGAAGGCAACACTGAAGTAAAATGAATGAACGAACGAACAAACAAAGACCGAATGAACAAATGAATGAATGTGATGGCTCTGCGTGAACTGCAAGGACACGTTTCTATTCTCGACTCTCTCGTAGAAATAAACAAATGTCCACGGGATTACGCTGCTCGCATTCCTCTGTTTTGTGTGTTGCGTGGATCTTCCCAAAACTTGGAGCGCACAGGTGTGACAGGTGACAGGTGGCCCGGTGTGCGCTGAGCAATATTTTTGGACTATCATGTGTTTAGTCGGGTTTCGTTTTTGGGTTTCGTTTTCGCCATCGCTGGGCTCAGATCCTCATTGTCCCGTCTATTCTTTACTCAGTCGCGGTTTCCTGCTACTCTCTTCACCCTTCTCATCAAGGGGTAAGTTTTCTATTATTGAAGTAAGAAAGCTAGAGTGTGTAAATGAGCGACCGCATTGGAATCCGGATTGATGACCATGGCGGCTCGGTGGCCATGCAATTGTGCCCTACACCCTCCACCATAAATCTTTTTTGGAGATGGGAGGAATCTTCTCTCATTCGCTTGTACTTTTCGATCATGCCGTCTTTCGTCCGTACACCAATCCCTTTGCCAAATTGGTATTGTGGTCCAGTTTGGTCCATCAAGCTGGATTCCTATGCTGTTCCAGTTTGAGTGGCTTTGCCATTGGGACGGTCCAAGATGCCGGATTGGTCTTTTTGTCGCGCATAAGTCATGACATTGCACCCCGCTTGTCACCTTGCGCGATTGGGTGAGGCAAGTGTTGCTTTGGGACGTCCTCTCGATACCAATCGCGAATTGCGGACCGTCGGAATTTCCAATGGTACATACTTGCGAGTATAGCTAGGGTAGCAAGCTTATACTCGGCAACAAGACTCATCAATCACGAATGATGAGCGACGTAAATGTGAACGAGTGGATGGAATGACTCATCCAAAAGATATTGAAGAAAAGATCCAAGTGAATTTAGTGAGAATTTAGGACTAACATAATAGTGATTATCAGAATAAGTATCCTTTTTACGGATTGCTCAATGGGAAAGAGACCGCCGTTCTTTTCCACTACTCGCAGGTTCTGAGCCCAAGTATTACGCTGTAGAAGGTTTCCCAAGGTCGTACGGTGCCAAGGGAGTGAGTGCTCTGGCGAGATAGGACAGAGAGAAGGTGAGAACAATGGCGCGAGCAGAAGACTCGGCAAATGTTTCACCCGCTTCAGGAGCAGCACCGGCTAACACGGGAGACGATGAGGACTATCAAGACGCCTCAGCGGAAGACCAGACTGGAACCGACAATCGAGAATCCGACTTTGGATTCCGAACACTCGACGAAACGCTTCAGGGTCTTAATGAGAGAAGACAGAGAAGAACAAGCGATGAAAACAACTCGGATAAGAGTTCAAAGAGCGATGACTACCCGTTAGATACAGATACCCGATTCATGGTTGGGGGACTGGCAATTGAACTGGTGGAACCAGGTTCAAGGGGATATGGTGTCGCAGATCAAGGACCTTTATATCGGAAAGAAAACAGGGAGAAGATGTCCTCGGAGAAGAAACAAGATCTCTTCAAGGAAGCCGTGAAGACATCGCAAACAAAATATACTTTCACGAGTATGAGTTTGACCGATGAAAAGAAGTTGGATGAGTGTTATAACACTGCCATCATGATTTCCAAGACCAAGGACACGCACATGGTTTATGATATGCATGACGTGTTCACGATTGTGTTTCCCAAGTTGAAAGGATCCCGGAGTATCGAATCTCGTACTGTAGATCTATATTTAAATTATGAGGAAGTTACTCCTGATGAAGTTGCAGCAAGTTGTGAATGGTATCGCCGCTGGACCAAGAAGGATTGGTACCGGGAGAATTTGGTACTAACCTACAAGCATCTGGAAAATAACATGACTCAAAGTCTGTTTGAAAAATGCTACGAGCAGTTTGAGACTTACCCTACCATTCAACAAGGGGGTCCTCTGCTCTTCGTCATTATGATGAACATCCTGGTTTCAAGTTCGGAAGCCGCTATTGATCACTTGAAAGATTTGGTTAAGAATTTGAAGATTAATGAGTTTCAGGGTGAAAATGTTCTTCGTGTTGTAAGTTTGATCCGTGGTGCACACAAGCGCTTGAAATGGGTCAAGAAAGTTCCAGAGCGCTTTAATCAGCAGGTGCTAAAAGTCATGCAAACTTCATCCGTTGGCAAATTTAACTCTTACTTCCGCTATATCGAGCAAACTTACACAATGGCACGGGACATTGGGAAACTTCAAGGGGATCCTGATGACACTGGTGGTTTGGAAGTTGATGTTCTACTTCGCTTAGCCGAAACTAAGTATAATGAATTATGCAGCAGCAATGACTGGCACGGTTCTAAAACGAAAGGAAAGAACTCTGTGTTCAATGCCCAAGAAGATGCCAAGAAAGCTGCCAATACTGCCTCTTCTGGCAATGGCAAGCCCCAACCAATTTGTTGGAATTGTGGAAAGCCGGGACATACGGCACCGAAGTGCACGGAACCCCGCAACGAACAGAAGATTGCTGCGAACAAAGAGAAGTTTGGTTCGAAAAAGGCAGCCAATGGGACGAGTTCCTCAAATTCTGGAGCAGGTGGTGCATCCGGAAAATGGGCGCCTCCAAAGTCGGACGAACGAAATCGACGCGTAATTGATGGAAAACATATGTTTTACAACCATCGCACGCGTCGCTGGGTTCCGGATCGGACGCATTCTTCAAACCAAGATGCGAGTGCTCATGCCGCGCGAGCCGACAACGCCAGCACGACCAGCACGCTCACTGGAGCGACTGGTACTGTGGCTGGTTCTACTGTCAATCGCGCTGAGCTCGATGCTGCAGTCGCAAACGTGGCACGCTCCGTCGATCAGTCGCTCCGCAGTCTCGTGGAGCATTTCTCCTGATGGGGTGGCCACTGGGTGGCGTCTTTGGACGGTCCATCTGGTGTAGGCCGCCCCTATCATCGCTATGGTCCCAGGAGGGAAACCTGGGTGACCTCTATCTTCTCATCCTTACTCGACTGTGCGCTCATGAGGGGGATGGGAGACCTATTTTGGCTTTCTCTACCGTGGTTATTCCTACTGTATCTCGCCTTGTTCATAGGCCTTTGTTGTGCCATGAGCTTAATCTTCCCTTTATGCTCACAGGGAATGTGAATCACATGGGACTTACCTTCGAAGATGCAACGATGCTGGGTGATGGATATTCCGTCAAGTCGGCCTTGTCCACGGCAAATCACAGTGGCTTGATGAATGTGGCCGACGAGACTAACCAGAACTTGACGGCATCGCAAAAGGAGCTCTTGCTGTGGCACTGGAAGCTTGGCCATGCCAACATGCAATGGATTCAGACGCTCTGTCGAGATCCAAAAGCAAACAGTCGACGGTTAGTGTTGGAGACAAAAGAAGCAAAGACAACAAGTTGCGTCATACCTTTATGCGCCGCTTGTATGCTCGGGAAGCAACATCGCCGGACGCCTCATTCGAATCACGGTGGATTGGTGGATGGGAAAGACAGTATGCTCAAGAGGGAGCACCTTCAACCAGGAGATTGCGTTTCGATTGATCAATACGAATCCACGATTCGTGGCCGTCTTCCTCACACGTATGGCAAAGAGAGGACCGAAGAACAGTATAGAGGGGGAACTCTGTTTGTCGATCATGCCTCTGGCATGATCTTCTTGGCAAACCAAGTGTCCCTTCGCGTTGGTGAGACGATCAGTTCGAAGAAGAAGTTTGAGCGGTTCGCGGATGAATACGGTGTCAAGATACGAGAGTACCGCGCCGATAATGCTCCGTTTGGCCGAGAAGAATTTCTGAACCATGTACACGGAAATGGTCAACGTATCAGCTTCTCAGGCGTTGGGGCACATCACCAGAATGGAGTCGCGGAAAGGGCAGTAAAGACCACGATGTCTTGGGCCCGTACTATGTTACTACACGCGACCATTCACTGGCCCGAGCAAATGCACTTGCACCTTTGGCCCTTTGCCGTTGAGCACGCCGTCTGGCTATGGAACCACCTTCCGAATCGCCGGACGAACATCGCTCCACTCGAAATCTTCTCTGGCATCACATTCTCCGATTTTCACCACCTTCAGCGGAGTCACGTATGGGGATGTCCTGTGTATGTCCTGGACCCCAAGCTTCAAGACGGCAAGAAGTTGCCTAAATGGCAAGCCAAGGCACGACGTGGTCAGTTTCTTGGGATCTCGCCCGACCATTCTACTACTGTTGGTCGCATACTCAATCTTCGTTCGGGATTCATCAGCTCACAATATCATGTGGTCTACGATGATTTATTTTCTACGGTCCCTAATGCCGATTCTGGCGGACTCTTAGATGAGCCAAATTTGAACGGTGACTTTTGGCAACGCCTGCTAGCGGCAGGCACTGAATCTAACCTGCCTGACGAGGATGATGATGATGGTAATTTGGAGCTTGGAGACGAGTGGATGACCGATTCCGAGATTGCGGAACGGCATGCCCGACGTCAGTCACGTCCTCCTCGTCCCTTGCCCACTCCTCCTTTACCCATTGTTCCTGTTCCAACGTCTGTTGACGGGGGGAGAGGCAGAGGCCGCGCCACAAGGAACCATGTCCGATTCCAACCTCCACTGGAACAGCCAACAGAGCGAGGGCAAGAACCAGAACCACCTGCAGAACCCGGTGAATTGCCAAGTCAAGATCAAACAGGTGGATTGTTGCCTCCAGAGGGAGCTTCAAATGGTAAATTGTTGCCTCCAGAGGGAGAAGCCGACGAAGCAGAACATGAGATCGTTTTCGAAGACGACTCCGACGATGACAGCACGACAAGACAAGAAGAGATTGAACGCCGTAATAGGCATTTTGCCGAACCCGATCAAGAATCACATGGGAGAGGCAAAAGAGAACGTCGTCCCAATCGTCACTTGTTCGATGAGCGATTGTGGGCATCGACTGCTTACTTTCCTCGTGGGTCAACAAGGCCAAAGCAAAAAGTGAGACGAGAGCTGTTAAATGCACAGTTCCTCCAATCCCTTACCTGGGACACTCTGACCAGCGCAATCGCGTCCAAATCCAAAGACCTATTGGCAATGGACCTGTGGCTGGATCGTCATACGGATCCGGACACACGCTGGATTGAAGAGATGCATCCTATGGCATTGGCAACCAAGGCCGATGCTGCAGACAATCCCTCATGGGAACAAGCCATGAACGGTCCCGATAAAGACGGGTACTGGGAGGCTTGCAAGAAAGAATACAACACGCTTCATGAGAAGATGAAAGCATGGGAAGTCGTGGCAAGAGAGACATGGATGAATGTCTTACCTGGCACATGGGCGTTCAAGTGCAAACGGTATCCCGATGGATCCGTACGCAAATTGAAAGCACGGTTTTGTGCACGGGGGGACAAACAAGTTGAAGGCGTCGATTTCTTCGACACGTTTGCACCCGTTGTGAATTGGACGACTGTGCGCCTGATGATGATTCTTTCCATCATTTTGAATCTGTCCACGGTACAAGTGGATTACACGGCAGCATTTGTACATGCGCCGATTGACAAGGATCCCAATTGGGATAAGATGACAGAAGCAGAACAAAAGAAAAGTGGCGTGTATGTTGAGATGCCGAGAGGGTTTGCGCAACCAGGGAAAGTCTTGAAACTTACACGATCGTTGTATGGCCTAAAGCAGGCGCCACGCAACTTCTTCCTTCATCTGAAAAGCAAATTGGAACAAGTCGGACTCAAGTCGCAGGAACACATCGATCCGTGCCTGTTTATGTCCGACAAAATCATCGTGCTGGTCTATGTGGACGACACATTGATTTACAGCCCCAAACGCGAGTGGATTGATGAGTTTCTTGGAAAACTCCAGAATCAACAAAACGTGACACTCGAGATCGAAGACAGTGTAGCCGGATTTCTCGGCGTACACATTGAACGCAACGATAGTGATGGTACTATCACGTTGACGCAGAAGGGCCTTATCAAGCGAATTGTAGAGGCTCTCCAACTTGGAGACAAACCCATGAAAAGGACACCAGCATCGAAGGATCCTCTGGTGGCAAACAAAAATGGGACTCCAGCACAGTGCAAATTCAGCTATCCAAGCGTTATTGGAATGCTGCAATACTTGCAAGCACATTCAAGACCCGACATCACATATGCCGTCAGTCAATGTGCACGATACACCCATGATCCTAAGACAACACACGAAGAAGCGTTAGAGAGGATTGGGCAATATCTGAAAGGAACAATGGAGAAAGGGCTCATTCTCCGTCCAACTTACGACAATCTCAACGTTGATTGTTACGTTGATGCAGACTTCGCGGGTCTGTGGCCACATGAGGATAAGATGGATCCGTCATGTGTCAAGAGCCGAACTGGGTTTGCCATCTGCATCGCAAACTGTCCAGTTATTTGGCAAAGCAAGTTGCAATCGGATATTGCAACATCAACAATGGAGGCGGAATACACAGCGCTCAGTGTGGCGATGAAATCTGTGTTGCCTCTTTTGGATCTTTTGAAAACTGTGGCACGAGGTGTCGGCATGACAGAAGATCAGAGAACGAAATTCAAGACCACAGTGTGGGAAGATAACAATGGTGCCCTGACGCTCGCGAATATGGAGCCGGGCAGGTTTACACCAAGATCAAAGTTCTATGCGATACGAATGCACTGGTTTCGATCGCACTTAAAGCCAAATCGAGTCACGGTTGAAAAGATCGAGACATCGAAACAACGGGCAGACATCATGACAAAGGGTCTGACGAAAGATACATTTGAAACAATTCGGAAGCTACTGTGTGGATGGTAGCCGAGATATTGCGCTTGAGAGGGAGTGCGAGTATAGCTAGGGTAGCAAGCTTATACTCGGCAACAAGACTCATCAATCACGAATGATGAGCGACGTAAATGTGAACGAGTGGATGGAATGACTCATCCAAAAGATATTGAAGAAAAGATCCAAGTGAATTTAGTGAGAATTTAGGACTAACATAATAGTGATTATCAGAATAAGTATCCTTTTTACGGATTGCTCAATGGGAAAGAGACCGCCGTTCTTTTCCACTACTCGCAGTACTCGTACAAAAGTGGCGACAGTCCAGAAACGAGTACCACAATCAAGAGAGATTTCAAACCTTACCATGAATTTTCTCTCCGTCCCTTTCTGTCCGATATCTGCGTTTGGAAACCGAACCATCACAGTCATGTCCGGTCTGACTGTTGGCTTTACCGGGTCGTACATCTTTTCACAAACCATTTTACGCGGTGGATTGGTATTTGTATCATGGCCCTGTACCTCTTTTTTGTCCTATCTCCCCTGAATTTGTTGGAATGGTCACCCCTCTTTTTCTTGGACAGTACCTTGATTTTTATCGGCTACGATCTCTTGTACGAATGGTTGATTGAAATTCGAGACCGCATCTTGTGGTTTGAGTACGCGCTCATTTGGGGCACCTTTGTGGCCATTCAAATCGTGGGGGTTGATGTCGGAATTTTGGTTGGTGTCGTGTCGGCCATGGTGGAACAGGCCTTGTCCACGGCGCAAACCACCACGGTCCTGTGTGTCCCCAAACGATCCAAGGCGGTCTGGAGTCGCGAGGAAATGCAACTCTTGCATCGACATGTCTATCAACAAAATGACAGTACACGTCCCATTGTCACGTTGGAATTGATGGGACCAGTCTTTTTTGGCTCCGCCCTCTATCTCATGGAACGACTCTTGCACGAAGTGGGCCTTTCGACGACCCTCGACCATGGCAACAACCACAACAACACCAAGGAAAGGATACAGAGCAACGGAAATGACACAAGGACGGACAATGGGCCATTCAAGGGATCCCCCGCCATTCCCCATAGTCCACGGACGTCGCCGTACTTTGTGGCGCTCAACAAACGACCGTCCTTGTTTCATCAAGACGTTGCGTCGACCGTCTCCCACGGCCCCAACCATCACACGACCACTAGTGGCGGCTCGATTCCCCGGTGCAGTCCTCCCAAATATTGCGTCTTGGATTTGACGCAAGTGTCCAACATGGATGCCTCGTCGGCTCGTTCGTGCTTTGTTCAGTTTGCCAAATTGTGCAGTCAAGAGGGTATTACGGTCTGTGCCTCGGGTGCTACACCCCGCATTGCCTGGATGCTACGGACGCATCAAGCCGCGTATCCACTCCAAGAGGAAGAAGAACGAATCAAGGCGACCTTGTGGCACGTGACAAAAACATGCTCGACCACCACCTCCTCCAAATCCTTGCAATCCCCGACGTTCCAACACCCCAAAGTGGACAAGATTCTCCTATTTCATACCACCCATGAAGCCTTGGAGTTTTGTGAAGCAAGTTTGATTCATGAATTTCAAAGTCAATCCACGTCGTTGTCCCAGACTAGTTCATCCGTCATGTCGGCGTCCCTAGGTTCGGCCAACAAGGACACGACACTCTCTTCCATTTTGGGACGATTTCTCTTGGCCGGTTCCATTGCCACGGGCTACTCCCCCGAGGAGCTGCTCATTATTTTACAACGACTCGACAGTCAACGATACCATTCGGAATTGGAGTACCAGGCGGGCGAGAAAATCATGGCCCAAGATACCCGACCGGAATCCTTTTATGTCGTGCTGGAAGGAGCAGTGGCCAGTGGTGCCGCCACGCCCGAATCCGTTCAACGACATCGACAACCCATTGTGTCGGGAGCCGGGCCCGTGCACTTGACGCAAAGTTCGAGTTTTACCAATTTGCTGGATGCGCTACCACTGGCATTTGGAGGACGGGGACAGGACGGTGCGGAATTCACAGCGACGACGACGACGACCGCAAACCCGACCGGAATACCGCCACCACGCCAACCATTTCATCCCACCACAGTCCTCCGCAGACATGTCTACCGACGGCCAACTCTCAGCTCTCTCTTGACATGTCCCGTGTACGTTGCTTCTTGATTCACTCTCGCGAACAGTATCCTATTCCATTATCGGACTACTGTAACTCCAATGCTTATCTCCTTCATGTATATCTTGGATCACGACGCAGAGGAGTTGTACAAAGAACATTTCGTTGCTTTCTTCCTGGTTTCCACCTTTTCCGTTTCGTGCGTTGCACAGTTTCTTGTCAAATCAGAGACTCAAAAGAAATAGGAGGACTTAGACATGAAAGAACGGATTTACTCCTAGTATTTAGTTGCTTGTCGCAGAAACGGTGATGAAAGGTGCAAACTTGTCAAGCGACGTCTGCTACGTTTTACGTTTGCCAAAAGAGCCATCCCTTTATTCTCACAAAGTTGTGCCAAGTACCCTCTACTGTCTCTCTGAAGGCGTTCAGAGTAACCAGAAATCAGAAACGACTCTCTTCACGTTTTAGGGTCCGGTGTCCGTTCCTCCTTCATCATTCCATTAATCGACCATCATCTAGATTGGAGAATGAGGTGGAAAGGTAGGTGGGATAGTTTCTTTCCTCAAAATACACCTTAGAGGCCAAACCATTCATATGTTAATTAGCAAAGAATACCTTGTAGCAACAAGAACGCTTGAGCAATCCATTTGGCAGAGCGCTTCTTTGCTGCTGACGTACTTTTCTTCTAGATTCACAGAAAAATCTTGAGAAGGCTTCATTCTTCGAGAAATGCAATGAATAACGAATCCCATCCTTGCTCTTTTGGAAAATATTCATAAGCTTACTACGGTAGGTAGTTATGCTATTGTCGTGGTAATCAGCAGTCTTCTCAACCAAAGGATACCGAAAAACCCATGTGACTTGGAAAACAGAAAACAAGAGGACGCCGAAAGAGAGGATGGAATGGGTGTCTATTTCCGATCACACCAAGAAAGGAATCGTATCACAGTCGCCAGGTAAGAGATGGATCCTCCATGAAACGCCTTGTGTACCATCGACTGTCATATGAAGTCCAAGGCTTGCCTCAGATTGGCCTTGGCGCTCTTTTCAGTGCTAGAGTTTCCCGACTGCTGCCTACCACGGAGCCTGCAGTCAGTCGACAGTTTTTATTCCAATGGATGGATATGAGAAGTGCTTGCTAGTTGCAAACAAGTGGTGAAGAACCATGGCATCCAAAGCATCGATTTTGTGTTTGCCACATGCCGTGGACAAAGACCAATTGACGCCAGTACGACAACTGCTCATTGGCAATTGGCATTGGAATTCACTCACCATTTTGGACACGCGGTCCGTCAAAGACATTCTGGTTCTCCAATTGATACAACCCACCCGTTGTACCCATTCCAAGACGACTAATGCCAATCACCAATACCAATACGACGAGTAGTCCACAAGTAGAAATAGTAGGATGGTGACGGAACACGTCATGTTTACTCACAGCAATTGTGGAAGATCTCGCCCATTCATCCAACGCAACTAGAGTAGGGCAATAAGATGAATAAGTGGAATTAGGTGCTCCTCGTTTGCTGATCTGACCACCACTAGATTATCGAAAGCAATTCATGGTCTACTGGCGTTTCTTGGTTATGCACTCGCTACTGTCTTTTGGTTGACAAGTGAGTTGGCTTATTATGTAAAGTCATGCTATCATTAAAGACAACACGTCGAGTAGAACATTGTGTAAGAAAGACATGGTGTGATGAATATTCAGTCATCCCTGAAAGACAGATCAGATCTGTTTTAGGAATATGTTGCTTTTTTACGAGCAAAGAATGTGAGCACTTCCTCGTGTTAATGGTTCATTGAATTATTGTCCCAGAAGCCGGGCCTTGATTCTGGGAACATACGGGTCCATGAGGGGCCAAAGCGTAGATCCTTTCCAATCTGAAACATAATTGTCCAAATCCGCCGAATTTCGATAATGGACCAAAAGACCTTGAGTGGTCGTATTGACCATGTAAACGCGAGGTTTTGTCCAATTCACGGTGAGGCGGGGATAGTGCACCACGTAGTGCAGAATCCGATCTGCTTTCATTATCAGTTTGTTGTCTGAATGGTGCTTTCCCGTAAAGCATCGTCGGGCCTCCATGAGAAGGATCGTTGGGTCGTACGTTGTGTTGGTTCCATTGCACATGGTGAAAACATGAGGACGAAAGTGCACAGCGTCCAATTCTTCCTCTTGAGGCGATTCCTCGAATACCTTATCTAGAAAGGCAACCAAATTCTTTTTAGTTGGTGAATGCACTGGAGCGGGCTCGCTGGAAGCAGTATTCGACAATGACACCATGGAAGAAGGGGGCGGAGGTACCGAACCCCCCTCGTCTCCGAGATAGATAAACTCGTCCACATCCCAGTCTCCAAAGTAGCGCGTATACGGACCGTAACGATGCAGAGCACTCAATTCGGCAGCAAATTGTCCTCGTGCCACGGGCCATCCCTCCGGGTTGAGGCAATAGGGATGAGGAAACCACACATATGTCACAATACCCCGACGAATATAGGGCAAGAGGAGCCTTCGTAACCGGCCAACAACATGTTCCTCTTCATTGTCGTAGACAATAAAGTGTTGGACACCAATCTCCAAGTGATATTCCATCCATTCCAACAAGTAGCGACCATGATCTTGAAAGACTCCATGTGTGTTATTTCTATCACTGATGTAGTTGCGTACAAAATTAGGGGTCAGAAGTCGGATAACCACCAACATGGTCATGCCATACTTTTTGTTTTGTGCATGCCCAAGAGCCAGATGGGTGGGAGTATCAGGCTGGTACCAAAGATTGGAGCAAACTGGAATATCCTTGATACTATCCCTTCCTTCCACTAATGCTGTACTTGCGACCTCGGGCTTTCTGGGAGGATCATTTTCTTCGACTTGAAGTTCATCATGAATGGCATAGAGTGAAACTGTCAAATCTGTTGATTGTGATCCCACAGTGGTCACATTCGTGCGCAATTCCATCGGGATGGTGCATCGAAAGGAAAAGGAGGGAGTCCAGTCATCGCCGTTGGGATGTACGTAGTCACTCCAAACTTTGTGATTACCTGGTTGAAACTCGCATAAGAATCGGACTCGATTCTTGGGTGAATAAAAGAACTTTTGATTGTATGATGCATAGCCTGGTTCGCAGCCACTGCTGGCCAGGGCGACAAAGACCACATGCGTTTGCGTGGCATCTTGAAAGACATCTGACAAGTAGGGCAGTCCGGAATCATTTTGAGGTAGCGGAAAAGATTGAAAGTAACATTGTCGTAGACGCTGTTGAAGAGGAGGACTATTCTCACTGCTTTTACTGATTGCATGGCGGTTGGCGACCTCAGCTTCAAGCTCTGCTGCACATTGGTAAAAAAGGCCCAGAAATCCCGTGAGCATAACTTGGGCTATCACAAGTATCGTGACGACAGACGAGAGTAAGATTTTCCTCTGATTTCCTGCTGTCCAGCTCCTCATTGTTTCAATCGTCTTTATGACAATGTACAAATACCTCGACCGTCTAGCAGAGTGCACTAGATGCTGAGAGGCAGAATTGTGATGTATCAGGAGAGAGGTGAGGGTAATTGGCTCATGATGAAACGATATTCCTACCCAGGTTCGGTTGCTCGGATGGATCTTGGTTCGACACGAATAAGCCCTATATGGAAGCACATGCTTCCGCGTAGCAGAGTGCACTACCTATTGATGTTGAGAGGCAGAATTGGTGAGATGAATCAGGAGAGAGGTGAGGGTAACTGGCTCATGATGAAACGATATTCCTACCCAGGTTCGGTTGGTGCTCGGTTCGACATGAATGGAAGCACATGCTTCCGCATAGGGCTCGTGCTCCTCCCACCAATGCGAGAAAATACATCACTATCTTCCACCGACCGGGATTCTATGTGGGTGCACCTGGCGCGCACAAAGTGCACATGCTCTACCGACGAGATCACAAAACCCAAAACTCTTCTATCCGTACTTTTGATTTTCAATCGCTTCTTCTATTCGTACCAAAAGAAAGATTATCCGAGAGTCGCCAGGTAAGCAACGCATCCTCCCGGAAAGGCTATTTTCTCAGGATAGATGAGTCAGAATTTGAAATCAATAGGCCGACTATACCTCTCAGTCCAAGGCACTCTCTATGGCTAGCACAAGGACTTGCTCCACCGGACTGCCTGCTTTTATCTCGATTGTTCTCGTCGTTTCATTCCATTTGTCAAGAGCGAGAAATCCCCTATTGCGCGCATCTTCTGGAGAGCGAAGAGGTTAGACTGTTGATGGTGCTATTTGCGCCGAGCGTCACGGATGATCATTCCTTTCAAGGATACAGTGAGCTCAAGAATCATTTTCTTGGGCCTGTCGTGTTTTTGTTGTTTTTGTGCAAGTAGAGAATGTACTATTGTTCTTCTTGCTGGTGCTGCAGGAGGAGCTGCTGTTTCTTGTCCTTGTCTTGCTGCAAGAGGTCTTCGGCCCATTGGGGAATGGGCAATCCAAGCAGCACATAATCAATGCACATGTATTCCAAAACCTTTTGCACTGTATGGGCATTGTAATAGCGTGTCACTCGTGCCGTGGGTCTTGCACTAGTACGTGTCGGCATTGTCTTGGTTGTGTCAGGGTCGTGGTGACTGTCGTCCATCACCTTTTGTTCCTTGTCCATCCATGCAGTTGTAGATGCCGTTGTTGTTGTATCGGAAAGATTAAAGAGGCGATTCATTAATTCTACAAAGTGTCGAGTGTTGGTAGAAGAATGACGATCCACAACAATTTGTTTCAATTGATGCAAATCGTCCGTCCCCAGCATACCTAAGAAACGCAAGCAAAAAGTGTTAGTCATATGGAATTCCCATCGCTATGCATTGAATTTGAGCTCTCGTCCATAATGATACGTACCCACAAAGTCATAGTCGGTCAACAAGTTGCGAAACAAGCCTTGACAATACAGCGCTTGGGGATAGAAATGAACATTCCAAGACATGGAAAAGACGTCGACGTAGAATTGAAACCACAATGCATGTTTGGCACTGTCAAAATCCAAATCACCCGTAATGGCGCGATGATGTTGATTGTATTGTTTCACATTGGGCGGTTGCAATGGTTTGTCATTTTGGTGTTTTGTCTTTGTTTTGGTTGTCCTTGTTTTATTCATCAAGGGCGGCGGCAAGAGGTTGGTTCGTCCACTGGCATGATGTTCATACCATTGGACTTGATCCGTGGAAGCTCCAAACAGGAGATTGGGTTGACAATGATGTGCTTGGAAGCGGGTGGCACCGGTACACTTGTCGACAAAGGCCGACAAGAACCGTTCCAAGGGATCGCGCAACAAGACGGCACGAGTGACACGACGACGAGTGCCGTTGGTGGTGGATGACGACAATGGCAAGTAACACTGTTTGGCGCGTCGAGTCGTATTCATATTCTTAGTTGTGGTGGTGGTACCGTTGGTTGGTTGAAAATAGTCCGGATCATTAAGTTCACATTGCAAGCGTCTCCATCGACTGCTGGATACTTTTTCAATGGCACAAAAACGAAGCAACTGGTCGGACTGATTCTTGGTCACGTCATGGTTATCATTGGAATTGGACAAGCGAATCCACAAATCATGAAAGCCGGCATGCAAATCGGAATAGGGAGACGCATCGCGCATCAAGGTTTGAAACCACCAAGGCCACAATGCGCGAGTGGTGGACGTACCCCGTTCGCGCAAATGACGCAAACACTCTTCGTATTCGAAACGGTTGGTATCCTCGTCCTTGTTGTTGTTGTTGCTGCTGTTGGATGCATTGATATTTGGACTGGTTTCTGACAATGTTTCATTGGAAGCTTGTTGTTCCAGACAGGTTTGCAAATGACGATAGGTTTCTTCAAAGGCCGTGGTGACAATTTGCCAGGCCAAGGGTGTCGTTGTGCGATGAATTCGATGCCACTCCCAGGCTTGTCGTCGTCGTTCGGTCGAGGCACCAGGTACAGTGTCGTCGGACTTTGTGGTACTGTTCCATACGGATGAGGACGATGCGGACCCTGTGGTTGCCGGTCGAATATTCATCCAGGGGCTCTTGTGGTTTGGTTTCGTTTCGTCCTGGATCATTCCAGGAGTATTGGTAATGAACTCCCTACGACGACTCGTATACGAATCGACGAGAGGATGGGATTGTCGCACCAGCATCCAATGTTGAATCACCAAGAGTCCCAAGGAGCATCCCAGTGCAATCGCCAATCCCCATACTAGTAGTGTTGGAGAAGATGGTGACGACGGCACTCGTTTTAGTCGTGGTACAGCAGGAGACTGTCTTGTGGTGTGGTGGTAGAAATGGTGGTAACTGGACGACATTTGCTTGCTGGTTGGTTTGTTTGTGGCGCAGTAATCGAACGACAAGACGAAACAAGAGAGAAGAGGTGTCCCCCTCGATGAAAAGGTGCTCCAGAAGAAATAATGCGCGCCAGAGATTTTAATGGTCCCCCGGCGCTTCGTCCAAGACCAAGCGTGCCCAACAAGGTCACATAACAGAGGTGTGACGTCGCCGATCCGCGAGCGCGAGCGGGTGGAGACCAGACGTTGCGACAGAGGTGCGCCCTGCGAGAGATTTATTGGTCATGGCCCATCACCGACCAACATGTCATGCAGGAATCTCCAACAACAAAAAATGGAATTGCAACACTCTTGGTGTTACTCAATTCCTTTGTGTTTGCAGATCGTCGCCTTTGCTTTTATATACCCGCAATAGACAACTACGAATTATTGGATAACGTTGTGGACAAGAGGACTCGTCTCGAAATCGGATTCTGTTCCCTTTCCGTCGCATTCTTGCAAGTGAGGAAATCATATACTTCTGTGATCACCACGAGAATCTCTGTATCAGAAAGCGTACAACCAAAGCATCGGTTTCATTCCTCCCCACAAAGAAGAAGAAGAAGAACCCTTTTTACCATGGACCACGAGTCAGTGGGTCGGTCCCCACATGATTCATTGGCGGAAGAACAGACACCGTTGTTGTCCTTGTCATCCTCCTTTCCAGGTCGTTCCAATCCTTCCTTGTTACAAAGGAACAACGACAGCTCTTGGAATGGAACTCAGCTGATTCCTCCCCTCCACCATGCAACTACAAATCCTTCCGGTCCAGAGGGTACAACAACAACAGCAACAACATTTGGTGAGACGAATACGCTGGCACCCTTGCAAGGCTACCTTTCTCATTCGTGGAGAGACGCAATTCACACAAACAAGAAGGAACCTTACAACAAGAGTCTTGTGCAAGACGAGGACGATTTAGAGCCTGGTGGTGGTCGCCGTCGTCGACCACGTCTCCGTCCTCGTTCTCCCTCCACCCAGCAGTCCTTCTTCTCGTTGTGGTCGAGTGGTTGTTCCTGGTGCTGGTCGCATTCGCAACGAGTCAGTCGTGTCTTGATTTATGCTGCCATCAATCTCTTATTGGCTGTGCCGGGTTTGTATGGGTATGCGGCGGTCATTTTCAATCATGCCGTTTTTCGTCCCTACACCAATGCCTTGGCTAAATTGGTCTTGTGGTCCAGTTTGGTCCATCAAGCTGGATTCCTCTGCTGTTCGAGTTTGAGTGGCTTTGCCATTGGGACTGTCCAAGATGCCGGTTTGGTCTTTTTGTCCCGCATGAGTCATGACATTGCCACGCAAATGACGCTCCGGTACCAACGCGATGACTCCTACTTTGTGCATGCGCTGGAACCACAACAAGGTCTCTCGACGAACGACACGAATGATAGCAGCAGCAGCAGTAGCGTCATACTGGATCAAGCCATTGTTTCGACCACAGTGGTTCTCTTATCCTTGAGTACGGCCTTGTTGGGTGTTTGCTTGGTCTTGATGGGACATTTTCGACTCGCCCATGGCATTGTTTCCTACTTGCCCATGCCCGTGGTGGGAGGTTATTTGGCCTTTATTGGATACTTTTGTGTTCAGGCCGGTGTCGCCCTGGCCATTTCCACCCCGCTGGTCACCTTGCGCGATTGGGTGACGCAAGTCTTGTTCCGGACCGATCATTTGCTACTGGCACTGCCCGCTTGTGTCGCAGGATTGGTCTTGACCTGGGTGGCCCGAACAGGACATGCCACGGGGCAGGCCAGTCTCTTGCCAGCCTGCATGGTTGCCATTCCCGCCCTCTTTTATGTCATTGTCTTTGTTCATTATCGTTGGACGACTCACGACACGGACAAGGAGTCTTCTTCGTCGTCTTCCTTTTTGGATACGGCCCGCACTCATGGCTGGGTCGGACCCGTGGCACCTCCCACACCCGTGTCCGAGTTGGTCCAATTGATTCATTGGCAATGGATTGATTGGTCCATGATTTCGCACATTGGTGGAACCTGGGTGGGTATGGTCTTGGTCGTCTCCTTTGCTTCCTGTCTCGATGTAGCGGCCATTGCCATGGATATGGGACGTCCGCTCGATACCAATCGCGAATTGCGGACCGTTGGAATTTGCAATGGTACGTACAAAAGTGGCAACAGTCCCGAAACGAGTACCACACAACAAGAGAGATTTCAAAACTTACACCATGAATTATTTCTCCTTGCCGTGTGCCCCATTTTTGCGTTTGAAAACCGAACCATTACAGTCATGTCCGGTCTGACTGTTGGCTTTACCGGATCGTACATTTTTTCCCAAACCATTTTCACCTACCGGACCGGTGTTCATACCCGGTGAATTGGTATTTGTATCATGGCCCTGTACCTCTTTTTTGTCCTCTCTCCCCTGAATTTGTTGGAATGGTCACCCCTCTTTTTCTTGGGCAGTACCTTGATTTTTATCGGCTACGATCTCTTGTACGAATGGTTGATTGAAATTCGAGACCGCATCTTGTGGTTTGAGTACGCGCTCATTTAAGGCACCTTTGTGGCCATTCAAATCGTGGGGGTTGATGTCGGAATTTTGGTAGGTGTCGTGTCGGCCATGGTGGAACAGGCCTTGTCCACGGCGCAAACCACCACGGTCCTGTGTGTCCCCAAACGATCCAAGGCGGTCTGGAGTCGCGAGGAAATGCAACTCTTGCATCGACATGTCTATCAACAAAATGACAGTACACGTCCCATTGTCACGTTGGAATTGATGGGACCAGTCTTTTTTGGCTCCGCCCTCTATCTCATGGAACGACTCTTGCACGAAGTGGGCCTTTCGACGACCCTCGACCATAACAACAACCACAACAACACCAAGGAAAGGATACAGAGCAACGGAAATGACACAAGGACGGACAATGGGCCATTCAAGGGATCCCCCGCCATTCCCCATAGTCCACGGACGTCGCCGTACTTTGTGGCGCTCAACAAACGACCGTCCTTGTTTCATCAAGACGTTGCGTCGACCGTCTCCCACGGCCCCAACCATCACACGACCACTAGTGGCGGCTCGATTCCCCGGCGCAGTCCTCCCAAATATTGCGTCTTGGATTTGACGCAAGTGTCCAACATGGATGCCTCGTCGGCTCGTTCGTGCTTTGTTCAGTTTGCCAAATTGTGCAGTCAAGAGGGTATCACGGTCTGTGCCTCGGGTGCTACACCCCGCATTGCCTGGATGCTACGGACGCATCAAGCCGCGTATCCACTCCAAGAGGAAGAAGAACGAATCAAGGCGACCTTGTGGCACGTGACAAAAACATGCTCGACCACCACCTCCTCCAAATCCTTGCAATCCCCGACGTTCCAACACCCCAAAGTGGACAAGATTCTCCTATTTCATACCACCCATGAAGCCTTGGAGTTTTTTGAAGCAAGTTTGATTCATGAATTTCAAAGTCAATCCACGTCGTTGTCCCAGACTAGTTCATCCGTCATGTCGGCGTCCCTAGGTTCGGCCAACAAGGACACGACACTCTCTTCCATTTTGGGACGATTTCTCTTGGCCGGTTCCATTGCCACGGGCTACTCCCCCGAGGAGCTGCTCATTATTTTACAACGACTCGACAGTCAACGATACCATTCGGAATTGGAGTACCAGGCGGGCGAGAAAATCATGGCCCAAGATACCCGACCGGAATCCTTTTATGTCGTGCTGGAAGGAGCAGTGGCCAGTGGTGCCGCCACGCCCGAATCCGTTCAACGACATCGACAACCCATTGTGTCGGGAGCCGGGCCCGTGCACTTGACGCAAAGTTCGAGTTTTACCAATTTGCTGGATGCGCTACCACTGGCATTTGGAGGACGGGGACAGGACGGGGCGGAATTCACAGCGACGACGACGACGACCGCAAACCCGACCGGAATACCGCCACCACGCCAACCATTTCATCCCCATGCAGGCAGCTCGGGTGGTGGTAGTAGTGGCGGTGCGTACCATCCTCCAGTCGTGGTGGGTACTGTTTGGCCCCTGGGAGGTGTCTTTGGATTTACCGATTTGTGGTTGGATCGACCTCGTACCTTTGGAGCCTTTGCCACGCAAGATCCGACCAGAGTCGCACGCATTACAAGATCGCACATGAATCTACTCCAACAAGAAGATGCTCAACTTTTTGGATTGCTCCATCAAGTGTTGTTGCGCGCGAGTATCTTGGATTTGGCCAATTGCACCTGCCATGGAGTGTAGCAACCTTCCAAAGAACACCAGAACGAAAGAAAAACCTCATCAGGATACCGTACAAAAATGGTTTCTTGGCATGTGTATTTTTTTGTGTCAATGAAGGGAGCTTATTGCAACTCCAGTATGTCCTCCAAGTCCAACAGAACAGTTAGTTCTTCATCGAGAACAATGGTTCCCAGAATTGAGGGAAGGGATGTGTAACTTGCCGAAAGAAGTTGAATGTCAAATGCGCGAACAAGGGTTCTTATATCTCTTGTTTGATGATGAGACAGTTTCACAGCCATGGTTGAGCTGCTGGTAATGATCTGGAACTTGGTGGGCTTGTGGTCTGGAATATTGGCTTGTGACCCGGGCTATTATTTGAATCCTTGAGCGAGCAACATATGCACGAGCAATCTTCAGGGTTTCAGCCATGCAAGTCTCCGCTTCAGGGTCGAGGAGCTGTTGAAAAGGCTCTGGATACGGTGTCAGCATCATTGTCTTTGGTTCTCCTTTGTCTGGGCCCAGCGTACAATACCTCCACCAGGAAGTCGTTGCCAGAGTTCTTCCGTCACAAAGGTCGTCATGAGATAAGGCAATTGAAGACCACTTTCTTGCTCCATGCACAGTGTTGTTTGTGTAGCCCGTCATGCCTTTTCGTTGTCATTGTATAGAATGGGCTTGGCTAGTCCCATATAATATGTGTTGCTTGAATCATCCATCCTATGCAAATAGGCTGCTTGTTATGAAAAAGGAGCTTTTCTCGAGTACTACTCACAGACTACTGGGCCAATTCACATGTAGTTAGATATATTATGGGTCATGCTGTCATAAATGGGTTGGATTCCCTCCGTCTTCTATATCTCAATTGTTCACGTTGCGCGCACATTCCGATACAGCATCAAGTCACAGACACAATCATAGTGGACTTATCCCTCTTCTGGTAGAGGTGGTGCACACTCCTCAAATGCAATTTCGGTTTCCGCGTATTCGCCATCGACAGTACTGTAGTTACCAGCTTCGTTCAGCGAGATGTCGACGTTCGGTGGTACAAAAGTGATTGTTGCAGTACAGGATGCAAGGTACTCTGCGGAAACAAGGTGGAAGTAATCGTTTTCCCAAAAGTTTTGGAGGAGAAACCAAACCTTTGGCTTTCCTGGATCTTCTGTTTCAACCTTACGCACCCCAAGCAGCACCATTGAGTGGAGAACACGCTGTTTCCCTTTCGATTCTCCAAAGGCACGAAACTCAGCTTCGTCCACTTCTCTGTCATGTACCACCTCCCTTTCGAAATTGGCCTCGATTGCAAATTGTTGAACCAATGCTGGTTCTTGGGAATGCTCGAACAGTCGGATCACATTTTGAACGCCGCAATAAAAGAAACATTCACCCAGTGACTTTTTGCAAATTGGTGCCGGCAAAAGCTGATGAGTGGAGGAAAGGCCAGTAATAGTTTTAAAGAACTCTTCCGATCCGAGTCCACAAGCTCCCGTTTCAATGTACTTCTTCTTCTTGGCAGGCTCCAAATTCTCGCGGATGAATTGCGATATGTCTAGCATCCGGTGATTTGTTGTTTCTTGATCGGCACTTCGAAGGCATTGCAGATAGTGCTGTAGCAGAACACTGGCATGCAAACAACAGATTCCAGACCTCTGTTTACGAATGACAAGATAATTCTCGATGGCTTCTTCATCAAAGAAAAGCCATGAGAACTCAATCGATGGAATCTTTACAGCTCCTTCATCCTCCTTGCTTTCCTCGTCCCTTTTTATAGCTTCAATTTTTTCGACAAAGGTGTCAAACTCCTTTTTAAATGTGGTGGTGTAACGAAGAGTGTCACCATGACCTGGGCTCCAACTGAAATCCTCTGACATTAGTCGTTTGGCACGATACTGTTTTAAGGCAGTAAGGCCTTCCCAATCCAAACCAAGCTCTGTTACAAATTCTGCTGCCAGTCTTTCGCGCCTTGCCATGGACATGATTTGTTGATTTGTAGGTGTCCTAGGTGTCTCAGCACTGTGAGGAGTATCGGTGGAGCTTGTGGTGGAAGAGAGGGTGAGCTGGGGCGTGGGGGGATCGTCCGCAGTGGCAGGAGATTCAAATAATACCGTATTTATAGAGGCGAGATTGTATGTTGACATGTTGCCCAACACTGAAGTAAAATGAATGAACGAACGAACAAACAAAGACCGAATGACCGAATGAATGAATGTGATGGCTCTGCGTGAACTGCAAGGACACGTTTCTATTCTCGACTCTCTCGTAGAAATAAACAAATGTCCACGGGATTACGCTGCTCGCATTCCTCTGTTTTGTGTGTTGCGTGGATCTTCCCAAAACTTGGAGCGCACAGGTGTGACAGGTGACAGGTGGCCCGGTGTGCGCTGAGCAATATTTTTGGACTATCATGTGTTTAGTCGGGTTTCGTTTTTGGGTTTCGTTTTCGCCATCGCTGGGCTCAGATCCTCATTGTCCCGTCTATTCTTTACTCAGTCGCGGTTTCCTGCTACTCTCTTCACCCTTCTCATCAAGGGGTAAGTTTTCTATTATTGAAGTAAGAAAGCTAGAGTGTGTAAATGAGCGACCGCATTGGAATCCGGATTGATGACCATGGCGGCTCGGTGGCCATGCAATTGTGCCCTACACCCTCCACCATAAATCTTTTTTGGAGATGGGAGGAATCTTCTCTCATTCGCTTGTACTTTTCGATCATGCCGTCTTTCGTCCGTACACCAATCCCTTTGCCAAATTGGTATTGTGGTCCAGTTTGGTCCATCAAGCTGGATTCCTATGCTGTTCCAGTTTGAGTGGCTTTGCCATTGGGACGGTCCAAGATGCCGGATTGGTCTTTTTGTCGCGCATAAGTCATGACATTGCACCCCGCTTGTCACCTTGCGCGATTGGGTGAGGCAAGTGTTGCTTTGGGACGTCCTCTCGATAACAATCGCGAATTGCGGACCGTCGGAATTTGCAATGGTACGTACTCGTACAAAAGTGGCGACAGTCCAGAAACGAGTACCACAATCAAGAGAGATTTCAAACCTTACCATGAATTTTCTCTCCGTCCCTTTCTGTCCGATATCTGCGTTTGGAAACCGAACCATCACAGTCATGTCCGGTCTGACTGTTGGCTTTACCGGGTCGTACATCTTTTCACAAACCATTTTACGCGGTGGATTGGTATTTGTATCATGGCCCTGTACCTCTTTTTTGTCCTATCTCCCCTGAATTTGTTGGAATGGTCACCCCTCTTTTTCTTGGACAGTACCTTGATTTTTATCGGCTACGATCTCTTGTACGAATGGTTGATTGAAATTCGAGACCGCATCTTGTGGTTTGAGTACGCGCTCATTTGGGGCACCTTTGTGGCCATTCAAATCGTGGGGGTTGATGTCGGAATTTTGGTTGGTGTCGTGTCGGCCATGGTGGAACAGGCCTTGTCCACGGCGCAAACCACCACGGTCCTGTGTGTCCCCAAACGATCCAAGGCGGTCTGGAGTCGCGAGGAAATGCAACTCTTGCATCGACATGTCTATCAACAAAATGACAGTACACGTCCCATTGTCACGTTGGAATTGATGGGACCAGTCTTTTTTGGCTCCGCCCTCTATCTCATGGAACGACTCTTGCACGAAGTGGGCCTTTCGAGGACCCTCGACCATAACAACAACCACAACAACACCAAGGAAAGGATACAGAGCAACGGAAATGACACAAGGACGGACAATGGGCCATTCAAGGGATCCCCCGCCATTCCCCATAGTCCACGGACGTCGCCGTACTTTGTGGCGCTCAACAAACGACCGTCCTTGTTTCATCAAGACGTTGCGTCGACCGTCTCCCACGGCCCCAACCATCACACGACCACTAGTGGCGGCTCGATTCCCCGGTGCAGTCCTCCCAAATATTGCGTCTTGGATTTGACGCAAGTGTCCAACATGGATGCCTCGTCGGCTCGTTCGTGCTTTGTTCAGTTTGCCAAATTGTGCAGTCAAGAGGGTATTACGGTCTGTGCCTCGGGTGCTACACCCCGCATTGCCTGGATGCTACGGACGCATCAAGCCGCGTATCCACTCCAAGAGGAAGAAGAACGAATCAAGGCGACCTTGTGGCACGTGACAAAAACATGCTCGACCACCACCTCCTCCAAATCCTTGCAATCCCCGACGTTCCAACACCCCAAAGTGGACAAGATTCTCCTATTTCATACCACCCATGAAGCCTTGGAGTTTTGTGAAGCAAGTTTGATTCATGAATTTCAAAGTCAATCCACGTCGTTGTCCCAGACTAGTTCATCCGTCATGTCGGCGTCCCTAGGTTCGGCCAACAAGGACACGACACTCTCTTCCATTTTGGGACGATTTCTCTTGGCCGGTTCCATTGCCACGGGCTACTCCCCCGAGGAGCTGCTCATTATTTTACAACGACTCGACAGTCAACGATACCATTCGGAATTGGAGTACCAGGCGGGCGAGAAAATCATGGCCCAAGATACCCGACCGGAATCCTTTTATGTCGTGCTGGAATGAGCAGTGGCCAGTGGTGCCGCCACGCCCGAATCCGTTCAACGACATCGACAACCCATTGTGTCGGGAGCCGGGCCCGTGCACTTGACGCAAAGTTCGAGTTTTACCAATTTGCTGGATGCGCTACCACTGGCATTTGGAGGACGGGGACAGGACGGGGCGGAATTCACAGCGACGACGACGACGACCGCAAACCCGACCGGAATACCGCCACCACGCCAACCATTTCATCCCCATGCAGGCAAACCAGTACCAACGCCTTAAGCCTCAGTAGGGTGGCACTACGGTATGGGGTGGGGAGGGACGAACATTGTTTGCCTGCCCTGGCCCCCCTGGTCCTGTGGAGATACTTGTTGTCGCGGTTGGCGAAGGACGACGAGTCCTTTTCGCTCACCCAGGATGAGATGGTTGCCATGAAGAAGTGGCGCAGTTGCCGGGAGGAAGTGACCGGGTCGAGCGATGTCCGTCTCACGAGCATTTTCAAAGCCGTTGGTATTTGGTCGTCCTTGCCACTGTAGAATCCGTTCCAGTGGCGCACCTCGTTTGACGCTCCAAGCTCCATGGTAGACCAATCCGACGAAAGCCAATTTCCACAGTCCTCCGCAGACATGTCTACCGACGGCCAACTCTCAGCTCTCTCTTGACATGTCCCGTGTACGTTGCTTCTTGATTCACTCTCGCGAACAGTATCCTATTCCATTATCGGACTACTGTAACTCCAATGCTTATCTCCTTCATGTATATCTTGGATCACGACGCAGAGGAGTTGTACAAAGAACATTTCGTTGCTTTCTTCCTGGTTTCCACCTTTTCCGTTTCGTGCGTTGCACAGTTTCTTGTCAAATCAGAGACTCAAAAGAAATAGGAGGACTTAGACATGAAAGAACGGATTTACTCCTAGTATTTAGTTGCTTGTCGCAGAAACGGTGATGAAAGGTGCAAACTTGTCAAGCGACCTCTGCTACGTTTTACGTTTGCCAAAAGAGCCATCCCTTTATTCTCACAAAGTTGTGCCAAGTACCCTCTACTGTCTCTCTGAAGGCGTTCAGAGTAACCAGAAATCAGAAACGACTCTCTTCACGTTTTAGGGTCCGGTGTCCGTTCCTCCTTCATCATTCCATTAATCGACCATCATCTAGATTGGAGAATGAGGTGGAAAGGTAGGTGGGATAGTTTCTTTCCTCAAAATACACCTTAGAGGCCAAACCATTCATATGTTAATTAGCAAAGAATACCTTGTAGCAACAAGAACGCTTGAGCAATCCATTTGGCAGAGCGCTTCTTTGCTGGGCTGACGTACTTTTCTTCTAGATTCACAGAAAAATCTTGAGAAGGCTTCATTCTTCGAGAAATGCAATGAATAACGAATCCCATCCTTGCTCTTTTGGAAAATATTCATAAGCTTACTACGGTAGGTAGTTATGCTATTGTCGTGGTAATCAGCAGTCTTCTCAACCAAAGGATACCGAAAAACCCATGTGACTTGGAAAACAGAAAACAAGAGGACGCCGAAAGAGAGGATGGAATGGGTGTCTATTTCCGATCACACCAAGAAAGGAATCGTATCACAGTCGCCAGGTAAGAGATGGATCCTCCATGAAACGCCTTGTGTACCATCGACTGTCATATGAAGTCCAAGGCTTGCCTCAGATTGGCCTTGGCGCTCTTTTCAGTGCTAGAGTTTCCCGACTGCTGCCTACCACGGAGCCTGCAGTCAGTCGACAGTGTTTATTCCAATGGATGGATATGAGAAGTGCTTGCTAGTTGCAAACAAGTGGTGAAGAACCATGGCATCCAAAGCATCGATTTTGTGTTTGCCACATGCCGTGGACAAAGACCAATTGACGCCAGTACGACAACTGCTCATTGGCAATTGGCATTGGAATTCACTCACCATTTTGGACACGCGGTCCGTCAAAGACATTCTGGTTCTCCAATTGATACAACCCACCCGTTGTACCTATTCCAAGACGACTAATGCCAATCACCAATACCAATACGACGAGTAGTCCACAAGTAGAAATAGTAGGATGGTGACGGAACACGTCATGTTTACTCACAGCAATTGTGGAAGATCTCGCCCATTCATCCAACGCAACTAGAGTAGGGCAATAAGATGAATAAGTGGAATTAGGTGCTCCTCGTTTGCTGATCTGACCACCACTAGATTATCGAAAGCAATTCATGGTCTACTGGCGTTTCTTGGTTATGCACTCGCTACTGTCTTTTGGTTGACAAGTGAGTTGGCTTATTATGTAAAGTCATGCTATCATTAAAGACAACACGTCGAGTAGAACATTGTGTAAGAAAGACATGGTGTGATGAATATTCAGTCATCCCTGAAAGACAGATCAGATCTGTTTTAGGAATATGTTGCTTTTTTACGAGCAAAGAATGTGAGCACTTCCTCGTGTTAATGGTTCATTGAATTATTGTCCCAGAAGCCGGGCCTTGATTCTGGGAACATACGGGTCCATGAGGGGCCAAAGCGTAGATCCTTTCCAATCTGAAACATAATTGTCCAAATCCGCCGAATTTCGATAATGGACCAAAAGACCTTGAGTGGTCGTATTGACCATGTAAACGCGAGGTTTTGTCCAATTCACGGTGAGGCGGGGATAGTGCACCACGTAGTGCAGAATCCGATCTGCTTTCATTATCAGTTTGTTGTCTGAATGGTGCTTTCCCGTAAAGCATCGTCGGGCCTCCATGAGAAGGATCGTTGGGTCGTACGTTGTGTTGGTTCCATTGCACATGGTGAAAACATGAGGACGAAAGTGCACAGCGTCCAATTCTTCCTCTTGAGGCGATTCCTCGAATACCTTATCTAGAAAGGCAACCAAATTCTTTTTAGTTGGTGAATGCACTGGAGCGGGCTCGCTGGAAGCAGTATTCGACAATGACACCATGGAAGAAGGGGGCGGAGGTACCGAACCCCCCTCGTCTCCGAGATAGATAAACTCGTCCACATCCCAGTCTCCAAAGTAGCGCGTATACGGACCGTAACGATGCAGAGCACTCAATTCGGCAGCAAATTGTCCTCGTGCCACGGGCCATCCCTCCGGGTTGAGGCAATAGGGATGAGGAAACCACACATATGTCACAATACCCCGACGAATATAGGGCAAGAGGAGCCTTCGTAACCGGCCAACAACATGTTCCTCTTCATTGTCGTAGACAATAAAGTGTTGGACACCAATCTCCAAGTGATATTCCATCCATTCCAACAAGTAGCGACCATGATCTTGAAAGACTCCATGTGTGTTATTTCTATCACTGATGTAGTTGCGTACAAAATTAGGGGTCAGAAGTCGGATAACCACCAACATGGTCATGCCATACTTTTTGTTTTGTGCATGCCCAAGAGCCAGATGGGTGGGAGTATCAGGCTGGTACCAAAGATTGGAGCAAACTGGAATATCCTTGATACTATCCCTTCCTTCCACTAATGCTGTACTTGCGACCTCGGGCTTTCTGGGAGGATCATTTTCTTCGACTTGAAGTTCATCATGAATGGCATAGAGTGAAACTGTCAAATCTGTTGATTGTGATCCCACAGTGGTCACATTCGTGCGCAATTCCATCGGGATGGTGCATCGAAAGGAAAAGGAGGGAGTCCAGTCATCGCCGTTGGGATGTACGTAGTCACTCCAAACTTTGTGATTACCTGGTTGAAACTCGCATAAGAATCGGACTCGATTCTTGGGTGAATAAAAGAACTTTTGATTGTATGATGCATAGCCTGGTTCGCAGCCACTGCTGGCCAGGGCGACAAAGACCACATGCGTTTGCGTGGCATCTTGAAAGACATCTGACAAGTAGGGCAGTCCGGAATCATTTTGAGGTAGCGGAAAAGATTGAAAGTTACATTGTCGTAGACGCTGTTGAAGAGGAGGACTATTCTCACTGCTTTTACTGATTGCATGGCGGTTGGCGACCTCAGCTTCAAGCTCTGCTGCACATTGGTAAAAAAGGCCCAGAAATCCCGTGAGCATAACTTGGGCTATCACAAGTATC
This sequence comes from Epithemia pelagica, assembly GCA_946965045.2. Classification (NCBI taxonomy): domain Eukaryota; phylum Bacillariophyta; class Bacillariophyceae; order Surirellales; family Surirellaceae; genus Epithemia; species Epithemia pelagica. Next base: position 3,377,310 of record OX337235.1, read on the forward strand.
GTGACGACAGACGAGAGTAAGATTTTCCTCTGATTTCCTGCTGTCCAGCTCCTCATTGTTTCAATCGTCTTTATGACAATGTACAAATACCTCGACCGTCTAGCAGAGTGCACTAGATGCTGAGAGGCAGAATTGTGATGTATCAGGAGAGAGGTGAGGGTAATTGGCTCATGATGAAACGATATTCCTACCCAGGTTCGGTTGCTCGGATGGATCTTGGTTCGACACGAATAAGCCCTATATGGAAGCACATGCTTCCGCGTAGCAGAGTGCACTACCTATTGATGTTGAGAGGCAGAATTGGTGAGATGAATCAGGAGAGAGGTGAGGGTAACTGGCTCATGATGAAACGATATTCCTACCCAGGTTCGGTTGGTGCTCGGTTCGACATGAATGGAAGCACATGCTTCCGCATAGGGCTCGTGCTCCTCCCACCAATGCGAGAAAATACATCACTATCTTCCACCGACCGGGATTCTATGTGGGTGCACCTGGCGCGCACAAAGTGCACATGCTCTACCGACGAGATCACAAAACCCAAAACTCTTCTATCCGTACTTTTGATTTTCAATCGCTTCTTCTATTCGTACCAAAAGAAAGATTATCCGAGAGTCGCCAGGTAAGCAACGCATCCTCCCGGAAAGGCTATTTTCTCAGGATAGATGAGTCAGAATTTGAAATCAATAGGCCGACTATACCTCTCAGTCCAAGGCACTCTCTATGGCTAGCACAAGGACTTGCTCCACCGGACTGCCTGCTTTTATCTCGATTGTTCTCGTCGTTTCATTCCATTTGTCAAGAGCGAGAAATCCCCTATTGCGCGCATCTTCTGGAGAGCGAAGAGGTTAGACTGTTGATGGTGCTATTTGCGCCGAGCGTCACGGATGATCATTCCTTTCAAGGATACAGTGAGCTCAAGAATCATTTTCTTGGGCCTGTCGTGTTTTTGTTGTTTTTGTGCAAGTAGAGAATGTACTATTGTTCTTCTTGCTGGTGCTGCAGGAGGAGCTGCTGTTTCTTGTCCTTGTCTTGCTGCAAGAGGTCTTCGGCCCATTGGGGAATGGGCAATCCAAGCAGCACATAATCAATGCACATGTATTCCAAAACCTTTTGCACTGTATGGGCATTGTAATAGCGTGTCACTCGTGCCGTGGGTCTTGCACTAGTACGTGTCGGCATTGTCTTGGTTGTGTCAGGGTCGTGGTGACTGTCGTCCATCACCTTTTGTTCCTTGTCCATCCATGCAGTTGTAGATGCCGTTGTTGTTGTATCGGAAAGATTAAAGAGGCGATTCATTAATTCTACAAAGTGTCGAGTGTTGGTAGAAGAATGACGATCCACAACAATTTGTTTCAATTGATGCAAATCGTCCGTCCCCAGCATACCTAAGAAACGCAAGCAAAAAGTGTTAGTCATATGGAATTCCCATCGCTATGCATTGAATTTGAGCTCTCGTCCATAATGATACGTACCCACAAAGTCATAGTCGGTCAACAAGTTGCGAAACAAGCCTTGACAATACAGCGCTTGGGGATAGAAATGAACATTCCAAGACATGGAAAAGACGTCGACGTAGAATTGAAACCACAATGCATGTTTGGCACTGTCAAAATCCAAATCACCCGTAATGGCGCGATGATGTTGATTGTATTGTTTCACATTGGGCGGTTGCAATGGTTTGTCATTTTGGTGTTTTGTCTTTGTTTTGGTTGTCCTTGTTTTATTCATCAAGGGCGGCGGCAAGAGGTTGGTTCGTCCACTGGCATGATGTTCATACCATTGGACTTGATCCGTGGAAGCTCCAAACAGGAGATTGGGTTGACAATGATGTGCTTGGAAGCGGGTGGCACCGGTACACTTGTCGACAAAGGCCGACAAGAACCGTTCCAAGGGATCGCGCAACAAGACGGCACGAGTGACACGACGACGAGTGCCGTTGGTGGTGGATGACGACAATGGCAAGTAACACTGTTTGGCGCGTCGAGTCGTATTCATATTCTTAGTTGTGGTGGTGGTACCGTTGGTTGGTTGAAAATAGTCCGGATCGTTAAGTTCACATTGCAAGCGTCTCCATCGACTGCTGGATACTTTTTCAATGGCACAAAAACGAAGCAACTGGTCGGACTGATTCTTGGTCACGTCATGGTTATCATTGGAATTGGACAAGCGAATCCACAAATCATGAAAGCCGGCATGCAAATCGGAATAGGGAGACGCATCGCGCATCAAGGTTTGAAACCACCAAGGCCACAATGCGCGAGTGGTGGACGTACCCCGTTCGCGCAAATGACGCAAACACTCTTCGTATTCGAAACGGTTGGTATCCTCGTCCTTGTTGTTGTTGTTGCTGCTGTTGGATGCATTGATATTTGGACTGGTTTCTGACAATGTTTCATTGGAAGCTTGTTGTTCCAGACAGGTTTGCAAATGACGATAGGTTTCTTCAAAGGCCGTGGTGACAATTTGCCAGGCCAAGGGTGTCGTTGTGCGATGAATTCGATGCCACTCCCAGGCTTGTCGTCGTCGTTCGGTCGAGGCACCAGGTACAGTGTCGTCGGACTTTGTGGTACTGTTCCATACGGATGAGGACGATGCGGACCCTGTGGTTGCCGGTCGAATATTCATCCAGGGGCTCTTGTGGTTTGGTTTCGTTTCGTCCTGGATCATTCCAGGAGTATTGGTAATGAACTCCCTACGACGACTCGTATACGAATCGACGAGAGGATGGGATTGTCGCACCAGCATCCAATGTTGAATCACCAAGAGTCCCAAGGAGCATCCCAGTGCAATCGCCAATCCCCATACTAGTAGTGTTGGAGAAGATGGTGACGACGGCACTCGTTTTGGTCGTGGTACAGCAGGAGACTGTCTTGTGGTGTGGTGGTAGAAATGGTGGTAACTGGACGACATTTGCTTGCTGGTTGGTTTGTTTGTGGCGCAGTAATCGAACGACAAGACGAAACAAGAGAGAAGAGGTGTCCCCCTCGATGAAAAGGTGCTCCAGAAGAAATAATGCGCGCCAGAGATTTTAATGGTCCCCCGGCGCTTCGTCCAAGACCAAGCGTGCCCAACAAGGTCACATAACAGAGGTGTGACGTCGCCGATCCGCGAGCGCGAGCGGGTGGAGACCAGACGTTGCGACAGAGGTGCGCCCTGCGAGAGATTTATTGGTCATGGCCCATCACCGACCAACATGTCATGCAGGAATCTCCAACAACAAAAAATGGAATTGCAACACTCTTGGTGTTACTCAATTCCTTTGTGTTTGCAGATCGTCGCCTTTGCTTTTATATACCCGCAATAGACAACTACGAATTATTGGATAACGTTGTGGACAAGAGGACTCGTCTCGAAATCGGATTCTGTTCCCTTTCCGTCGCATTCTTGCAAGTGAGGAAATCATATACTTCTGTGATCACCACGAGAATCTCTGTATCAGAAAGCGTACAACCAAAGCATCGGTTTCATTCCTCCCCACAAAGAAGAAGAAGAAGAACCCTTTTTACCATGGACCACGAGTCAGTGGGTCGGTCCCCACATGATTCATTGGCGGAAGAACAGACACCGTTGTTGTCCTTGTCATCCTCCTTTCCAGGTCGTTCCAATCCTTCCTTGTTACAAAGGAACAACGACAGCTCTTGGAATGGAACTCAGCTGATTCCTCCCCTCCACCATGCAACTACAAATCCTTCCGGTCCAGAGGGTACAACAACAACAGCAACAACATTTGGTGAGACGAATACGCTAGCACCCTTGCAAGGCTACCTTTCTCATTCGTGGAGAGACGCAATTCACACAAACAAGAAGGAACCTTACAACAAGAGTCTTGTGCAAGACGAGGACGATTTAGAGCCTGGTGGTGGTCGCCGTCGTCGACCACGTCTCCGTCCTCGTTCTCCCTCCACCCAGCAGTCCTTCTTCTCGTTGTGGTCGAGTGGTTGTTCCTGGTGCTGGTCGCATTCGCAACGAGTCAGTCGTGTCTTGATTTATGCTGCCATCAATCTCTTATTGGCTGTGCCGGGTTTGTATGGGTATGCGGCGGTCATTTTCAATCATGCCGTTTTTCGTCCCTACACCAATGCCTTGGCTAAATTGGTCTTGTGGTCCAGTTTGGTCCATCAAGCTGGATTCCTCTGCTGTTCGAGTTTGAGTGGCTTTGCCATTGGGACTGTCCAAGATGCCGGTTTGGTCTTTTTGTCCCGCATGAGTCATGACATTGCCACGCAAATGACGCTCCGGTACCAACGCGATGACTCCTACTTTGTGCATGCGCTGGAACCACAACAAGGTCTCTCGACGAACGACACGAATGATAGCAGCAGCAGCAGTAGCGTCATACTGGATCAAGCCATTGTTTCGACCACAGTGGTTCTCTTATCCTTGAGTACGGCCTTGTTGGGTGTTTGCTTGGTCTTGATGGGACATTTTCGACTCGCCCATGGCATTGTTTCCTACTTGCCCATGCCCGTGGTGGGAGGTTATTTGGCCTTTATTGGATACTTTTGTGTTCAGGCCGGTGTCGCCCTGGCCATTTCCACCCCGCTGGTCACCTTGCGCGATTGGGTGACGCAAGTCTTGTTCCGGACCGATCATTTGCTACTGGCACTGCCCGCTTGTGTCGCAGGATTGGTCTTGACCTGGGTGGCCCGAACAGGACATGCCACGGGGCAGGCCAGTCTCTTGCCAGCCTGCATGGTTGCCATTCCCGCCCTCTTTTATGTCATTGTCTTTGTTCATTATCGTTGGACGACTCACGACACGGACAAGGAGTCTTCTTCGTCGTCTTCCTTTTTGGATACGGCCCGCACTCATGGCTGGGTCGGACCCGTGGCACCTCCCACACCCGTGTCCGAGTTGGTCCAATTGATTCATTGGCAATGGATTGATTGGTCCATGATTTCGCACATTGGTGGAACCTGGGTGGGTATGGTCTTGGTCGTCTCCTTTGCTTCCTGTCTCGATGTAGCGGCCATTGCCATGGATATGGGACGTCCGCTCGATACCAATCGCGAATTGCGGACCGTTGGAATTTGCAATGGTACGTACAAAAGTGGCAACAGTCCCGAAACGAGTACCACACAACAAGAGAGATTTCAAAACTTACACCATGAATTATTTCTCCTTGCCGTGTGCCCCATTTTTGCGTTTGAAAACCGAACCATTACAGTCATGTCCGGTCTGACTGTTGGCTTTACCGGATCGTACATTTTTTCCCAAACCATTTTCACCTACCGGACCGGTGTTCATACCCGGTGGATTGGTATTTGTATCATGGCCCTGTACCTCTTTTTTGTCCTCTCTCCCCTGAATTTGTTGGAATGGTCACCCCTCTTTTTCTTGGGCAGTACCTTGATTTTTATCGGCTACGATCTCTTTTACGAATGGTTGATTGAAATTCGAGACCGCATCTTGTGGTTTGAGTACGCGCTCATTTAAGGCACCTTTGTGGCCATTCAAATCGTGGGGGTTGATGTCGGAATTTTGGTAGGTGTCGTGTCGGCCATGGTGGAACAGGCCTTGTCCACGGCGCAAACCACCACGGTCCTGTGTGTCCCCAAACGATCCAAGGCGGTCTGGAGTCGCGAGGAAATGCAACTCTTGCATCGACATGTCTATCAACAAAATGACAGTACACGTCCCATTGTCACGTTGGAATTGATGGGACCAGTCTTTTTTGGCTCCGCCCTCTATCTCATGGAACGACTCTTGCACGAAGTGGGCCTTTCGACGACCCTCGACCATAACAACAACCACAACAACACCAAGGAAAGGATACAGAGCAACGGAAATGACACAAGGACGGACAATGGGCCATTCAAGGGATCCCCCGCCATTCCCCATAGTCCACGGACGTCGCCGTACTTTGTGGCGCTCAACAAACGACCGTCCTTGTTTCATCAAGACGTTGCGTCGACCGTCTCCCACGGCCCCAACCATCACACGACCACTAGTGGCGGCTCGATTCCCCGGTGCAGTCCTCCCAAATATTGCGTCTTGGATTTGACGCAAGTGTCCAACATGGATGCCTCGTCGGCTCGTTCGTGCTTTGTTCAGTTTGCCAAATTGTGCAGTCAAGAGGGTATTACGGTCTGTGCCTCGGGTGCTACACCCCGCATTGCCTGGATGCTACGGACGCATCAAGCCGCGTATCCACTCCAAGAGGAAGAAGAACGAATCAAGGCGACCTTGTGGCACGTGACAAAAACATGCTCGACCACCACCTCCTCCAAATCCTTGCAATCCCCGACGTTCCAACACCCCAAAGTGGACAAGATTCTCCTATTTCATACCACCCATGAAGCCTTGGAGTTTTGTGAAGCAAGTTTGATTCATGAATTTCAAAGTCAATCCACGTCGTTGTCCCAGACTAGTTCATCCGTCATGTCGGCGTCCCTAGGTTCGGCCAACAAGGACACGACACTCTCTTCCATTTTGGGACGATTTCTCTTGGCCGGTTCCATTGCCACGGGCTACTCCCCCGAGGAGCTGCTCATTATTTTACAACGACTCGACAGTCAACGATACCATTCGGAATTGGAGTACCAGGCGGGCGAGAAAATCATGGCCCAAGATACCCGACCGGAATCCTTTTATGTCGTGCTGGAAGGAGCAGTGGCCAGTGGTGCCGCCACGCCCGAATCCGTTCAACGACATCGACAACCCATTGTGTCGGGAGCCGGGCCCGTGCACTTGACGCAAAGTTCGAGTTTTACCAATTTGCTGGATGCGCTACCACTGGCATTTGGAGGACGGGGACAGGACGGGGCGGAATTCACAGCGACGACGACGACGACCGCAAACCCGACCGGAATACCGCCACCACGCCAACCATTTCATCCCCATGCAGGCAGCTCGGGTGGTGGTAGTAGTGGCGGTGCGTACCATCCTCCAGTCGTGGTGGGTACTGTTTGGCCCCTGGGAGGTGTCTTTGGATTTACCGATTTGTGGTTGGATCGACCTCGTACCTTTGGAGCCTTTGCCACGCAAGATCCGACCAGAGTCGCACGCATTACAAGATCGCACATGAATCTACTCCAACAAGAAGATGCTCAACTTTTTGGATTGCTCCATCAAGTGTTGTTGCGCGCGAGTATCTTGGATTTGGCCAATTGCACCTGCCATGGAGTGTAGCAACCTTCCAAAGAACACCAGAACGAAAGAAAAACCTCATCAGGATACCGTACAAAAATGGTTTCTTGGCATGTGTATTTTTTTGTGTCAATGAAGGGAGCTTATTGCAACTCCAGTATGTCCTCCAAGTCCAACAGAACAGTTAGTTCTTCATCGAGAACAATGGTTCCCAGAATTGAGGGAAGGGATGTGTAACTTGCCGAAAGAAGTTGAATGTCAAATGCGCGAACAAGGGTTCTTATATCTCTTGTTTGATGATGAGACAGTTTCACAGCCATGGTTGAGCTGCTGGTAATGATCTGGAACTTGGTGGGCTTGTGGTCTGGAATATTGGCTTGTGACCCGGGCTATTATTTGAATCCTTGAGCGAGCAACATATGCACGAGCAATCTTCAGGGTTTCAGCCATGCAAGTCTCCGCTTCAGGGTCGAGGAGCTGTTGAAAAGGCTCTGGATACGGTGTCAGCATCATTGTCTTTGGTTCTTCTTTGTCTGGGCCCAGCGTACAATACCTCCACCAGGAAGTCGTTGCCAGAGTTCTTCCGTCACAAAGGTCGTCATGAGATAAGGCAATTGAAGACCACTTTCTTGCTCCATGCACAGTGTTGTTTGTGTAGCCCGTCATGCCTTTTCGTTGTCATTGTATAGAATGGGCTTGGCTAGTCCCATATAATATGTGTTGCTTGAATCATCCATCCTATGCAAATAGGCTGCTTGTTATGAAAAAGGAGCTTTTCTCGAGTACTACTCACAGACTACTGGGCCAATTCACATGTAGTTAGATATATTATGGGTCATGCTGTCATAAATGGGTTGGATTCCCTCCGTCTTCTATATCTCAATTGTTCACGTTGCGCGCACATTCCGATACAGCATAAAGTCACAGACACAATCATAGTGGACTTATCCCTCTTCTGGTAGAGGTGGTGCACACTCCTCAAATGCAATTTCGGTTTCCGCGTATTCGCCATCGACAGTACTGTAGTTACCAGCTTCGTTCAGCGAGATGTCGACGTTCGGTGGTACAAAAGTGATTGTTGCAGTACAGGATGCAAGGTACTCTGCGGAAACAAGGTGGAAGTAATCGTTTTCCCAAAAGTTTTGGAGGAGAAACCAAACCTTTGGCTTTCCTGGATCTTCTGTTTCAACCTTACGCACCCCAAGCAGCACCATTGAGTGGAGAACACGCTGTTTCCCTTTCGATTCTCCAAAGGCACGAAACTCAGCTTCGTCCACTTCTCTGTCATGTACCACCTCCCTTTCGAAATTGGCCTCGATTGCAAATTGTTGAACCAATGCTGGTTCTTGGGAATGCTCGAACAGTCGGATCACATTTTGAACGCCGCAATAAAAGAAACATTCACCCAGTGACTTTTTGCAAATTGGTGCCGGCAAAAGCTGATGAGTGGAGGAAAGGCCAGTAATAGTTTTAAAGAACTCTTCCGATCCGAGTCCACAAGCTCCCGTTTCAATGTACTTCTTCTTCTTGGCAGGCTCCAAATTCTCGCGGATGAATTGCGATATGTCTAGCATCCGGTGATTTGTTGTTTCTTGATCGGCACTTCGAAGGCATTGCAGATAGTGCTGTAGCAGAACACTGGCATGCAAACAACAGATTCCAGACCTCTGTTTACGAATGACAAGATAATTCTCGATGGCTTCTTCATCAAAGAAAAGCCATGAGAACTCAATCGATGGAATCTTTACAGCTCCTTCATCCTCCTTGCTTTCCTCGTCCCTTTTTATAGCTTCAATTTTTTCGACAAAGGTGTCAAACTCCTTTTTAAATGTGGTGGTGTAACGAAGAGTGTCACCATGACCTGGGCTCCAACTGAAATCCTCTGACATTAGTCGTTTGGCACGATACTGTTTTAAGGCAGTAAGGCCTTCCCAATCCAAACCAAGCTCTGTTACAAATTCTGCTGCCAGTCTTTCGCGCCTTGCCATGGACATGATTTGTTGATTTGTAGGTGTCCTAGGTGTCTCAGCACTGTGAGGAGTATCGGTGGAGCTTGTGGTGGAAGAGAGGGTGAGCTGGGGCGTGGGGGGATCGTCCGCAGTGGCAGGAGATTCAAATAATACCGTATTTATAGAGGCGAGATTGTATGTTGACATGTTGCCCAACACTGAAGTAAAATGAATGAACGAACGAACAAACAAAGACCGAATGAACGAATGAATGAATGTGATGGCTCTGCGTGAACTGCAAGGACACGTTTCTATTCTCGACTCTCTCGTAGAAATAAACAAATGTCCACGGGATTACGCTGCTCGCATTCCTCTGTTTTGTGTGTTGCGTGGATCTTCCCAAAACTTGGAGCGCACAGGTGTGACAGGTGACAGGTGGCCCGGTGTGCGCTGAGCAATATTTTTGGACTATCATGTGTTTAGTCGGGTTTCGTTTTTGGGTTTCGTTTTCGCCATCGCTGGGCTCAGATCCTCATTGTCCCGTCTATTCTTTACTCAGTCGCGGTTTCCTGCTACTCTCTTCACCCTTCTCATCAAGGGGTAAGTTTTCTATTATTGAAGTAAGAAAGCTAGAGTGTGTAAATGAGCGACCGGGAGCTGGGGTAATCCTGAGCAGCTCGCTGTCATTCTAGGCAAAGTCTGACTACAAAGCGGAACACGACCAGAACGCTTAATCGATGTACTATAGCATAAACTATGAACATGGACAAATAGAGAACTAATAGAAAGATTTAGGCCCACCACCACCCGGTTTTTGCAACCGCCCCAAATCATACTACATTAATTTAGAGACGCACCATCTTGTGCTTCATGCCGCCTTCAAATTGTGCGTCCGGCTCATGTAGGGAAATCAACAACGCTCTGAATCCGTTTGTTGTGTCGTACATAAATTCGTAGTCGAACCTGCTTTGGACCATGAAAGGAAGAGAAAGAGAAAACTTTGACCTGACAAAGTCTGTTTCTCTTTTTCGCATCTGATTCATGGCGTCTTCCAAAGCAAGTTTCATTCGTAGGTTTTTCTCCTCGACATGCCACTCTCTGGGCATGTGTTGGGTTAGATAATGGATATGAGTTGCGTTGTCAGGCCAAATTACCTTCACATGTACCTGTAGCTGGCTCGGATCCACTTCAATCAAGCAATTTGTTGTGTCTTCATGTGCAATACCTGTAGGCAACACCACCAAAATCACCAAATGACGCTGTTTCTTGTCGTCGACCCACTGTGTCAAGACATGAGGAGGCTCCCAATTCCTCATCATGTCATTAGCACTGTCTTCTTCATTCGTCTTTTTCCTCTTTTGTTGTAGTTGTACCTGTAGTGTCTCCTGTAATGGCATGGATCCTGCCGCCCTTTTCTTCACCATAGCATCGTCACTGACGACGGACTCAGGAGCGACCTTGGCAGCAACACCTGGTCATAAAAGACAATAAACCACAACAGGTAAGGACAGTGACTCAACAATCAAACAAACAGTGTACACTGGCACTTACCTTGTCCTTTGGACGACCCAAACAAAGAAGGAGCTGGTTTGAGATCTCCATCATTGGGGTTCCTTACCTTTCCATCCATAGATGGCGGGGCCGTCTCACCACGACCCAACAACTCATTACCAGTCTCTCTCTCATGTTGATCCTTCAAGTGGACTTGGTATTTTCTTTTGGCTTTGTTGAGTGCCGACCTGAATGATCACAAGGTGTTTGGAGCAGTGGTGAATCTGGTTCAGATGAAGATTGAAAATGGTGAGGCGAAAGTGTTTCAGATCGAAGTGGAAGATGACTAGCAGTACAAATATGTAGCGGTTATGAACCGGGTGGTGGTGGGTTTTAATAGTACTAGCAGTCAGTATATCATCTTTTGTCGCTAGAGTGTTCTTTATTCAGAAAAAGCGTTCGGTAACTCCTATAGGTCACAGTCAGTAACTGACTGGTAAGGTAGCGACCTGCTCAGGATTACCCCATCTCCCCGCATTGGAATCCGGATTGATGACCATGGCGGCTCGGTGGCCATGCAATTGTGCCCTACACCCTCCACCATAAATCTTTTTTGGAGATGGGAGGAATCTTCTCTCATTCGCTTGTACTTTTCGATCATGCCGTCTTTCGTCCGTACACCAATCCCTTTGCCAAATTGGTATTGTGGTCCAGTTTGGTCCATCAAGCTGGATTCCTATGCTGTTCCAGTTTGAGTGGCTTTGCCATTGGGACGGTCCAAGATGCCGGATTGGTCTTTTTGTCGCGCATAAGTCATGACATTGCACCCCGCTTGTCACCTTGCGCGATTGGGTGAGGCAAGTGTTGCTTTGGGACGTCCTCTCGATACCAATCGCGAATTGCGGACCGTCGGAATTTCCAATGGTACGTACTCGTACAAAAGTGGCGACAGTCCCGAAACGAGTACCACACAACAAGAGAGATTTCAAAACTTACACCATGAATTTTCTCTCCGTCCCTTTCTGTCCGATATCTGCGTTTGGAAACCGAACCATCACAGTCATGTCCGGTCTGACTGTTGGCTTTACCGGGTCGTACATCTTTTCACAAACCATTTTACGCGGTGGATTGGTATTTGTATCATGGCCCTGTACCTCTTTTTTGTCCTATCTCCCCTGAATTTGTTGGAATGGTCACCCCTCTTTTTCTTGGACAGTACCTTGATTTTTATCGGCTACGATCTCTTGTACGAATGGTTGATTGAAATTCGAGACCGCATCTTGTGGTTTGAGTACGCGCTCATTTGGGGCACCTTTGTGGCCATTCAAATCGTGGGGGTTGATGTCGGAATTTTGGTTGGTGTCGTGTCGGCCATGGTGGAACAGGCCTTGTCCACGGCGCAAACCACCACGGTCCTGTGTGTCCCCAAACGATCCAAGGCGGTCTGGAGTCGCGAGGAAATGCAACTCTTGCATCGACATGTCTATCAACAAAATGACAGTACACGTCCCATTGTCACGTTGGAATTGATGGGACCAGTCTTTTTTGGCTCCGCCCTCTATCTCATGGAACGACTCTTGCACGAAGTGGGCCTTTCGACGACCCTCGACCATAACAACAACCACAACAACACCAAGGAAAGGATACAGAGCAACGGAAATGACACAAGGACGGACAATGGGCCATTCAAGGGATCCCCCGCCATTCCCCATAGTCCACGGACGTCGCCGTACTTTGTGGCGCTCAACAAACGACCGTCCTTGTTTCATCAAGACGTTGCGTCGACCGTCTCCCACGGCCCCAACCATCACACGACCACTAGTGGCGGCTCGATTCCCCGGTGCAGTCCTCCCAAATATTGCGTCTTGGATTTGACGCAAGTGTCCAACATGGATGCCTCGTCGGCTCGTTCGTGCTTTGTTCAGTTTGCCAAATTGTGCAGTCAAGAGGGTATTACGGTCTGTGCCTCGGGTGCTACACCCCGCATTGCCTGGATGCTACGGACGCATCAAGCCGCGTATCCACTCCAAGAGGAAGAAGAACGAATCAAGGCGACCTTGTGGCACGTGACAAAAACATGCTCGACCACCACCTCCTCCAAATCCTTGCAATCCCCGACGTTCCAACACCCCAAAGTGGACAAGATTCTCCTATTTCATACCACCCATGAAGCCTTGGAGTTTTGTGAAGCAAGTTTGATTCATGAATTTCAAAGTCAATCCACGTCGTTGTCCCAGACTAGTTCATCCGTCATGTCGGCGTCCCTAGGTTCGGCCAACAAGGACACGACACTCTCTTCCATTTTGGGACGATTTCTCTTGGCCGGTTCCATTGCCACGGGCTACTCCCCCGAGGAGCTGCTCATTATTTTACAACGACTCGACAGTCAACGATACCATTCGGAATTGGAGTACCAGGCGGGCGAGAAAATCATGGCCCAAGATACCCGACCGGAATCCTTTTATGTCGTGCTGGAAGGAGCAGTGGCCAGTGGTGCCGCCACGCCGTTCAACGACATCGACAACCCATTGTGTCGGGAGCCGGGCCCGTGCACTTGACGCAAAGTTCGAGTTTTACCAATTTGCTGGATGCGCTACCACTGGCATTTGGAGGACGGGGACAGGACGGGGCGGAATTCACAGCGACGACGACGACGACCGCAAACCCGACCGGAATACCGCCACCACGCCAACCATTTCATCCCCATGCAGGCAAACCAGTACCAACGCCTTAAGCCTCAGTAGGGTGGCACTACGGTATGGGGTGGGGAGGGACGAACATTGTTTGCCTGCCCTGGCCCCCCTGGTCCTGTGGAGATACTTGTTGTCGCGGTTGGCGAAGGACGACGAGTCCTTTTCGCTCACCCAGGATGAGATGGTTGCCATGAAGAAGTGGCGCAGTTGCCGGGAGGAAGTGACCGGGTCGAGCGATGTCCGTCTCACGAGCATTTTCAAAGCCGTTGGTATTTGGTCGTCCTTGCCACTGTAGAATCCGTTCCAGTGGCGCACCTCGTTTGACGCTCCAAGCTCCATGGTAGACCAATCCGACGAAAGCCAATTTCCACAGTCCTCCGCAGACATGTCTACCGACGGCCAACTCTCAGCTCTCTCTTGACATGTCCCTTGTACGTTGCTTCTTGATTCACTCTCGCGAACAGTATCCTATTCCATTATCGGACTACTGTAACTCCAATGCTTATCTCCTTCATGTATATCTTGGATCACGACGCAGAGGAGTTGTACAAAGAACATTTCGTTGCTTTCTTCCTGGTTTCCACCTTTTCCGTTTCGTGCGTTGCACAGTTTCTTGTCAAATCAGAGACTCAAAAGAAATAGGAGGACTTAGACATGAAAGAACGGATTTACTCCTAGTATTTAGTTGCTTGTCGCAGAAACGGTGATGAAAGGTGCAAACTTGTCAAGCGACCTCTGCTACGTTTTACGTTTGCCAAAAGAGCCATCCCTTTATTCTCACAAAGTTGTGCCAAGTACCCTCTACTGTCTCTCTGAAGGCGTTCAGAGTAACCAGAAATCAGAAACGACTCTCTTCACGTTTTAGGGTCCGGTGTCCGTTCCTCCTTCATCATTCCATTAATCGACCATCATCTAGATTGGAGAATGAGGTGGAAAGGTAGGTGGGATAGTTTCTTTCCTCAAAATACACCTTAGAGGCCAAACCATTCATATGTTAATTAGCAAAGAATACCTTGTAGCAACAAGAACGCTTGAGCAATCCATTTGGCAGAGCGCTTCTTTGCTGGGCTGACGTACTTTTCTTCTAGATTCACAGAAAAATCTTGAGAAGGCTTCATTCTTCGAGAAATGCAATGAATAACGAATCCCATCCTTGCTCTTTTGGAAAATATTCATAAGCTTACTACGGTAGGTAGTTATGCTATTGTCGTGGTAATCAGCAGTCTTCTCAACCAAAGGATACCGAAAAACCCATGTGACTTGGAAAACAGAAAACAAGAGGACGCCGAAAGAGAGGATGGAATGGGTGTCTATTTCCGATCACACCAAGAAAGGAATCGTATCACAGTCGCCAGGTAAGAGATGGATCCTCCATGAAACGCCTTGTGTACCATCGACTGTCATATGAAGTCCAAGGCTTGCCTCAGATTGGCCTTGGCGCTCTTTTCAGTGCTAGAGTTTCCCGACTGCTGCCTACCACGGAGCCTGCAGTCAGTCGACAGTGTTTATTCCAATGGATGGATATGAGAAGTGCTTGCTAGTTGCAAACAAGTGGTGAAGAACCATGGCATCCAAAGCATCGATTTTGTGTTTGCCACATGCCGTGGACAAAGACCAATTGACGCCAGTACGACAACTGCTCATTGGCAATTGGCATTGGAATTCACTCACCATTTTGGACACGCGGTCCGTCAAAGACATTCTGGTTCTCCAATTGATACAACCCACCCGTTGTACCTATTCCAAGACGACTAATGCCAATCACCAATACCAATACGACGAGTAGTCCACAAGTAGAAATAGTAGGATGGTGACGGAACACGTCATGTTTACTCACAGCAATTGTGGAAGATCTCGCCCATTCATCCAACGCAACTAGAGTAGGGCAATAAGATGAATAAGTGGAATTAGGTGCTCCTCGTTTGCTGATCTGACCACCACTAGATTATCGAAAGCAATTCATGGTCTACTGGCGTTTCTTGGTTATGCACTCGCTACTGTCTTTTGGTTGACAAGTGAGTTGGCTTATTATGTAAAGTCATGCTATCATTAAAGACAACACGTCGAGTAGAACATTGTGTAAGAAAGACATGGTGTGATGAATATTCAGTCATCCCTGAAAGACAGATCAGATCTGTTTTAGGAATATGTTGCTTTTTTACGAGCAAAGAATGTGAGCACTTCCTCGTGTTAATGGTTCATTGAATTATTGTCCCAGAAGCCGGGCCTTGATTCTGGGAACATACGGGTCCATGAGGGGCCAAAGCGTAGATCCTTTCCAATCTGAAACATAATTGTCCAAATCCGCCGAATTTCGATAATGGACCAAAAGACCTTGAGTGGTCGTATTGACCATGTAAACGCGAGGTTTTGTCCAATTCACGGTGAGGCGGGGATAGTGCACCACGTAGTGCAGAATCCGATCTGCTTTCATTATCAGTTTGTTGTCTGAATGGTGCTTTCCCGTAAAGCATCGTCGGGCCTCCATGAGAAGGATCGTTGGGTCGTACGTTGTGTTGGTTCCATTGCACATGGTGAAAACATGAGGACGAAAGTGCACAGCGTCCAATTCTTCCTCTTGAGGCGATTCCTCGAATACCTTATCTAGAAAGGCAACCAAATTCTTTTTAGTTGGTGAATGCACTGGAGCGGGCTCGCTGGAAGCAGTATTCGACAATGACACCATGGAAGAAGGGGGCGGAGGTACCGAACCCCCCTCGTCTCCGAGATAGATAAACTCGTCCACATCCCAGTCTCCAAAGTAGCGCGTATACGGACCGTAACGATGCAGAGCACTCAATTCGGCAGCAAATTGTCCTCGTGCCACGGGCCATCCCTCCGGGTTGAGGCAATAGGGATGAGGAAACCACACATATGTCACAATACCCCGACGAATATAGGGCAAGAGGAGCCTTCGTAACCGGCCAACAACATGTTCCTCTTCATTGTCGTAGACAATAAAGTGTTGGACACCAATCTCCAAGTGATATTCCATCCATTCCAACAAGTAGCGACCATGATCTTGAAAGACTCCATGTGTGTTATTTCTATCACTGATGTAGTTGCGTACAAAATTAGGGGTCAGAAGTCGGATAACCACCAACATGGTCATGCCATACTTTTTGTTTTGTGCATGCCCAAGAGCCAGATGGGTGGGAGTATCAGGCTGGTACCAAAGATTGGAGCAAACTGGAATATCCTTGATACTATCCCTTCCTTCCACTAATGCTGTACTTGCGACCTCGGGCTTTCTGGGAGGACCATTTTCTTCGACTTGAAGTTCATCATGAATGGCATAGAGTGAAACTGTCAAATCTGTTGATTGTGATCCCACAGTGGTCACATTCTTGCGCAATTCCATCGGGATGGTGCATCGAAAGGAAAAGGAGGGAGTCCAGTCATCGCCGTTGGGATGTACGTAGTCACTCCAAACTTTGTGATTACCTGGTTGAAACTCGCATAAGAATCGGACTCGATTCTTGGGTGAATAAAAGAACTTTTGATTGTATGATGCATAGCCTGGTTCGCAGCCACTGCTGGCCAGGGCGACAAAGACCACATGCGTTTGCGTGGCATCTTGAAAGACATCTGACAAGTAGGGCAGTCCGGAATCATTTTGAGGTAGCGGAAAAGATTGAAAGTTACATTGTCGTAGACGCTGTTGAAGAGGAGGACTATTCTCACTGCTTTTACTGATTGCATGGCGGTTGGCGACCTCAGCTTCAAGCTCTGCTGCACATTGGTAAAAAAGGCCCAGAAATCCCGTGAGCATAACTTGGGCTATCACAAGTATCGTGACGACAGACGAGAGTAAGATTTTCCTCTGATTTCCTGCTGTCCAGCTCCTCATTGTTTCAATCGTCTTTATGACAATGTACAAATACCTCGACCGTCTAGCAGAGTGCACTAGATGCTGAGAGGCAGAATTGTGATGTATCAGGAGAGAGGTGAGGGTAATTGGCTCATGATGAAACGATATTCCTACCCAGGTTCGGTTGCTCGGATGGATCTTGGTTCGACACGAATAAGCCCTATATGGAAGCACATGCTTCCGCGTAGCAGAGTGCACTACCTATTGATGTTGAGAGGCAGAATTGGTGAGATGAATCAGGAGAGAGGTGAGGGTAACTGGCTCATGATGAAACGATATTCCTACCCAGGTTCGGTTGGTGCTCGGTTCGACATGAATGGAAGCACATGCTTCCGCATAGGGCTCGTGCTCCTCCCACCAATGCGAGAAAATACATCACTATCTTCCACCGACCGGGATTCTATGTGGGTGCACCTGGCGCGCACAAAGTGCACATGCTCTACCGACGAGATCACAAAACCCAAAACTCTTCTATCCGTACTTTTGATTTTCAATCGCTTCTTCTATTCGTACCAAAAGAAAGATTATCCGAGAGTCGCCAGGTAAGCAACGCATCCTCCCGGAAAGGCTATTTTCTCAGGATAGATGAGTCAGAATTTGAAATCAATAGGCCGACTATACCTCTCAGTCCAAGGCACTCTCTATGGCTAGCACAAGGACTTGCTCCACCGGACTGCCTGCTTTTATCTCGATTGTTCTCGTCGTTTCATTCCATTTGTCAAGAGCGAGAAATCCCCTATTGCGCGCATCTTCTGGAGAGCGAAGAGGTTAGACTGTTGATGGTGCTATTTGCGCCGAGCGTCACGGATGATCATTCCTTTCAAGGATACAGTGAGCTCAAGAATCATTTTCTTGGGCCTGTCGTGTTTTTGTTGTTTTTGTGCAAGTAGAGAATGTACTATTGTTCTTCTTGCTGGTGCTGCAGGAGGAGCTGCTGTTTCTTGTCCTTGTCTTGCTGCAAGAGGTCTTCGGCCCATTGGGGAATGGGCAATCCAAGCAGCACATAATCAATGCACATGTATTCCAAAACCTTTTGCACTGTATGGGCATTGTAATAGCGTGTCACTCGTGCCGTGGGTCTTGCACTAGTACGTGTCGGCATTGTCTTGGTTGTGTCAGGGTCGTGGTGACTGTCGTCCATCACCTTTTGTTCCTTGTCCATCCATGCAGTTGTAGATGCCGTTGTTGTTGTATCGGAAAGATTAAAGAGGCGATTCATTAATTCTACAAAGTGTCGAGTGTTGGTAGAAGAATGACGATCCACAACAATTTGTTTCAATTGATGCAAATCGTCCGTCCCCAGCATACCTAAGAAACGCAAGCAAAAAGTGTTAGTCATATGGAATTCCCATCGCTATGCATTGAATTTGAGCTCTCGTCCATAATGATACGTACCCACAAAGTCATAGTCGGTCAACAAGTTGCGAAACAAGCCTTGACAATACAGCGCTTGGGGATAGAAATGAACATTCCAAGACATGGAAAAGACGTCGACGTAGAATTGAAACCACAATGCATGTTTGGCACTGTCAAAATCCAAATCACCCGTAATGGCGCGATGATGTTGATTGTATTGTTTCACATTGGGCGGTTGCAATGGTTTGTCATTTTGGTGTTTTGTCTTTGTTTTGGTTGTCCTTGTTTTATTCATCAAGGGCGGCGGCAAGAGGTTGGTTCGTCCACTGGCATGATGTTCATACCATTGGACTTGATCCGTGGAAGCTCCAAACAGGAGATTGGGTTGACAATGATGTGCTTGGAAGCGGGTGGCACCGGTACACTTGTCGACAAAGGCCGACAAGAACCGTTCCAAGGGATCGCGCAACAAGACGGCACGAGTGACACGACGACGAGTGCCGTTGGTGGTGGATGACGACAATGGCAAGTAACACTGTTTGGCGCGTCGAGTCGTATTCATATTCTTAGTTGTGGTGGTGGTACCGTTGGTTGGTTGAAAATAGTCCGGATCGTTAAGTTCACATTGCAAGCGTCTCCATCGACTGCTGGATACTTTTTCAATGGCACAAAAACGAAGCAACTGGTCGGACTGATTCTTGGTCACGTCATGGTTATCATTGGAATTGGACAAGCGAATCCACAAATCATGAAAGCCGGCATGCAAATCGGAATAGGGAGACGCATCGCGCATCAAGGTTTGAAACCACCAAGGCCACAATGCGCGAGTGGTGGACGTACCCCGTTCGCGCAAATGACGCAAACACTCTTCGTATTCGAAACGGTTGGTATCCTCGTCCTTGTTGTTGTTGTTGCTGCTGTTGGATGCATTGATATTTGGACTGGTTTCTGACAATGTTTCATTCGAAGCTTGTTGTTCCAGACAGGTTTGCAAATGACGATAGGTTTCTTCAAAGGCCGTGGTGACAATTTGCCAGGCCAAGGGTGTCGTTGTGCGATGAATTCGATGCCACTCCCAGGCTTGTCGTCGTCGTTCGGTCGAGGCACCAGGTACAGTGTCGTCGGACTTTGTGGTACTGTTCCATACGGATGAGGACGATGCGGACCCTGTGGTTGCCGGTCGAATATTCATCCAGGGGCTCTTGTGGTTTGGTTTCGTTTCGTCCTGGATCATTCCAGGAGTATTGGTAATGAACTCCCTACGACGACTCGTATACGAATCGACGAGAGGATGGGATTGTCGCACCAGCATCCAATGTTGAATCACCAAGAGTCCCAAGGAGCATCCCAAGGCAATCGCCAATCCCCATACTAGTAGTGTTGGAGAAGATGATGACGACGGCACTCGTTTTGGTCGTGGTACAGCAGGAGACTGTCTTGTGGTGTGGTGGTAGAAATGGTGGTAACTGGACGACATTTGCTTGTTGGTTGGTTTGTTTGTGGCGCAGTAATCGAACGACAAGACGAAACAAGAGAAGAGCTGTCCCCCTCGATGAAAAGGTGCTCCAGAAGAAAAATAATGCGCGCCAGAGATTTTAATGGTCCCCCGGCGCTTCGTCCAAGACCAAGCGCGCCCAACTCGGTCACATAACAGAGGTGTGACGTCGCCGATCCGCGAGCGCGAGCGGGTGGAGACCAGACGTTGTGACAGAGGTGCTTCCCATTTTTCTGTAATGGCATCGCCCTGCGTGAGATTTTTTGTTGATGGCCCATCACCGACCAACCATGTCATGCAGGAATCTAAAAAAAACATGGAAGTGCAAAACACTCTTGGTTTCAATTCCTTGTTGTGTTTGCCGATTGTCGTCTTCGCTTGCCTACCCGTATTAGACAACTAGAAATTATTGGATTACGTTGTGGACAAAAGGACTCGTCTCGAAATCGGATTCTGTTCCCTTTCCGTCGCACTCTTCCCAGTGAGGAATCGACTATTTGATCACCGAAATTGACAACGAGAATCTCTGTATCAGAGGATCAGAGAGCGTACAACCAAAGCATCGGTTTCATTCCTCGCCACAAAGAAGAAGAAAAAGAACCCTGTTCATCATGGACCACGAGTCAGTGGGTCGGTCCCCACAAGATTCATCCGCAGAAGAACAGACACCGTTGTTGTCCTTGTCATCCTCCTTTCCAGGTCGTTCCAATCCTTCCTTGTTACAAAGGAGCCACGACGGTTCTTGGAATGGAACTCAACTGATTCCTCCCCTTCATCATACAACTACAAATCCTTCCGGTCTAGAGGGCACAACAACAACCACAACAACATTTGGTGATACGAATACGCTGGCCCCCTTGGAAGGCTACCTTTCTCATTCGTGGAGAGACGCAATTCACACAAACAAGAAGGAACCTTACGACAAGAGTCTTGTGCAAGACGAGGAAGATTTAGAGCCTGGTGGTGGTCGCCGTCGTCGACCACGTCTCCGTCCTCGTTCTCCCTCCACCCAGCAGTCCTTCTTCTCGTTGTGGTCGAGTGGTTGTTCCTGGTGCTGGTCGCATTCGCAACGAGTCAGTCGTGTCTTGATTTATGCTGCCATCAATCTCTTATTGGCTGTGCCCGGCTTGTATGGGTATGCGGCGGTCATTTTCAATCATGCCGTCTTTCGTCCCTACACCAATGCCTTGGCTAAATTGGTCTTGTGGTCCAGTTTGGTCCATCAAGCTGGATTCCTCTGCTGTTCGAGTTTGAGTGGCTTTGCCATTGGGACGGTCCAAGATGCCGGATTGGTCTTTTTGTCGCGCATGAGTCATGACATTGCCACGCAAATGACGCTCCGGTACCAACGCGATGACTCCTACTTTGTCCATGCGCTGGAACCACCACAAGGTCTCTCGACGAACGACACGAATGATAGCAGCAGCAGCAGTAGCATCATACTGGATCAAGCCATTGTTTCGACCACCGTGGTTCTCTTATCCTTGAGTACGGCCTTGTTGGGTGTTTGTTTGGTCTTGATGGGACATTTTCGACTCGCCCATGGCACTGTTTCCTACTTGCCCATGCCCGTGGTGGGAGGTTATTTGGCCTTTATTGGATACTTTTGTGTTCAGGCCGGAGTTGCCCTGGCCATTTCCACCCCGCTTGTTACCTTGCGCGATTGGGTGACGCAAGTCTTGCTCCGGACCGATCATTTGCTACTGGCACTGCCCGCTTGTGTCGCAGGATTGGTCTTGACCTGGGTGGCCCGAACAGGACATGCCACGGGGCAGGCCAGTCTCTTGCCGGCCTGCATGGTTGCCATTCCCGCCCTCTTTTATGTCATTGTCTTTCTTCATTATCGTTGGACGACTCACGACGCGGACAAGGAGTCTTCTTCGTCGTCTTCCTTTTTGGATACGGCCCGCACTCATGGTTGGGTCGGACCCGTGGCACCTCCCACACCCGTGTCCGATTTGGTCCAATTGATTCATTGGCAATGGATTGATTGGTCCATGATTTCGCACATTGGTGGAACCTGGGTGGGTATGGTCTTGGTCGTTTCCTTTGCCTCCTGTCTCGATGTGGCGGCCATTGCCATGGATATGGGACGTCCGCTCGATACCAATCGCGAATTGCGGACCGTTGGAATTTGCAATGGTACGTACTGCACGTGGCGACCGTCCCGAAAAAAGAGTACCACAAAACAAGAGCGATTTCCAAACTTACACCATGAATTATTTCTCCTTGCCGTGCGTCCCATTTCTGCGTTTGAAAACCGAACCATTACAGTCATGTCCGGTCTGACGGTTGGCTTTACCGGATCGTACATTTTTTCCCAAACCATTTTCACCTACCGGACCGGTGTTCATACCCGGTGGATTGGTATTTGTATCATGGCCCTGTACCTCTTTTTTGTCCTTTCTCCCCTGAATTTGTTGGAATGGTCACCCCTCTTTTTCTTGGGCAGTACCTTGATTTTCATTGGCTACGATCTCTTGTACGAATGGTTGATTGAAATTCGAGACCGCATCTTGTGGTTTGAGTACGCTCTCATTTGGGGTACCTTTGTGGCCATTCAAATCGTGGGTGTTGATGTCGGAATTTTGGTCGGTGTCGTGTCGGCCATGGTGGAACAGGCCTTGTCCACGGCGCAAACCACCACGGTCCTGTGTGTCCCCAAACGATCCAAGGCGGTCTGGAGTCGCGAGGAAATGCAACTCTTGCATCGCCATGTCTATCAACAAAATGACAGTACACGACCCATTGTCACGTTGGAATTGATGGGACCAGTCTTTTTTGGCTCCGCCCTCTATCTCATGGAACGACTCTTGCACGAAGTGGGCCTTTCGACGGCCCTCGACCATGGCAACAACCACAACAACACCAAGGAAAGGATACAGAGCAACGGAAATGACACAAGGACGGACAATGGGCCATTCAAGGGATCCCCCGCCATTCCCCATAGTCCACGGACGTCGCCGTACTTTGTGGCGCTCAACAAACGACCGTCCTTGTTTCATCAAGACGTTGCGTCGACCGTCTCCCACGGCCCCAACCATCGCACGACCACTAGTGGCGGCTCGATTCCCCGGCGCAGTCCTCCCAAATATTGCGTCTTGGATTTGACGCAAGTGTCCAACATGGATGCCTCGTCGGCTCGTTCTTGCTTTGTCCAGTTTGCCAAATTGTGCAGTCAAGAGGGTATTACGGTCTGTGCCTCGGGTGCTACACCCCGCATTGCCTGGATGCTACGGACGCATCAAGCCGCGTATCCACTCCAAGAGGAAGAAGAACGAATCAAGGCGACCTTGTGGCACGTGACAAAAACATGCTCGACCACCACCTCCTCCAAATCCTTGCAATCCCCGACGTTCCAACACCCCAAAGTGGACAAGATTCTCCTATTTCATACCACCCATGAAGCCTTGGAGTTTTGTGAAGCAAGTTTGATTCATGAATTTCAAAGTCAATCCACGTCGTTGTCCCAGACTAGTTCAACCGTCATGTCGGCGTCCCTGGGTTCCGGCAAGGATACGACACTCTCTTCCATTCTGGGACGATTTCTCTTGGCCGGTTCCATTGCCACGGGCTACTCCCCCGAGGAGCTGCTCATTATTTTACAACGACTCGACAGTCAACGATATCATTCGGAATTGGAGTACCAGGCGGGCGAGAAAATCATGGCCCAAGATACCCGACCGGAATCCTTTTATGTCGTGCTGGAAGGAGCAGTGGCCAGTGGTGCCGCCACTCCCGAATCCGTTCAACGACATCGACAACCCATTGTGTCGGGAGCCGGGCCCGTGCACTTGACGCAAAGTTCGAGTTTTACCAATTTGCTGGATGCGCTACCACTGGCATTTGGAGGACGGGGACAGGACGGGGCGGAATTCACAGCGACGACGACGACGACCGCAAACCCGACCGGAATACCGCCACCACGCCAACCATTTCATCCCCATGCAGGCAGCTCGGGTGGCGGTAGTAGTGGCGGTGCGTACCATCCTCCAGTCGTGGTGGGTACTGTTTGGCCCCTGGGAGGTGTCTTTGGATTTACCGATTTGTGGTTGGATCGACCTCGTACCTTTGGAGCCTTTGCCACGCAAGATCCGACCAGAGTGGCACGCATTACAAGATCGCACATGAATCTACTCCAACAAGAAGATGCTCAACTTTTTGGCTTGCTCCATCAAGTGCTGTTGCGCTCGAGTATCTTGGATTTGGCCAATTGCACCTGCCATGGAGTGTAGCAACCTTCCAAAGAACACCAGAACGAAAGAAAAACCTCATCAGGATACCGGACAAAAATGGTTTCTTGGCATGTGTATTTTTTGTGTCAATGAAGGGAGCTTATTGCAACTCCAGTATGTCCTCCAAGTCCAACAAAACAGTTAGTTGTTCATCGAGAACAATGGTTCCCAGAATTGAGGGAAGGGATGTGTAACTTGCCGAAAGAAGTTGAATGTCAAATGCGCGAACAAGGGTTCTTATATCTCTTCTTTCATTATAAGACAGTTTCACAGCCATGGTTGAGCTGCTGGTAATGATCTGGAACTTGGTGGGCTTGTGGTCTGTAATATTGGCTTGTGGCCCGGGCTATTATTTGAATCCTTGAGCGAGCAACATATGCACGAACAATCTTCAGGGTTTCTGCCATGCAAGTCTCCGCTTCAGGGTCGAGGAGCTGTTGAAAAGGCTCTGGATACGGTGTCAGCATCATTGTCTTTGGTTCTCCTTTGTCTGGGCCCAGCGCACAATACCTCCACCAGGAAGTCGTTGCCAGAGTTCTTCCGTCACAAAGGTCGTCATGAGATAAGGCAATTGAAGACCACTTTCTTGCTCCATGCACAGTGTTGTTTGTGTAGCCCGTCATGCCTTTTCGTTGTCATTGTATAGAATGGGCTTGGCTGGTCCCATATAATATGTGTTGCTTGAATCATCCATCCTATGCAAATAGGCTGCTTGTTATGAAAAAGGAGCTTTTCTCGAGTACTACTCACAGACTACTGGGCCAATTCACATGTAGTTAGATATATTATGGGTCATGCTGTCATAAATGGGTTGGATTCCCTCCGTCTTCTATATCTCAATTGTTCACGTTGCGCGCACATTCCGATACAGCATCAAGTCACAGACACAATCATAGTGGACTTATCCCTCTTCTGGTAGAGGTGGTGCACACTCCTCAAATGCAATTTCGGTTTCCGCGTAATTGCCATCGACAGTACTGTAGTTACCAGCTTCGTTCAGCGAGATGTCGACGTTCGGTGGTGCAAAAGTGATTGTTGCAGTACAGGATGCAAGGTACTCTGCGGAAACAAGGTGGAAGTAATCGTTTTCCCAAAAGTTTTGGAGGAGAAACCAAACCTTTGGCTTTCCTGGATCTTCTGTTTCAACCTTACGCACCCCAAGCAGCACCATTGAGTGGAGAACACGCTGTTTCCCTTTCGATTCTCCAAAGGCACGAAACTCAGCTTCGTCCACTTCTCTGTCATGTACCACCTCCCTTTCGAAATTGGCCTCGATTGCAAATTGTTGAACCAATGCTGGTTCTTGGGAATGCTCGAACAGTCGGATCACATTTTGAACGCCGCAATAAAAGAAATATTCATCCAGTGACTTTTTGCAAATTGGTGCCGGCAAAAGCTGATGAGTGGAGGAAAGGCCAGTAATAGTTTTAAAGAACTCTTCCGATCCGAGTCCACAAGCTCCCGTTTCAATGTACTTCTTCTTCTTGGCAGGCTCCAAATTCTCGCGGATGAATTGCGATATGTCTAGCATCCGGTGATTTGTTGTTTCTTGATCGGCACTTCGAAGGCATTGCAGATAGTGCTGTAGCAGAACACTGGCATGCAAACAACAGATTCCAGACCTCTGTTTACGAATGACAAGATAATTCTCGATGGCTTCTTCATCAAAGAAAAGCCATGAGAACTCAATCGATGGAATCTTTACAGCTCCTTCATCCTCCTTGCTTTCCTCGTCCCTTTTCATAGCTTCAATTTTTTCGACAAAGGTGTCAAACTCCTTTTTAAATGTGGTGGTGTAACGAAGAGTGTCACCATGACCTGGGCTCCAACTGAAATCCTCTGACATTAGTCGTTTGGCACGATACTGTTTTAAGGCAGTAAGGCCTTCCCAATCCAAACCAAGCTCTGTTACAAATTCTGCTGCCAGTCTTTCGCGCTCTGCCATGGACATGATTTGTTGATTTGTAGGTGTCCTAGGTGTCTCAGCACTGTGAGGAGTATCGGTGGAGCTTGTGGTGGAAGAGAGGGTGAGCTGGGGCGTGGGGGGATCGTCCGCAGTGGCAGGAGATTCAAATAATGCCGTATTTATAGAGGCGAGATTGTATGTTGACATGTTGCACAACACTGAAGTAAAATGAATGAACGAACGAACAAACAAAGACCGAATGAACGAATGAATGAATGTGATGGCTCTGCGTGAACTGCAAGGACACGTTTCTATTCTCGACTCTCTCGTAGAAATATACAAATGTCCACGGGATTACGCTGCTCGCATTCCTCTGTTTTGTGTGTTGCGTGGATCTTCCCAAAACTTGGAGCGCACAGGTGTGATAGGTGACAGGTGGCCCGGTGTGCGCTGAGCAATATTTTTGGACTATCATGTGTTTAGTCGGGTTTCGTTTTTGGGTTTCGTTTTCGCCATCGCTGGGCTCAGATCCTCATTGTCCCGTCTATTCTTTACTCAGTCGCGGTTTCCTGCTACTCTCTTCACCCTTCTCATCAAGGGGTAAGTTTTCTATTATTGAAGTAAGAAAGCTAGAGTGTGTAAATGAGCGACCGCATTGGAATCCGGATTGATGACCATGGCGGCTCGGTGGCCATGCAATTGTGCCCTACACCCTCCACCATAAATCTTTTTTGGAGATGGGAGGAATCTTCTCTCATTCGCTTGTACTTTTCGATCATGCCGTCTTTCGTCCGTACACCAATCCCTTTGCCAAATTGGTATTGTGGTCCAGTTTGGTCCATCAAGCTGGATTCCTATGCTGTTCCAGTTTGAGTGGCTTTGCCATTGGGACGGTCCAAGATGCCGGATTGGTCTTTTTGTCGCGCATAAGTCATGACATTGCACCCCGCTTGTCACCTTGCGCGATTGGGTGAGGCAAGTGTTGCTTTGGGACGTCCTCTCGATACCAATCGCGAATTGCGGACCGTCGGAATTTGCAATGGTACGTACTCGTACAAAAGTGGCGACAGTCCAGAAACGAGTACCACAATCAAGAGAGATTTCAAACCTTACCATGAATTTTCTCTCCGTCCCTTTCTGTCCGATATCTGCGTTTGGAAACCGAACTATCACAGTCATGTCCGGTCTGACTGTTGGCTTTACCGGGTCCTACATCTTTTCACAAACCATTTTACGCGGTGGATTGGTATTTGTATCATGGCCCTGTACTTCTTTTTTGTCCTCTCTCCCCTGAATTTGTTGGAATGGTCACCCCTCTTTTTCTTGGACAGTACCTTGATTTTTATCGGCTACGAGCTCTTGTACGAATGGTTGATTGAAATTCGAGACCGCATCTTGTGGTTTGAGTACGCTCTCATTTGGGGTACCTTTGTTGCCATTCATATCGTGGGGGTTGATGTCGGAATTTTGGTTGGTGTCGTGTCGGCCATGGTGGAACAGGCCTTGTCCACGGCGCAAACCACCACGGTCCTGTGTGTCCCCAAACGATCCAAGGCGGTCTGGAGTCGCGAGGAAATGCAACTCTTGCATCGACATGTCTATCAACAAAACGACAGTACACGTCCCATTGTCACGTTGGAATTGATGGGACCCGCCTTTTTTGGCTCCGCCCTCTATCTCATGGAACGACTCTTGCACGAAGTGGGCCTTTCCACGACCCTCGACCATAACAACAACAACGACGACAAGGAAAGGATACAGAGCAACGGAAATGACACAAGGACGGACAATGGGCCATTCAAGGGATCCCCCGCCATTCCCCATAGTCCGCGGACGTCGCCGTACTTTGTGGCACTCAACAAACGACCGTCCTTGTTTCATCAAGACGTTGCGTCGACCGTCTCCCACGGTGGCCCCCACAATCACACGACCACTAGTGGCGGCTCTATTCCCCGGCGCAGTCCTCCCAAATATTGCGTCTTGGATTTGACGCAAGTGTCCAACATGGATGCCTCGTCGGCTCGTTCGTGCTATGTCCAGTTTGCCAAATTGTGCAGTCAAGAGGGTATTACGGTCTGTGCCTCGGGTGCTACACCCCGCATTGCCTGGATGCTACGGACACATCAAGCCGCGTATCCACTCCAAGAGGATGAAGAACGAATCAAGGCGACCTTGTGGCACGTGACAAAAACATGCTCGACCACCACCTCCTCCAAATCCTTGCAATCCCCGACGTTCCAACACCCCAAAGTGGACAAGATTCTCCTATTTCATACCACCCATGAAGCCTTGGAGTTTTGTGAAGCAAGTTTGATTCATGAATTTCAAAGTCAATCCACGTCGTTGTCCCAGACTAGTTCATCCGTCATGTCGGCGTCCCTAGGTTCGGCCAACAAGGACACGACACTCTCTTCCATTTTGGGACGATTTCTCTTGGCCGGTTCCATTGCCACGGGCTACTCCCCCGAGGAGCTGCTCATTATTTTACAACGACTCGACAGTCAACGATACCATTCGGAATTGGAGTACCAGGCGGGCGAGAAAATCATGGCCCAAGATACCCGACCGGAATCCTTTTATGTCGTGCTGGAAGGAGCAGTGGCCAGTGGTGCCGCCACGCCCGAATCCGTTCAACGACATCGACAACCCATTGTGTCGGGAGCCGGGCCCGTGCACTTGACGCAAAGTTCGAGTTTTACCAATTTGCTGGATGCGCTACCACTGGCATTTGGAGGACGGGGACAGGACGGGGCGGAATTCACAGCGACGACGACGACGACCGCAAACCCGACCGGAATACCGCCACCACGCCAACCATTTCATCCCCATGCAGGCAGCTTGGGTGGTGGTAGTAGTGGCGGTGCGTACCATCCTCCAGTCGTGGTGGGTACTGTTTGGCCCCTGGGAGGTGTCTTTGGATTTACCGATTTGTGGTTGGATCGACCTCGTACCTTTGGAGCCTTTGCCACGCAAGATCCGACCAGAGTGGCACGCATTACAAGATCGCACATGAATCTACTCCAACAAGAAGATGCTCAACTGTTTGGCTTGCTCCATCAAGTGTTGTTGCGCGCGAGTATCTTGGATTTGGCCAATTGCACCTGCCATGGAGTGTAGCAACCTTCCAAAGAACAACAACCTCACTAGGATACCTGTGTCAATGAAGGGAGCTCTACCACAGCTCGGGACAAGGAAGTCTAGTACATCTCCTCAGTATAGTGTGTTGTTTTTTCGCTCCAACAGGGGGGCAAGTTGATCGCTGCCGTCGTCATACATACAGAGATTCTATGCAAGTATCGATAAATCATCAAGCCGAACAAGATAATACCATTATCAGCTCCGACTCACGAGACGTTTAGTTCCTAACCAGCTTTCACTTTCCTTTTTAAAGCTGGAAATTGCTCCTTCCAGCTCTTGCTCCTCTTTGGATGCCTTTGAGATGGTAAAGCTTGTTTCCTACCGAGTGTTACCATTTGGTCTGCTGTGGCCTTTAGAGCCATTTCCAGTCGCTGGAGTATTAATTGCACCTCCAGCATGTCCTCCAAGTCCAACAAAACAGTTCGTTGTTCATCGAGAACAATGGTTCCCACAGAAGTGATGGATAACTTGCCGAAAGAAGTTGAATGTCAGGTGCGCGAGCAAGAGTTCTAATATCTCTTATTTGATGATGAGACCGTTTCACAGTCATGATTGAGCTTATGGTAATTCGAATTGGCTGAGTGGGATGTACCATCGTTATTAGTGGTCGACGACACAATGTCGTGAAAGAAGGGACCCAAAACCTCAAATGCCCAAGTAGTGGCTCAGGATGTCTGAACAGCCGTGTGGTGACAGGTCCTTCCTACTTGCCGAAAGATGCGCGAGCAAGGGTTCTTATATCTCTTATTTGATGATGAGACAGTTTCACAGTCATGATTGAGCTTATGGTAATTCGAATTGGCTGAGTGGGATGTACCATCGTTATAAGTGGTCGACGACACAATGTCGTGAAAGAAGGGACCCAAAACCTCAAATGCCAAGTAGTCGCTCAGAATGACTGAAAAGCCGTGTGGTAGCAGGTCCTTCCATCAACATTCGTGACCCCGATCCAGTTCAAGCCTTGACTGCCGTTCGTCTACAAGGAATGTCGTGGATAATGTCGGAGGACAATTTGTGTCGCCGGATGAAGATTTGTCCATAGTCGGCATTGTTGTGGTCGTCAAAACCAATTTTATTGGAACCTTTTTGGTAGGTCGACAAGCCTATATCCAATACATGCAATCGCCACAGACCCACAAACATGGTTTTTCCTGATCCATGTACATTATGCAATGGCTTCCTATCCATGAGTCATTCGGGAGCCGCACAAGCCGGAATCGAAAGTTTGACGGCCACATTTTTTATGGCATGGATGAGATATAGTGTTCGACTCTATAGCGTCTGATCAGGAATTATTTGTGAATGAGATAAAGAGCTAGGAGAAGAATCACAAAGCGTTGAAATAAAGAAAGTCTATACTTTTTGTATTGTTGAAAGGAGTATACATCTATTCTTCATAGCATCATGAATTTCATCGAGGTTGACTGCAATTCCTCATCTTTTCACAAAGTGTTGGCCATATGACGCAGCGGATCACCGATCACGACTATGAGTCGCTGGTATTCATCGCCGATGAAGTCGATTCCTTGTTGGTCTCGATGCTCATTGGATCGACTTGTGAACTCATCGTCACATCGCTAGTGTTGCTTTGGCGGGATGATACCTCTTGGTTCGCGTCCCCGGTACTCATGTCTTCGACACTGGTATTGCTTCTACCGACAACAATGTTCTCGGGTGGTGTTGCATCTGCGTATTCCTTGTAGAGACGCGCCATTTCGATCCAAGCACGAACGTAGCGACGGGCGCTCGTACTGTTTTTCCATTGATCCACAGTCATCAATACATGCTGAACTTGTTCATCTTTCGCGCTCGTGTTTGGTAGTGTGGACTCCATGAGGAGGCTTGAGTCGAAACAATCCAATGTTTTTGTGAACCGCTCAGAGTCGGCCACAATGGCTTTGAGGAACCTTACAATTTCTTGGTCGGTAATACCAGTGCTTATCTTCTTGTTGCTCCTTTGGCGACGCTTTGCAAATCCTTGCTTCGTTTTCTTGTCTTCTTCTGACCATACAATACCAGGAAACTGAACCTTCTTCTTCTCTTTCTTCTCCTCCTTCTTCATCTCCTCCCTCTTTGGTGTTGTCGAAGCTGTCGACACTTGATGTTGGAGCATATAATTAAGCACGCAAGGAATGGACGACAGTGGAGCTGAAGACCATTATCAAAAAATGAATGGGATCAAATGAACCGGCAAGTAGCCAAGAAGCTGAAGACGTATCTGGACCGTGTGTCGCAGGTTGAATGGCGCGCAGGAACACATTTTCTAATACGTTCACCGTGGAGAGTCTCTTGTTTTGTTGCCCTCTTGTTGCGTCGTCATTTTGTCTCTCGTGCACGTCTTTGCCCTTTCCCATAAAAATTTGAGACTACACGTGACTCGCGATGAAAAGAATGCCACACAAGAAAACACGACCCAGCACGGCTAGGTACTCCGAGCTATGCTCCTGACTACTCTAGGTAGTTAGTTGTCGTATTCGCCAAGAGCGGGAAGAAGCACAAGCCCCCGGTGAATGCAAACCACAGTTCATTGGGCCATGGGACATGATAAAGTTCAAGAATGATCGGATCTATACAGGAGATTCTGTTTCTATGTAAATTTGTCGCCGAGGGCAACCATACTGGACTGTCATCAAGACGTTGTTTCGACACGAAGACAACCCTTTCCCTCGCTTGCTGCTTTTTCGGCTACTCATCCTTGTCGTCGTCGTGCAACAGTTCTTGTACCGTTTCAGAGACAAATTGTTTGTGCCACGTGGGTCGTTGAATGGCGGCCCAGACATGTCCGCCCGGCATCCAGATTGTGTTCAACGCCGAGTCCAAACATTGGTGCATTTGACACGCAAATTCGTGACTGTGATGCGGTTTCAAAAAGGCATCGTGCGCCATACTGACAGCCTTGGCGACTTTGAGTTGGGGTCGTTTTTTACTGGACGTGGTCGCGTGAAAAAACATGTTGAGTTGAACCATGGACAATTCCTGAAACAAGTGCTGTCGTTTCGCCTCCTGCGACTTGTGGTTCGACGACGATATGGCGGACCAGTCAATGCCCTGTTGCAAAATACCATCACAAAAGACATTGGGAGAGGCAGAACCGACATAGGCACACACACCCATGCGTTGTCCCAAAGCAGCGCGACGTTCCAAGGCTGTTGGACTGGGATTCTTGCTCTTGTTCGCCAAACTACTACGACGCAGCGGCAAACAGTGCAAGGCCCAATTGGCCGAACAGGCCGCCATGGCAGCTCCAAAACTAAAGCCAGTCCAACAGACCACCGCCGAATCGTCTTGATGCAGTACATATTCGGCCAACTGGGCCGCTTCTTGAATGACGGAAAAGCCTTGCCAAAAGACATGTTCGACGGCATTCAAAAAGA
Source organism: Epithemia pelagica (assembly GCA_946965045.2). NCBI lineage: Eukaryota > Bacillariophyta > Bacillariophyceae > Surirellales > Surirellaceae > Epithemia > Epithemia pelagica. The sequence continues at coordinate 3,409,907 of OX337235.1, forward strand.
ATTTGGTTTGGTTCGCGGGACGACGATTCTTGTAGTAAGGAGCCGTGACCAAGAGACTGGACCACCCAAAGTTGTGTGCCAAGTCTTGGGCCAGGGACAAGCGCAAGGAGGAACCTTCTTCGCCCATGGCGGGTAACAAAATGACGTACACTTTTTGGCTCGGCTTGGTCGTGCCGTCGTCTTTGTCGTTGGAGGATGACGAGTCCTCCGCAACGGCGGCCGCCGGTTCGACTCGATAAAAGTGACAGTATTCCGATTCGGGTGGCAAGACGGAGGCCATGGGACTCTTGAATTTGCCCGCTTGCATAGTCACCACCAACGAAGAGCTGCTGCTCTTGTTGTTGCTGCGAACGGGCTTGGCGGGTTCCCATTCAATATCGGTGGATTCCAACGGTTGTCCCACGAAACGCTCAATGTCGTTGGTGTCGTTGGTAGTGGTCGGTTTCGTGTGGTCCTTGGTTTTGATTGGAGTTGCTGCTGCTGCTGCTGCTGCTGCTGCTTCTTCTTTCTGTTGTTGTTGCCGCATCCATCCCTGAAGGCCCTGGACCGTCTCGGTGTAGAGTTGGACATTGCCATAGCCATGGGAAAAGAATTTGACCTTGAGATTGGCCAGTGTCGCACACCATTGGACCAGCAAAAAGCCATAATCCAGCCAGCCCAACCAATAGCTTTGACAACGCCACCAGGACCATTTGGCAGGTTTCAGGAGAGCTGGATTGGGAGGACCCGCAGTTTGGGAACCACCCAACGACGAAAAAGAGGACCCGGCCGTCGATCTAGTCAATAAGGGTTGCTTGAGATCCTTGGTGCTCATACTGTTGTTGTTATTAATGATATGGATCCAGAACAACAGATTCTTATGTAATTGTTTTGGAGAAAACGAGGACGAGCGAATGTATGCGAAAAGATTCCTCCCGTCTCCAAATAAGATTTGTGGTGGAGGAGGGCACAATTACAGGACGACCGAGCCGCCATGGTCGTCATCGTTGGATCTTCCTGTATGTTCCGCCTACGAATCGGCAGGAGTGTTCCAATGCGGTCGCTGATTTACACACTCCAGCTTTCTTACTTCAAAATATAATTATATAATCCTTTTATGTGAAAGCTTCACGCTGGGAAGCAAACCCCATGTATGCGTGTTTTGTGCGACCCGTGAGACGGCCTGGGAGGACACGACGGTTTGACGTTTGGGGTTTGGGATGATCGGATTCGTCAAAGATCAGAATTGACAGACGACAACATGCGAGATGGAGTCACTAATAGGTTCAACAAAGATTGAGAGAATCGACTGTAAAGAGTCTTGCTTTTGTGAGAGGTGTATTCGACTCATCGGATCAATCCATGCAAGACGCATCGGCCATGGCTGTGAGTGGATTTCTCTCAACGTGACCAAGACGTACTTTGATGCGAGACTGGGGACTGGTAAACCGGTGCTTCTGGCCAGACGACCAGTCACTGCGTTGAGAATCTGCTGTAAAATATTAGTTTTGCAAAGGGCATTCGGCCATCGTTGCTTCTGTTTGTTTCACCATACACAAATGGAGGAGTGGCATGGCCAACACGCAAGTTCACGCTCCATAGCCAGTGGTTTCTTTTGTTATCATTGCTTGTAGAGGCTCTCACAGAGGCAAAGTATGAGGCCATTTCTCCATTGGTCACCGCTCCCGTGGTTGGTTTGTGGTTTCGCGTATTAGGAATGGAACCCACACATGAGCACCGGACACACCTGCACTTTTGCTTCTACAATCGCGCTTGTGGTGGAAGGCGTGGCCCATAGATGGGCAAATGATGGGTGTCATTAGGAATCTCGTGCAAGGGCAAATAGGTATAGGATTGTCCGCCATCGACACAGAGGGTGGCCCCGGTAATGTAACTTGCGGCATCGGACAAGAGGTAGACCACGGCACTGCTCACTTCGTGCGGTGTCCCAAATCGTTTGGCGGGAACGGACGGCAAGAGTTTGGCGGCATAGTCACTGCCGGCTTCGCCATAGGCTTGAAAGCCCGAATCGGTCCACACAATGCCCGGTCGGACACAATTGAGTCGCACACTGGATTCCATCCATTCCGTACACAAGGTGGCGGTCAAATTTTCCACTCCGGCCCGGGCCGCCCCGGAATGACTCATGTACGGCATGCCATTGCGATTGCCCAGGGTAATGTTGCAAATGGCACAGGAAAAGCCCTCTTTGTGGGCCTCATGCGATTGCATGTATTGGAGATAGGCTTGTTGACACACCAAAAAGGTTCCAATCAAATTGGTTTCCACGACGGCGGCGAATCCGCCTTTGGACAAGTCTTCGGCCGGCGACACGAATTGTCCGCCCGCATTGTTCACCACATAATGCAAGGCATGCCGAGGCGTGGCTTGCAAACAAAAGGCAATCAAGGCTTGGACTTGATGGGCGTCTCGAATATTGGTGGAAGGACCGGCCACTACACGGCCCGCCGGATTCTTCGTTTGGGATGCTGCTAGTAGTTGGGCATTGAGGGTCTGGGCCGCTTGTTGGACCACCTCGTGACGTCGACCACTAATAATCACGGTACATCCCAAGCTGGCCAATTCTTGGGCAATGGTATATCCAATACCCGTACCACCTCCCGTCACCAAGGCCACTCGACCCTGAAACAAATTGGGACGAAAGACAGATTTCCAGGAGGAGGAGGAGGACGACATTGCCGTAGTGTCGGCCGTGGTGGCGCCAGTGGTGGAGTGCGTCTTTGCTTTGGGTAAACTCATGGACACACGTTGAATTTTTCAAGGATGATTCACAACTGACTGACTATGTAGAGCCAACCAAACTAGGTAGAACAGACAAGAGCAATACGCCGAACGGAAAAGCGAGCAGGAGACACCAGCAATAGAGACTCTGATGTGAAGAGGACAATCCTAACAGCCAAACGATAAGATAGTCCACCGATGTGTGTGGTTCTCTGGTTTCTGGTTTGACGAGAATGGTGTCTTTGACAGCGGCTGTCCCTCCCATCTCCCATTGCGAGTATATACGTATGCAGTCGCACAAACCACGCACGACAGTGAGGACCCCCACAGTTATCTGCCACCATTTGTTGGCAACGATCGATAGATCTTTTGCTATCTATTGTATGCATCCTCTAGCTCTAATCTCTAATACCTTGCTACTCCTATTATTGATGACTCTATTTCCTTCTCCTTCTCCTATCGGGAATCGGGAGACTGTTGGCAATGATGGTTACCATGCTTGCCTTCACGCCTTTTATCTTGTACTACTAGGCCGTCAATGGTTTTCCCTCCCCGATTCCTCCCATATAGTCCGGGAAAAGGCGCATCCGTCGTGTAAAATACAGTGTCATTAAATGGCACAACAACGAAGGAAGGGACGGGATACCATGACCCGACCACCCCACCCAAAACCAGAACAAGACACGACGGATCCAACGATTGATCATGATGCTGCTGCTTCGTGATGTTCTTGTTCATGTCGCACCCAACAAGAATCGAAAATTTGCTCCCTTTGACCTGAACTTATTGGATCAATGCAGTTCTAATATGAATTTGATCGCATAGTCCACTGGCAACACGCGGACGAGGAAGCCAAATACTCGCCAAAGGTCGAGTGAGCGGCGCGCCATGGCCAATGACAGCCGCAAACCATGGATGGTGAATCATCAGCGCAAGACGAGCAGTCATTGAACAGGCCTGTTGTTGCGAACAGGCCAACCCTGCCGTGACTCCAAAGACCGCAGGAGGAGGGTTCTCCTGTAGGCGGACGAAATTGATAATCCCAATCTTGAGGTTGTCAAGGTCTCGGCCCACGGCAGCCATCCCGTCATGGGCAGGAATCGCAACGCCTCCATGAATGGAATTTGGAGGCAGCAGGGCGCCCCTAGTCGCACCATACGCAGCGGCCTTGCCCCAAAATTCCTTCAAGCCAGCGTCATTCCATCCAAAGACAATCGGGGGGTCATCTTCGTTCTTGGCGAGGCGCAAAACGTGTTCAACAACCTTCTCGTCGTCAATAAGGGTTCTGAGATACACCTTATTGCCTCCTGCAGTAGACAAGGATGACATTGTCCAATCGGGTAAAGAACGTACTTCACTGGTCATGAGTAGACAAGAGCTGCTGGATTACATGGGTTGCAACAAGAAGCGAAACAATGTTATGGTGGCATGGATTTTTATGTGAATAGGGGTTGGGTTTTGGGTTTGTGGTTTCGTTTTAAACTTTTGAAATTTTCAAAATGTTAAAGCATTGACTTACTGGGACTGACTACCCCACCACATTGTTGGGGCGAAGGGCGGATTGCGTCGTGTGCGAAAATGGTCAGCCCCCCACCACACACGCCGCGCGCGCATCTGGAAAAAGTGAGACGGCTGAGAATTCTGGGTCATCCGAAGGAGTCATCCCAACCATATATCTCGTACTCGTGAGTGGTCTTGCCCTTCTGGCGGGTCCGTACGATGTACGATACTCGTAGTCCCTACGTCGACCGTCAAAGACTCTCGTATGTCCATCGTCCGTAAGAATCTACCGGTACTACATCTGCGAGGCAGGAACGATGAAGTAATACAACAGTTTAAATATCTTGTATAAAGCTTCTATGCAAACTCTGGAATGTGTTTGTGGGTTGACGTCCTTACCACCGTCACCGTGTGGTGCTCCCAAGACTGTGGATTTGGGGTTTGTCAACATAGCAGCGTACTTGGGAGATTGCGTCGTTGCATCCAGGAGTATCCGTTATTCCTTTTCTCTACTTCTTCTTCATCACCAAGCGGTACACCATTCACTTTTCCAAATGATGCTTCTTCTTCGTCGTCTTGTTTTGCCTTGGGGTCTTGAGGATTGTTCAGTCCGTTCCTTCTCCCCGTGCTTCGTTGTAATAGGCCGCCAATCGGTCTCCTACGGGAACGCCTTCAATGGTACAAGCCTCGGCATCAAAGTCGTACCAATCAAAACTCAAATATTCCAACTTGTATTCAATGGCACTGGCATCGCACCCATAGCGGTCTTCCATAAAGGATGGCAAATTATTCTTGATAATGTAATGTCCCAGATTGAGTCCGGCATAATTGTCTTGAGGATAATGCACACCGGCCACGGTCCGGGCATAGGCCACGGCAAAATCGACCCGCAAGGCTTCGCAATATTGTTCGGCCGTCAATTTGACCAAAATGGGCAACCAAATCGAACAGGTACTTCCGGCGGCATGCATGGCGGGCCAGGACGGATGCATGGGCGATCCATCTTCGTAGGCCGTAAAGTCGGCGGAATGCTTCAGGTTCATGGACAGAATCTTTTGGACGAGTCGGTGCGGGACACCATCGGCGACCGTAAAGTCGCCCGTGGCAATCAACCAGGCCACTTCTTCGGGACGGGCCACGCCGAAACGCCACTTCAACAAGAAGGAAATGGACGCGACTTTATCAATCGTCCAGGTATTGAGGGCGGACATGAGAAATTGAGCGCCGACAATGTCATTGACGGAGCGAAATGGCATGACATCATAATCCATTTCAATACCAGCCTTGAAAATGGATTCCAAAAAGGCTTGTTGCAACGAAGCCGGATATTCGTTTTGGACCGCCTTGGCGACGGCCGCAATATCGTACGACTTCCACAAATCGGGCCAGCGACTGTAGAGATAGGGATCCTTGTCGGCGCGTCGGGCAATTTGAACGTCCACGACATGTTCCAATTCTTCCCAAAACACACTGGAAGGATCGGAACTGGGATGGACGGGTTCGCGGAGTTTGTACATGTAATCGTGCGCCGACGTGCCCAACAAGGCAAAATCGTCGGGTGTCACGACGGCATCGGCCATGGTTTGCGTTTTCAAAATGTGCGTCCGACGATTGTTTTGGGGTGGATAATGGTCCGGCAAGAGGGGGAAAATGCCACTGTGGACGCCCTGGAGGTAATTGCGACTGTACTGGTACCGCCAGGCCGACGTCCAATGATCCTCCATGACGGGCGGACACTTGTTGAACCGAATCTCGTCAATGGAACGATCGTGGCGGTCACCGACACCGCCCGTGACATTGACAAACAATTCCGGACGAATGGGTTTGTATTGAAAGTGATAATGATAATAAGAAGAGTCTTCTTCCTCATCATAATCGGGGCGACGGCGTGGAGGATAACGACGACCGGGATACCGGTAGCGAGGCGGAGATGGAGGACCCCACCAGGGCCAAAAGGATCCGTACCACGGATTTTGGGGGCGACGAGACCGAGGCGTGTAATAGGATTGTCGGCGAAGACTGCGCGTGTCATCCTCGTGCTCGTTTAGATTCCACTCGTCTTGTTCTTCCGCCAGGGACCGTTCCGGATCAGTCATTGTCGTCCAGTCCTTGGTTTCTGCTGCTTGTTGTTGGCGGTGGGGAAGCCAAACGGATCCCATTAGGGCCAACAGGGCCACACTGGAGAGGACCATCCATAGTTTCGGTCTCGAAGAAGAAAGAGTCACCATGATGATAATGGATCAAGAAGCAAGAGTCGTTGGCTCTATCGAATCAAAGGTTGCTGTTGAGAGGAGGTTGCTTTGTTGTTTGGGAATGGTTGTGTTGTTGTGATAATGTTGCTCGAGAAGAGAGACACAACAACACACTCGAATGCAGGCACAAAAAATGAACGTGCGTGTCGTCGTGGTGAACAAAGTGAGGACGAACCTTCGCATCGAGACCGGAAGTCCTCTGCGTCCATTCCCAAGACCCAATTTTTGTGCCCTCCCTATTTGTGTTTAAAGGGGATAATTTTTGGAAATGTCCGGATTTTGGCTAGGCGGGCGCGATGGTGTTTCAGTATTATTTCGCTTCTCGAAGCCCATTGGCCGGCGTGAAAGTCATTTTGGCGGACTTTTCTCCATGAGAATGTTTTGACTTAAGAGATGACTATCCACTATCAGTCCGAATGTACAAGATAATTGGCAGCCGAGCCTGCCCTCCCACTTTCCAAGTCATACAATACGTTCTTCTCGGAAAAAAGGTAAGGGCTGGGTAAGCCGATCCATGTTCGGCTAGGTAGGCTCAGTACAAAAGCTACGTAGAGTACATAAAATCAGATAGTACACGTCACGCCGGAAATGGTCGGAATTTCAAAAAAAATGCAAAAACGCTCGACAATGATGGCGAGATCCGGTGACGCCGTATGCATTCACCCATGCATCGCATAAACATCCAACCACCGTAAGTTCTTTGCCTTTACCCTTGAAATTGTTGTCTAAAATTACAGAAGATTTGCCAAGTTGGCTGAAAAGGTAAAATCGAACGACCGCCCTAACTCACTCATTTTTCAATGCTGACTCGACCGAATTGAAAGCATAGTCACTCTAGTAGTAAATAATTTTCTTGTCAAAGCGGTCGAGGCAAGCTCTATTATTGAGGAAGTTATTGCCATGGGGGTGATGGCTTCCACCATTGTCGAGCGATGGCTTCCAATTTGCATTGTTTCTCGTGGCAGCAAGTTTTCGATTTGAGACCATCCGCCCCACTTGTTACACTGATGAAAATAGTACTACGTAGCTTAATGTACTGAGCCTACCTAGCCGAACATGGATCGGCTTACCCAGCCCTTACTCGTCCGGCGAGGACTGCGGACTCGACTGTCGTATAAACTGTAAGCAACGGAAATTGGCCAGGTTCCCTCTTTGGCATTCGGAATTCGGAACCACTTCCCACAAGACTCGACACGAGTGGTTGCATGTTGCATAGGAAAAGCTACTCTCTGTAACGTCTCATGTAACGTCAAACCCAAAATTGGGGGGAACTGGGGGATCTGCATCCGACGAAAAAGGTCGTATCTTGGCATGTGGGTGGATGTTGGATGTTTGGACTTAGAGAGAGGGGTTCTCTCTCCTTGTCTTCAAGAAAAAAAATGCCACTCGAAACAATCCTTGCAGCATTGTACGACCATTCAGATGTCCCATGACAGGACGACTCGATTGCTTTGGTCTTATTGTTGTTGTGGATGAGGATGATGATTCGGGTGGCGCAAGGATGATCCAAGAAGGGAAACGCTCGGTTCCTTCAGGCGTATGTCAAACATAGCTGTAAGAGGAAGTCGAGCACTATTTGTAATCCTACTAGCTGGAGAGGGGTAGCCAGAGTAGAGAGCCTCGCCAGGCCCAGGAGTGTTGCAATAGACAACATGGACTCTCGAAAGGAAGCTACCATTGAGCAGTCATTTATAAATATCTGTTACTGTATTACATATCCTTACAAGAGATTGAGAAATAGGAAACCCCAGTTTCCTTGAATTGAAATGGCCCCGGCACGTTCTAGCTAGAGAATGACTAACATTCCAACAAGGAGAACCAATACTGGCCATGTACCACTTCTCCGATTGAACCGCAGGAGCCGGGGCGCCGACGATGATAGTGCATACAAGGTACCACCACAGTTGGTTTGTCCATAGAGTTCTGGATCGGCCGAAGAGCATTGGACACAGGCCATGCCCAGACTGTTGGTCGATTGTCGACCTTCGTGGGTGGATGTACCGGGATGACAGACCAACCCATCACATCCAAAACGACCCACATCACCATTGTTCCATTCCGTTTGTTCACACAGTTTCATGGGAAGATCCGTCAATTGATTCTTTCCCAACTCCAAATTCAACTTGGGGAATCGCGCCAGGTCGGGTGGTACTTCCCCCGTCAAATTGTTACTGGACAAGTCGACCCGAATACCATGTCCCGTCGTAGTTCGTTCGAGAAAATTGCTCGGTATGGTTCCGTTAAACTGATTGGAGGATAGTCGCAAATCCATCAGTGTGAGAGAGTCTGCAAACGCCGGCAACGGTCCCGACAGTTGGTTGTCGTTCAGTTGCAACGAACGGAGGTATCGAAGGCTATCAAACGAATCCGGAAGAGGGCCCGTCAATGCGTTGTGTCCCACGTTCAGCAATCGGATATTTTCCAGCTCCAACAACTCGCTCGGGAATGCACCGGCCAAGTCGTTGTGGGCAAGTGATACAGCTGTCAACAACGTTCCGTCACCCAGGCCATCGACCGATACTAGCCCCGTAGACTCGAGACGTAAATCGAGCAAATTCTGGGCATTTTCAATACCATCAAAGGTCATTTCAATAGCATTGTGACTCATCCAAAGAAGCTTCAACTTAGGAAGACGATAGATACTCGACGGAACCTTTCCGTCCAACTTGTTCTTGTCCAGATTAATGGAAATGACATGACCATTGTCACATGCCACTCCGTACCAGTCGCAAAAACTTGCCTTGGAAAGCCAGTAATCATTTCGGTACCAGTTCGAACCCCTCAATGCTTGAAACAGCTCCACTAGGATATCTCGTTCATTTGGTACGACATCACAACTGGTACTTCCATAAAACTGCGCTGCACCTGCCGCAACTGCTGATGCGTCACATGTTGCACATGGGTTGCGAATATCTACCTCCTGTCCATAGTCATTGGCAGTTCCAGGCGGACAAAGAAATGCATCACAGGTGGCATTGTCAAGATTTTCGGTCACCCACGCCCAGGCATTCGAATCGCAAAACTCCTGAGACATTTCAGAGATTTCATTGTCCACCACAGCAAGGCGCAACTCTGATAACGAGGCTAACCCATCCGGGATGCTCCCCACAAGGTTGTTGTGATTCAACACAACTTCCTGGACACCCAGGGAAGCTGCCAGGAAGTTGTCAGGGATTGAACCTGTCAAGTCATTACCTCCGAGGCCAATCGATTCTAACATGGAAACTTTGTCAAAGGATGGAAGTTTTCCAGTGATATCCCGCCCTGCCTTGGCAAGCCGTACAATAGATACATGTCGGAGTTGTGGGAGAGCAGATAACTCTGTGGGCAGGGCACCGGAAATCAAACAATCGTCCAAGACGAGTTCCTGAAGTTTCGCCAAGTTGCCGATGCTGGAGGGGATCTCACCGTGGAAATCATTCCCTGAAAGGTGAAGGAATGTAAGGGCACTGATGGCGTCAATATCTTCCGGTAGAGTCCCCACGAGAAAATTCCAATTCATGTGAACTGTATTGATGTTCGACAACGACAACACCTCTTCGGGGAATGGTCCTGAAAGCAGCAGTTAAAGAACAACAGAGTAAGTTTCAGGCTGAACACAGAACCCAACGTCAACTACTCCTCAGTGCAATGCCTTTTTTGCCTATGGGCGGGTCACACGTACCATACAAACCCGCTTGGTCCGCATACAGCTCTTTTAACAGTTTGGCTCGTTGAAGCCCTCGCAGGCTGGTGACATGTGTGTAGGAGACATCCAACACTTCCAAAGCGGATGCATCATTCATGGGAGTTGACATGGCTTCGAATGAGACGGTAAGATGGCTGTTTCCCCGTAGCACCAGTTCTCGCAAAAAGGGCAAAGCCCAAACGACTTCATGGGGAAGCGTTCCACGAAGATTGTTGCTCGCCAAATTCAAGACTTCGACACCATGATCATCTTGCAAATCCCCGGAACATACCACACCTTGCCAACTGCAAATTGGAGTTTCAGATCCCCAGAATTGCTGCTTGTTCCACGATTTACCATCCGTCGCAGCATAGAAAGTGTTCAAAATGGATCGTTCCGAACTCGAGTCATTGACGCCAAGACACTTGGTTTGACCCCAATACTGGTAATTGTAGCTCTGTTGATCGTCGTCTTGTTCGGGACATTTGGTACATGGTCGTTGGGGTGTATCTTGTCGTCCAGCGGCACTTGCATACCCAATGGGGCACAACAATGTGTCACAAGCATGACTGACACCATCCGACCCCGTCGGGGTGTCATCAATTTCACCGACAGCTCCATTCATCCAATCACCATTGTCGCACAAGCTCAAAGGGACACTGAATATGCGATTGTCTGCCAAATCAATGTACAAGGTAGGGAATCGCTCAAAGGACGGTGGAAGAGTCCCTGAAAAGTCATTGTTGCGCATCAAGACGGTTATGGGTTTTTCCAGCTGCGCCGAACCTTCCAACAGAGATGCAGGTATCTCTGGACCAAAGTCATTGTTGGAGATATCCAAGTACCACAAGTTGCTCGCCTGAGCAAAATCTGGCAAGGCGCCATGGACAAGTTCTCTGCCTTTTTGATTTTGGATCGACAACTGTTCCAAATTCGGAAGTTGATTGAGCTCCGTGGGTAAGGTACCTGAAAAGTAGTTCTCTCCCAGGACCAATTCGCGTAATTGCAACAGACTTCCAATGGAGGTCGGTAACTGTCCTTGGAACTGATTGTCATACAGGTACCTGATATGAAAAGCAAAACAAGATAACAACACAATACCAAATGGGTTCCATGAGAAAAGGACCATACAGTACATTCGAATATCACACAATGCCATAACATACAATTGCTCGAGCTGGTCCAACTTGTCAATATCAGCTGGGACAGTGCCATTGAATTTATTAAAGGACAGATAGAGTTCTCGCAACAGAGTCAATTGCAATAATTCTGCAGGAAAGGGTCCTGCCTTTAGCTGAGCACTGTCCATGGCGTGCAAACTGGTCAATTGCGGTGCCACAACCTCGATTCCCGACAAGGACGAAATGGCGGTTCGAGAAATCCTCAAGGTTTCCAAGGAAGACCAGATGAAGGAGGTCACACTCCAGACTGGATCATCATCTCCACCACCACCATCAATTGAGTTTCGATTCCAGTAGATTTGCAATTTTTCATTGCCCTTGAAATCAATCAATCGTAAATCCGGTAGTTGCGACAAGGCTGCGACAATGGGATCGACCCCATCATCGTCATTGTCCGATATGTCGAGTGCCGACCTATCCAATCCATTGGACTCCAATCGCAATTCCACCACGCTCAAATTCCCATTCACAGGTTCACACACGACACCGTACCACGAACAAATGTCCCACACTGTGGAAGGGGTTGTTGTACCACTCATAGAGGCGGGTGGAGTCGTATTCGTATTTGCCGCAGTTGCGGCCAATGGATCTGTCGCGTCCAAGACGTCCCACCCGGTACGATGCGTCCATGAAACGGGTCCTTGTGTAACATGATAAAAGAGCATGAGGGCATCGCGTTGTGTCTGCAATCCAGTAACCATGGGCAAGACATCTGATAATGGATTGTTACTGCATGAGGTGGATCCATAGTATTGGGCGCCCGTCGCATTGTCGGAACAAGGGGCACATGGGTCTGTGGCCGTGGCTCGTCCCGTCGGGGAGATCGTCAGGGGTGGACAGAGGACGGAATCACAGTCATTGGTGGGAGTGGTGGTTGTACTCGTATTGGGCAGATCCCACGCTTGTTGCCACTCATCCAATTCACAAAGCGCCAGCGGAATGGGTTCTGTCAATTGATTGTGAGACAAATCGACTCGGAAGGGAACGACCGAGGACCATTCTTCAGGAATACCACCCTCCAATTGATTGTAGGTCAAATTGGCGCGAACGACGCCTTGGTCGGTATAATCCTTGATTCCATCTTGGCCGGAAACTGTCATACTGTTTCGCACCAGAGCCATAAAGTTGGCGGACAAACTCCCTTGCAACTGATTGTGACTCAAATCCAAATCCACCAAATGAACAAATGTGTCAAAGTCCAACAAAGGACCGGTCAATCCAGCACCCCGTTTCTGTCGTGCCACATACAGCCGGTACAGGGATTGCGTCCAATTCGATTGAGCCCATGTGAGGGGTAAGGGACCCGACAAGAAATTGTCACTCAATTTCAGTTCCTGTAACCGAGGCAAGGCCAATGCCATGTCGTCATTGTTGTTATCGAATGACGACGACGACGACAGGGGTCCATGCAATCGATTGCCTTCCAAATTCAAGGATTCCAAATGGGCCAATTTCTTCCAGCCACCACTTGTGGTCGTTGCCGTATCGGCCGAAATCAAGGTTCCCGTCAATGCATTGTAGGAGAGACGCAAATCTCGCAGCGACGACGAACTGGTCGACAAGGACGGGGAATTCAACCAATCCACAAAGGACCCCGTGAGCCCGCTGCCGGCCAAATGAATGGATACCACCTTGGATTGTTCCAGTGTCGTGGCCGTCAACAGAGTGGCCCAATCGGGGACAATGCCCCAGATATGCGAGGTGGCCACCACTTCCAGCGTAGGGTGACTGGTATTCCATACGGGTACCACAACCGGATTGTACGAGACTGCCAATCGTCTCAATTGCGACAATTGATAAATGGACGTGGGAATGGTCCCTCGCATTCCATAGCGTTCCAGCAAGAGTTCCGAGACATAACCTCCTTCGTCGACCAGAGGAGGATCCTCATTCGTAATTGAATAGGGAACACACCGCAAGCCTTGTCGTTCACAGAGAGGTACGGTGGGATCCAACCAGGAATCGTGAGGTTGGGTCCAATCGCGTCCTCCCGTGGCTTGAAACAATTCATTCAAAATCTCTCGTTCACTCTTCTGGGGTTGGTCATCATTCTCCGGCGTGTCGTCCCCACCACCCGTCACACATTGCGTTTGTCCCCAATACAACGACTGCTGCTGGGAGTCTCCTCCTGCTCCTGCGGCTGCGGGTGGGCAGGGTCGACAGGTGGGAAAGGCGGAGGACGCCCGTCCATGCAGATTCCATGATTGGGGTGGACAAACGATACCGGCACAGGCATACGCTGCGACGGCTCCGTCATTCCATTGTGAGGCATTGGTACACAGAACGTCGGGAATGTTCGTCAAGTGATTGTCTTGCAAATGCACTTGCATGGGAACCGAGAGTAACGTAGAGGCCCATTCGGACGGGAGCGTCCCCGTCAAGGCATTGTCAGCCAAATTGACCGACCGTAGTCCTTCTCCTTCTTGTGGATTGGCGACGACGGTGGCTGCGGCCGCGGCTTGCAAAAAGTCGACCGGCAAGGGTCCGGTAAATTGATTCCACGACAAGTCCACCACCGTCAATTGGGCATGCTGCGACAAGGAGGGCAAGGGTCCACCCAATCCTCCCCGCGATCCCGCAATGCGCAATCGTTGCAATTGCAAAGGAAGTTGCGCATTGGTCAAGGTGCCCGTCCACGCATTGTCACTGAGATCCAACTCGAGCAATTGCGGCAAGTCTTGCAGGCCCGAGATGGGTCCCCGCAACTCATTTTGTTGCAACTCCAAGGTTTGGAGACGCGACCAATTTTCAATCGGTGGCAGGGTTCCCCGCAAATGAGCGCCATTCAAATACAAGTGTTCCAAAGAGGACAAGGATCCCACACTATGCTCCGTGGGCCACGCATCAAGACTATTGTCGGACGACGACGACGACGACGATAGTAATTCCATGCCATTCAAGCGCAACACGGTCAAATTGGCAAAGACGGCTCCGTCCAATCCGTCCAAGGTATGGACTGTGGTATGGGAGGCATCCAAGCGTTGCAGTCCCACACTGCTCGTTGACGACGACGATGTCCACTGAGGAATGTGCAACTGGGGATTGCCCCCCACATTCAACGAAATCAAGTGGTCGGACAATCCGTGCCACAGCTCGGTCATGGGCAAGGTTCCGTGCAATCGATTGTCGGCCAAGTCCAAATATTCGACCCTTCCTTCTTCGTCTGGTCCATTAGTGGTTTGGCAGGTAATGCCCGTCCACGAACAATACAGGGCTTGTTGTTGTGGTGATGGTTGTTCTCCATTTTGTGCTTGGATTTGTTGTTCGTGCCATTGACTGAGAATCCATTCAATGTGTGGATTGTTCTTGTCATTGTTCGTGGTATCATCAAAGTCCAACCACCATTGGTCCCAGACATTCCATCCCTCATTGCGTTCCCAGTGCGGTCCATTCGTGTGGGTATAAATGTGCCACAAGGCCGTCAAGACACGCGTCGTGGTCGTGGTGGTGGTAGAGTTTGTTGTAGTATTCGGTTCGGCATGCTCCGGTCCGGGACAGTGTGTGGCACCCAAAAAAAAGTCGGCGGACGTCGTCGTGCCCCGCGAGAGGGGACAGGGTTGACAGGGGTGATTGGCATCGACTTGGCGTCCTTGAGGAGCATGGGTGCCGCGGGGACAGGCCAGTGCGGGACATGCCAAGGTGGCTACCAAGCCTTGTTGCCACAAGCCCTTGGCACACAATTCGTCGGGAATGGGAATGGTCAACCGGTTGTCGGACACGTCGAGTTGCAAGCGGGGAAAGGACCGCAACGTGGCTTCCGGCAAGCCTCCCGTCAAGGCATTGTCCGACACATCGAGCGTCACCACGGCCGGGACGGTCCCCACCGACGGTGTCGTGGTCGTTGTGGTGGCATCCGAACTGCTCGTCGTACTAGTACTCGTTCCGGTCACCTTGTGTCGATTGTTCCACAACCAATCATGGGGCAAGGTACCGGACAAGCGATTGTGACGCAGCAAGACTTGCGTCACATAGGGCGCATTCGCCAAGCTGGGAATGGGCCCCGTCAAGCCACGAGGATTGGAATGCAACGACAGCAATTGCAAATTGCGCAAATTGTTGAATTCCGTCGGAATGGGACCCGTCCAGGCATTGTGACTCAAACTCACCGTTTGCAACAATGGCAAGGCGCCCAATTCGGTTGGCAAGCGGCCCTGCCAACCATTGTCGTAGCCATGCAATTCTTGCAACTGTGTCCAATTGGCAATCGCGGACGGTTGTCCAAAGGCCGGAATACTACTACTACTAGCATCTCCGGCTCGCGTTTGCGAATTGATGGACAAGCGTTGCAATTGCGTCAAGGCATACAATTCCGTCGGCAACTGGGGGACGGCCAAGGGATTGGCATCGAGTTGCACGTGTTGCAGCGTGGCATGCAAGACGGTCCAACTGGCAATCGACGTCACGACATTGGCACTCGCATCCACCGACACCAAGGGCGGCGGCGCTGTTTGCAAATCAAAGTCTATGGATCCCAAGGCATTGCCCCGCACATTCAAGTGCGTCAAACGGGCCAAGCCGGACCACACCGTGGCCGGAATGGCATGGACCAAGCCATTGTGTGACAAGTCCAAGGCCACGAGGGAGGTTTCGTCCGTGGCGGTCGTGGTGGACACGCCCGTTTCCCACTCGATGCAGTCGACCCCGTACCAGGCACACACATTCCAGTGCGTGTCGGACGACGCCGCCGTCCACCCCTCGGTATTGGTCCAACTCGTGGCTCCCAAGGTGGCGTCAAACAAGAGTTGCAACGAGTACCGTTCCAAGGCCAAGGGATGACCATCGTCCAATACTGTTGTAGCAGTAGAAGTAGGAGTGGCCTGGACCAAGACACGGCTCGACTGCATGGTTCCTCCTCCAAGACAAAGCGCAACCACCACGGCGAGAAACAATCGTGGCAGCTGCAGCAATGGAAATGGCATGGTTTCGGGGGAGTTTCTTCGTGTTCGTCTCCTCCTGTCGTGACGTGTGGTGGAATGGTGGAACCGCATCCTCTCCTCCTCCTGGACATTCATCCTCACAGACGATTGTGGCATGCTGCCTTGTTGTTGTTGTTGTTGTTGTTGTTGTTGTTGTTGTTGTTGTTGTCTCTGCGGCGGCTGCTGCTCCTTCCAGTGTCTGGAGGGCAACCCACACGGAATACGAAACGAGGAATTTCTCAACCACGAGCCACGAGACGAGGAGAAATCAAAAGGGTGTGGGTCGACGTTGCCGTTCCAAGGTTTCTTCTTCTAGACAGTCGATGCACTATCCACAGGCGAATCCAGGATCTAGTCAAAAGAGAGAGAGAGAGAGAGAGAGAGAGAAAGAAAAGGATGACAACCAAGACAAGCACACTAACAAAGCATCCCTTCTTCCCAATTGTTGCCACCGTCTCGTTGTTGTCGTGACAGTGGGTGCGCTGTGCGCGCTGGCACAGTCTTTGGCCGCCGCGTACACAGTTACTATGATTGCTGGGAAGGAAGGACTCCCTCCAATGCAGATCCTCGCGCGGTCCAGTCGTGTAATAATCGGTCGCACGTAGGTCTCTCTTGGATCGCTAAAAAATCACCGCTCAGTAATATTGGTCCCATGGCGCTATCAAAAGTTTCCCACGACTGTGAAAATCTTTCTGTTGAATAAAGTGTACTCCCCGGAAAGCCCCACCAAATATCATGCCACTTTTACTATAGCCCTCGCCATGTATATCTTGGAAAAATTAGCGGGGGCTTTTCCAGTTTCTGGAAGATGCGCTCACTTTTTGGGGTTGGCCATGTCGAGTTGTCCGTTCAGAATCTCGGCCTCACCAAAAGACTCGAACCAAACAGGATCTACTCTAGTTTCTAATTCCAAAAAGTGACTCTGGAAACCGAAAAAAGAGTCATTTGCTCTTGTCGTCAACGACAAAAAGTCAGTAGCGAAAGCAAGAAGCATCAACAAACTATCTGCTACTTGCAATTGACAGAGTAATTCAGCTTCTTTTGCAAGAGGTGTGATTGTGGTTGGTTTACACACTGCCTGCCTCCGCTGATAGCGCTCGACACTCTCTCCCAAATTGTATTGCTTGCAATCCACACTCTAAAAGGAAAACGAGGACTACCCCTGTAGAAAAAGTGTGTGTGTGTGATTTCATTGAGGGATTGTTCCATTTCGTGTTTGATTTGGCCGTGTGAGAGTGCAAAACGCTGTCTCGGAATCATGACAACCACCGGCCAATTCGAGCCATTGCAGCAGCAGCAACAACAACACGACGATCCACAAGAAACCAGCCACGAAGAACGCAATCCACACTCGAATGTTATGGACCAGGATGACAACAACAACAACCACCACCACGAGCCAGTTCTCCAAGAGGAGGACCAGTCTTCCGGGGAGCCCTTGTCCACAACTACTACGACTACGACTCGAAGGGTTCTGTCCAATCTCGGTTCCTGGAGTTGGACCCTGTGTTGGATGACCGTCATGGCCACGGCCCTCATGCTCTTGGCAAGTCTGTGGACGGCCAATCCTCTGGACGACACGAATTCAGAGGATGGAGGATCTTCGTCCTTGCCTTGGGTCGTCTCACCATTTTGGTCAAAAACGAGCCATGTAGACGATCCCAGTCACAAGACTCGACACTTGGGCTCGTCCGTCTTGCGATCCTCCTCGTCATTGTCACGATCCTTGCGCACCACAAGTGCCACCTTGGATTCGATTCAACCCACGTGGCGGGACGAAGTCCATGCCGTCTGGGTCAATGGACCCTTGCCCCGCCAACAATTGGGCACGGAACATTGGCCCCTGTTTGGCCGTACCAATACCTCCGATGCCACACCCGGGAATTTTGTCGTGGGTGGCAGTACGTCGGGCACGTGCAGTCCCAATTTGCCCACCTTTACGGGTTATACCAACGATGGGACGGCCTATTGTCAACCCACCAATGGCCATGCGCAAGAACATCCCCACTTGCTCTTGTACAGTGGCAATCTCGGTGTCTTGTTGGATGCCTCGTATACGGCCAAACCCACGAGTGTCGTGGCCCGCATTGGCAGTACGCAACATTTGGCCATTGATGGTAGTTTGGTCCGGGATGCGTCGTCCTCGCCATCACCCGTTGTGAATGATACAACGACTGGCACTGGTACAACGACGGGAACCACCAACGATCCGACGACCGGCACCACCACCAATCGTAGTACTACGGACGAACCGACCGGTCCCTCCTTCTTGTCGGCACAAGACGTGTTGAATGGGTTGCCCGAAGGCACGGTGCGATTGTCCTTGCAATTGTTGTGTGAGAACCATGGGTTGCAAGAATTGGTCGCCCAGCCCCTGGCCGATCAAGGCGGAGCGCCCATTCATTTGATTCGTCAGGGACCAGCCGTCGTGCACGTGACAATTGATGCCTTGCAATGGACCGACTTTTCCGGACAGGCGCAGCCCTTTGTCTTTGCGCAAAATGACAATTGTGTCGTGAATACGACCAATTTGCAAGATCCCGAAACGACCAATGCCAATGACACGTGCTTGTCCTCGATTGTCAATTGTTGTCTCGACGATCCCTGTTTTTGTCAAGACAATTATATTTCCGGAGTGGAAACCAATTCCTGTCCCCATGCCGAATATCCGCACTGTGTCTTTGAGTCGCCCGGCAGTTCGTGGGGAACCTGTCATGCCTTGTCCACAGCCCCGCGCGATCCGTCCAATATTACCTGTAATACCAATGCCGATTGCTTTTTTGATCCCAATTATCCCGTCTGTTTGTTCCAGCGGTGTTATGTCGATGTGGAACGGGATTGTACCTTGGCGCCACCGTGGATCGATGTCACCATGTGGGGCGACACCTTGTCCTTGGTGGCCAATTGGGATCCCAATACCCGTGGCGATACCTGTCAAGGATCGGTTCGCTTGGAAACCCGGTTCGCCGGAGGAACACAACCCTCCACCACTTTGACGCAAACGGCACCCTACGACACGGGACGCGTGAGTATGATCTTGTCCAGTCCCATGGCAACCACCAACAATGACGACGACGACCGCAGTACGACCAATACCGACATTTCCGATCCCGATGCCAGTACGTATTCGCAACCCCTTGTGGATGCGACGGAAACGGCGGCCTTGATTGACGATGTCACCGTGACGGCCTCCTCGGGCACCAATGTCTTGTATCGCACCATTCGAGGAGATATTGTCGTCGAGTACGTATATACTATATATATATATACCTTAATACAACACCCAACCAAAGGACCTGTTGGGTGGAGTGGACTCACTCTGTTGTTTGTTTGTTTGTTGATGTTGCCTGACCTCTCCTGACAGAGTTCCTCCAAATACACCTCGTTGTTCGTACAATTCCAATTGTGGGGATGTATCCAGTATGGTCAATGTTACGGTAGCCAACGAACAAGACAATGCCACTCGTACAGTCCGTTTGACCTTGTCTCGAAGCTTTGAAACGGGCAATCCTCGGTTTGGTCCACCCGAGTCGGCTCGACCCGGTGCCGAAATTACCGGTCTTTCCGTCCTGGTCTTGGATGCCATGACACTCCAACCCTTGGGCATTCCGGTCCAATTGTCCAAAAATTGGCATACCGGTCAAGCCATCAACCCCACCTACCGGTTCCGATGGTGGACGGCCAATGTCTTGTTGCATCTGCCTCCGACCGTGTCGGTGGATTTGACCTTTGCCATTGTCTATGAAGAATACATGGGTGTCCCCGCCTTTTCGCAGGCACAATTGTCCACAGTGGGTTTGGCCAGTCGATGGATGCTGCAACAAGCCTCCTTGGGCACGGGGGGCGATAACTTTGTGGTGGATCCCATGGGAGCCTTTTCTCGCAACATGATTACCAGTGTTCGTGCCAACTTTTTTGATGGAGCCTGGAAACAAGATGTCGGTGGAGGAGACTTTTTGGTCTACTTTGATCAATCGGGACGGTATCAATATGCCACACAAGTCACGCCCCGATTGTTGGCCCATGGTCCCTGTTTGTCCAATGCCAGTTATACCATGTTGTCCGACGATGGGGCCATTCGCAGTGAAATTCAAATGAGTGGAGCCCGAACCGATGACATTGTTCGCATGTTTATTCATGTTCGTCATGTCGCACTGGAACGTACCCGGTTTTCTCGATTGGCCTTTTTCCAAATGGGTTCGGAAACCTACAACTTGTTTCCCACCTTTGATAACTTTGTCTTTGGAACGGCGGAGGATCAACCGGATGTTGTCGAACGAACCTGTTCGGCCGGTACCAGTCGATCCGCGGACAAAATGTATTCCATCAACGACCCCTACTTTAAGCGCAGTTTGGCCGGATCGGACGGTCCCTGGTGGATTGCCTTGGGACCCAACAGTGACTCCACACGTTACCAATCCAATCGTTATGTCGTGGGAGACCGTGGCTTGGTCATTCGATCCTACGACGGCCTCATTCAGGGCACTCCAGTCACACGACCGTCCGTCACGATTCTCTGCGACAAGATTGAATTGGGACCTCCTCGCAGTGCCCGCTCACTCTTACCGGGAGACTTTGTGGATTTTAAGTTGGAATTTTTGGTCTTGCCCCGCTCTCAAGACTTTGACATTCCTCTCCAACGTCAGCCCAATTCCAGTTCGTTGTTGGCCTTGGTCGAACTGGAAACGACGGCCGAACGGGTCCAAGAACACGCCATTCGAGACATTGAAATCAGCAGCACGGGCGACGGTGTCGATCGTGTCGAGTGTCATTATCCAATTCGTATCTGTGTCACGGATGGATGGAATGCGGATTCCGATCCTTTGAGTTTTACCGTTCGAGGGCAAGCCTTGGGATACGTTCCTGTGGTACTCTGCAATCTTGATACACCCATTCTACCGGATGGTATGAGTCTTTGGTCTCGATGGGGCGAAGAGGAAGACTTTACCGAATTGACGGACAACACCGAAGCACGACAAGCCAACTATTTGGATCGGGTCAATCAAAAGTACGAACTGGTGTTTAATGTGGAAATTCAGCTCCCCGACATTGAAGAATTGGGACTCAATGAGACCAATTCCACCATGCTGACAGAATTCTTTTTTGGAAAAGAAGAAACATTGCTGCGATTTCAAGGCAGGGGAACTCCAATCAGTGCTGCAGTGACAGCGTTCCCCCATGCACAGACCTCGTCCTGGATGTGGATTGTTTCATGGTTGCCTTCCATGACATTGTGGTTGGTGCTCGGGATGAGTTCATTTTTACTTGTAGCTGCATAAGGAGAATTAGTTTAATACATGTCGTTCGATATAAGTGGGCAATGATAGGTATGTTCATATGAATTTGCTATAACGTTACAGGTGAAAAACTTATCCTAACAAGTGTGTGCTGTTTTGGTCCATGTCAAAAGTGACCTAATGTTGTGCCTGGGCATGTTCTTACTCATCCGAAAGAGGATCGGATCCAGAATCTTCTTCCTCAATCATGTTGGACTCCACATCAGCAAATCGCAAGGAATTCATGGCACGGCGTTTCTTGGTCACCCATTCGCCAATGTCTTCGTCGTCACCATCCAACAAAAGCAATTCCCAACCTTCCAAGAATCGAGGCAAGAGGTACAAACGACCCGGAATACAAAGCAAGGTCATAAAGGGAAAGACAATGGAAATGGCCGACATGTTTTGCACAAAAAAGACGAGTCCGAAAAAAAGGATTTGCAGAATCGTGTACAAGTGAACCTTGGGCTTCTCCATGTACCGGTTAAAGACAGTATCGGGGTACTTGCTGGGTTGTTGCAGCCACAACAAAATACGGTTCCAGAATTGCATGGCAGGCAAGGCGGAAAGACCCATGAACAAAAACACACCATACAAGACAGGCATGGGCAAGAGCTGCAACACCTTGAGGACCAAGAGGGACAATCCCACCATGAGATGAGAAAAGAACATGGTCAAGCGAGTTTCTTGAACGGAAATGATCTTGCCATCCTTGTCCTTTTCGGCTAAACTGTTGAGGTGGATAATGCAAGGCACCGTGGTGGCGACCAACCAAGGAAGTCCCAAACAGCCATTGATAAAGTTGAAGAGACCACTGAGGCACAAATCGTAGTTGTAGGCTTCTCCGTGTTGCAAGTTGTGACTCTTGTGGTTGATCAAATGCCAGGTGATACCATTGTCAAGGAAGCAAAGCAAAAAGGCTCCGAGGGCCGGAGCAGCAGTGACAATCGGCACCCATCCCTTGCCGTTCAAATCCGAAAAGTCGACAAACCAAGAACGAGCACCAGCAGCTTCGGCTTGATCTGGACAGTCGTCGGGGAAGAAGGTGAGACAAGTGCTGTCGCAGCATTGGTAGGTCGGTTCAAATCGGTCAGGCACATTGAGTTGTTCCGTTTCAATACTGGGGAACAAGAACTCTTTGATCACGGTGGCAATCAAGACAGAAAGGGTCACAGCAAAATCATGGATGGAAGTACGGATGCCTTGGTTGCAGAAGAAGGATGATGTCTTGAAGCTTCGGAAGAAGAAGATGAGAGCAGTGGTACCAAAACCAAGAAGGGTACTCAACAAGGCCACTTCCAGGTAGCTGTAGTCTTCATCGTCCACGTAGTCTTCATGTGACTTGTGGTTCGGGTCAAAGTATCGTAAGATACCGACTTGAGAAAAGGGATCACCCACGGCATCCAACACAAAGATACTGACAATCAAGAGGGCAAAGATTTCGTCCGTGAATCGAGTGGCCAAACGGACAACGCGTGTCAAGTCAAAGAAACCGGCCATGACACAGTAGAACAAGAGCCAACATGAAGTCCAGGCATTGAAGGTCAAGAAGGGAAGGCCAATGTTTTCAGAGATACGAATGACGGCCTTGGTAAAGGCAAGCACAGGTCCAGTGGAACCAATGATACACTAAATCAATGAAAAGCATTGCGAGGATTGTATGAGAAAAGGCTGTCGATGGTACCAACAGAGGGTTGAACTGCCGAGCTTACCATGGGCATACCTCCAATCATACTGTATGCGACACCAACCCAAGTCGTGGCCAAAATGGTCTCAACGGCACCAATGCGGTTGCCTGATTCCTTTCCATAGACGGCTTCAAAAGTGAGCGTGGGTGCAATGACGGAAATGAACATGAGCAAGGTAACAGCAATGGTTTTCTGGTTGAAATTGGTAACCTCCTTGACCCAGTGAGTTCCGACGGTTCGCTTAAAGTCCTTGATGATACCAGTACCCCATCCTTGGGCTTCGTCCATATGCACTTGACCAGCTCCTTCGACCAAGTCGGCGTTGGAAACAGGGCCTCGATTCTTCTCAATAGACGTGACGACGGTTTGGTCTTCCATGGTCTTGGAGTCCTTGATGTTGTCTTCGAAGTTGGTATTGTCCGCCATGTTGAAATAAGGAGATGATATATCGACACAATAGAAATGGGTGGGATCAGATCGAATGCAGGCTTTCAGATTGTCGACCAGATCAAATTATGAGACGTCGAAGTAGGCAATGTGTCATGAGCATGATGTTGGATGATACCTAAAGAGTGAAGAGCAATTGCGAAAATTTGGCTGACATCTTCGTGATCCGACACCTGACAAGTTGGTTTAGAAAAAAGGGAGAAATGAACTTGGGGGAGATTCCGAGTTGAAGCATGTTTCGTTCCTCTCATACTTCCTACTTACCCCGGACACGAGACACCGGCGAACAACACTTCTTATTTCGAATTGCGAATTGCTATTAGCGGCATGCGACTGAATGCATGTTCTTTCTTTTTTCAGATATTGGATGTGCAAGGACGAGAGAAGTCTATCAACTATCAACATCAGTGTTCAGGTATTAGTCTGTTCGGTTTCGTTCTCTTAGAAACTGCGGAAGTCTTCTTCTTGTTATCTTGCCTCTTTTCGAGCGGAGACCGAGATGCAGCTTGCAGTTTGCAGTTGCAGCTCGTATCCTGTTGTATCATCATCTCTGTCTGTCGTCAAGTAATCCATCGGAAGAATGCAAAAATTGATCTCGTGGCGAGGTTTGTTCGCTTTCTGATTCCCTCCGGTTTCTTCATTCACCAAACCCTAGCGTTTAAAGTGTTTCAGAGAAAACAATGGTTAATTGATTGAATCTCGCTAAGTGAGGAGGAGTGGAATTTTAGCTGACGTGACAGTCGCACAGTTCACAGGAAAATCTGTGTCGGAGAGATGTGTAATGTGTACACCCCCAGAAACCCGAAACATTGCCCCTTTCTTTTTTCTTTCGACCCTGGGGGCCTCGATTCTTTCTCTCTCGAAATGAAGAGGACAAAGCCAAAGCCAGCAGACGAGACATCCTTGTCAACAAGCAAATATTGTCATCAGTGACTGATTTTCTTAGTGAATCAACATGGTATCCATTTTCCTTTCGATACTAGGGACCGCAGTCCCGCGGTATTGATTCAGAGTCGTGATACGATTCCAGTTCCGTCTGTGTGGAAACTGGAAACCCACGTCGCACGGTTGCGCCGCCCCACTACCCCCAAGCGCAGGGGGAGTTATGAGTCCCGCCTGAGTCGGAGAAAATGTGCACTCGTATACGAAAGCCCTTTTTAAGTGCGACTCAATACTCGCCCGGAGCTTGGGAGTAACCGCCCCACATGGCTGCAGCAACCGGGTTTTGTTGCATATCAATCAATCCTATTCGATTGCACTGCACATCATTTGCTGTACGAAGCACAACGACAACGCTGCGTGTATTTGATTTGAATCCACAAGACTATGGGTGCGAGTGGTAATGGTGGAGACAGCGGCGACGGCAGCGCGGGCACCGCAAGAGATTTGATTCCCTTTTTAAATCGAATGCAAGGTCAAATGAACAGCATGCAAGGTCAAATGAACAGCATGCAAGGTCAATTGAACAGCATGCAAGATCAAATGCAAGGTCAATTGAACGGCATACAAGGTCAATTGAACGGCATTTCGCAGACCTTGAATCCATTCGCCAATCCGGCTTTGCAAAACACACGTTTGGTCACTCCCGACGACCTCAATGGACAGCTATTGACGAACGATAAAAACGGAGTGTACACATGGATGAACTTCCCTTCCAATCCGTCTCCAGTCGCCATTGGGTCTGCACATACTTCTCTACGCTACCACACGCTCTCGGTCTTGCCGCCCCCGCAACCGGGGCGTTTTGAAATCTTTGTGGCACTTCCACAGGCAGTCCTGGAGTCGGGAGTAAAGTCGGTCCGCTTTGTGGACACCGAGCAATTCCAAAATCCCCTGCCGACATGTCTTGATGTCTGCGTTGTGGACCTCGGAGAAACGCCGAAGAACAAAGACGGTGTGGCGTCCTTCACAACGGTTCCTGGAGGAACAAAATCTTTCACAAATTCGAATGTCGTTGGAAAATCAATTGGGAGTTTTGTGGCTAGTTTTGGCGGCGCAGTTGTCGTTCAAAAGCACACCACAACTGGATTAGGCAAAGTTGAATTTCTCTTGCAAGCCGGTGAACCTGGAGACAGTGGAACACTTCTCCACGTCAAGGACCACAACGGCTGTTTCCATCCGATTGCAATCTTTTCGGGAGTATCTCGACCGTCGGCGTCCCATCAGCAGCGAGGGCAAGGTTGCCTTATTCCTGAAGAGGACAAGTTTCAAAGCTGCCTTTGCGTGATGGATCCCACCGCCGTCCAATACGTCTTTCTGGCCAGTCAGGGCGGAGCAGCAAAATTCCGCGTCGAAGGCAAACCAAAGAATGCCGTGGTGCTGAAACAGGAAAATGGATTGGCCGAGTTGCACGGAGTTTTTGTGACTTCGCCAACCCCTATTACTTACATGGGTGATCTCGATATTGCTCGCATGAGTAATCTTGGAATGTCGGGCCGGATGGACGGAAACCCTTTTATGACATGAGACATTCCTAAAAAAGCGGGGGCCCTCCAGAACAAGAAAAATCATAAGGTAGTCAACAACAATAGAGTAGAGTATGAAGCTACAATATAAGGCGCATGTGTAGAACCGTGAGAAACAATCAGACGATGTATAGATTTAAGGTTCGGCTGTCTCCAATGTCAGTCACTTGTTCAAAATCATTGACGCGCTCCGTATAGATGTCTCTTATTTCTTCTGGAACAGATAAAACATGGGCTCAAAACCAGCCGAAAGGAACGCTTGCCACGAGACCCAATCTGTTCACTCTCTTGGGACGCCAGCCTGTGTATAGATAAGGTCGTCAATGCTCTTCGAAAGGATCGAGCAGCGCAGAACGAACTTGGTCGGCTCGAGAAAGGAAACAACGTCTCGGGTTACGGCTCCCCAAGAGGTGAACTTATTATCGTTCGTTTCAATGCGTCGTTCAGAAAGGGCGGAATGGGTCGGGCTGCCGTTCCCCTACCGTTCGGACTTGGTCAGACGAATGAGAGCCAAGGCCGTGGTACCATGGTTGGACAGGTTCAGGCTACGGTTGACTCCAAATCGGGTAAGTCATTGATTGCAGTGTGTTCAGAGATCTCGGATACGGCCGTGCATTCAACCTCAAAGTATAGACTGCTTTCCGTTGTTCAAGCTCAATCAGTTTTTCGATTCATCTCGTTGCTTTCTAGATACGGACTATTAAACGGAGTATGGGCCTCTCTACCTACTTGACATGCTTGTCCACTCTGAGGACGACCTGCTTCTTGTATGTTCCCGTATCTTGACACGCTTGCCATCTGACAACTTTGGTATGTGTTGGAGCCTTGTTTTCTTTCCACTCCCTATCGAGGGCAGCCTTCGTCTGTTCAATTTTCGACTTGCGGCCATCAAACTTTTCGAGGGCTCTTGAAACTCTCGCTCCGTCCGTTCGTGTTAACGGCTCGTTCTTCGCCCACTCGGTTGAGAACTTTTTCCCGATGCTGCCTTTCCTTATCTCGTCTATCTTCCTGGACAAAAATATGGCTCAGCCTCTCTTCAGCTACACGAGGAGGAACCACGGGGCTATCTTCCAATGGCTCGCTCGTCAAGCTCGGTCGCTCAGGTGTCGAATACGAGTAGACCTTGGTGGAACTCGAGGTTCGTGGGGGACCGTCGTCTTGGAGCATGCAAATCATTCCAGGGACGACCAGCCCTCTTTGTGTGTGGAGAACTAGCCCCAAACCCTGTTTGGTGTTGGTTGTGTTAGGATGATACTGTCGTTGTTGTCGATGGATTGGTAGCAGAAGTAGTAGTAATAGTAGCACTCGTGTTGGTCACCAAGTATTGTTTCCAGGGATCGATCCAAGGACCGAGACCCAATCGTTCGTGTACGTATTCGTACAGCATCAAATCATACTCATTTTCTTGGTAGAGCAATTGTAACAATTCTGGACTTGGATGATACGAAATGGGTTGTCGTCGCTGCTGTCGTTGTCGTTCTTGGAGTCGGGTTTGGAGTGCCCCTGGCAATGGATTGGTTCTCGTCGTCGGATGGAGTCGTGTTGCCATTGTCCGTGGTGGAGCATGAGTCATAGTAGTCGTAGTCGTAGTAGTACCATGAATTTGGGAGGACCGCGCTTTTTCGTGCAACGCTTGTTTTCGCACAAGCGCTTGATGGTATTCGGGAAGTTGGTCTTGCAACAGTTGAAGGACGAGGGGATGCTGTTGTTGTTCCGTGGGCACAAAGACTTGGAATTGATTCACAATGTCTCGAGCCCGGTTCCAATCCTGTTGTGTAATGGGACGAGGATCCAAGAATCGTTCCAATCCCAACAATTGACGAATCACCATATTGTTGATGCAGGGGTACAGTCGCGAGACCCAAATGTCGTGATTCGAATGGCTATTCTGCGGATGGGCCTTGAACGGGGCCTTGCTCGAACCATGTTGAAACAGGGCTCGAGACCATGCTTGTGGCTGTCGTTCGTGGGGATTATGATGAGAGTCTCCTCCGGAACTGTGTTCTTCCAGTGGTTCTCCCAACGACGAATGGTTCTGGTGCTGTTGCGGATTGGAGGTGGCGACAGGAGGGCCTCCTTGTCGATGTCCATGTGCTTCTCGTCGTGATGCACTGAGAGCCGCAAACATGTCGAGGACAAGTTCGGGACTCCACTCTTGCACTCGCATGTGCGATTGGACTCGGGCAATGGGATGTCGCATCAAGGCAAAGTTCCGCGCCTGTGGACAGGGCAAGGCGGTCGGTTGATTGAGGGGAACTTCGATGGCGACAAAATTGTTGCGTTGATGGGGTTCACCGGTGGAAGGATTGGTGGAGTAGGGTCCCACGACCATGTCACAGGTCAAGACGGCAGGGGCCGTGACGGACGACCAGGCACGAACATCGGTGGCTGGACCGGCCCATTGCGCATTGCAATTGTGGGAGGCATCCACAATGGGCCGTCCCAAGGGATCGGTCAATTGCAGGGTGGTGGAATAGTCGAGCATGGTATGACAAGCGGCCGTTCCGCCCGATTTGTGAAAATGGACAAACAAAATGGGTTGCTTGGTCTGGTTCGTGGTTCGTTCGTGTTGTTGTTCTTGTTGGGGATAGGATCTGGAGGAGGGATCCGTCCAAGTAGAAGTGTTTTGGAACAAAGGCGACGACGACGACGACCTCTCTACGGTTTGACGACGACCACCACCACCAAAAGGGAGATGAGCACGGTCCAAAAAGTGGGTCCGGAGAGCTGGTTGTCCTCGTCGTCGTTGTTGTTGTTGTACCACGTCCATCATCATCATGTCTTGGTGGTCGTTGGCAGTCATCTTCGTCACCTGGTACCCCAACCAGGTGGTCATGACACTCCAAGCCAAAAGGCCCACCCAAACGAACCAACGACGACTGTGTGAGGGGCAAACAAAATACATGGATATACAGCATACAAAGAAAAAAAGGCATGGTGTAGAATACGAATGGTGAGAGAGTGATCACAGCACGACGATGGGAATCCATCCTACGTCAAGAGCGCAACACCACAACAAGATTGAACCATCACGGCTACCACCAGAATCCAGTAATAAACGCGAGAGATGGCGTACATACCAGGAACCAACTACTGTGCTGTTGTTGTTGTTGTTGGGGGCACGTCGCTTCTTCGTTTCGTGGTGAACCATTGAGACAGAGGACGACGAAACAGGCTTCCTTTCCACCACCATCCTTTTGCCTGTCAAAAACGTAGGAGCAATCTCGAATAGTATCGTCGTCGACCAGAAGAACAACCGGTCGACGGGTGATATATTATGAAACGAGGAGAGACTGAAACCCAAAGCACAAAATTGAAAAATGTGAGACGTTGGATGCCAATTTTTCTGGGACAAACCATTCCCCCAAGACTGATCTATGCAATGTCTATCGCTATAGCTCCCTAGCTTCTTCACTAGCTTCTTCACTATAATCCTCTAGTTACTCCTACTCCTCTAGCTAGCTAGAGGAGAAGTAGTACGTTCTTTCGCCTGTCATGACATCCTTCTTTCATGATACAACGTGTTCTGTGTCAGGCTTGAGCCTGTTTCACTGGAACACAAATTCACTCGCACGAAACAAAGCATGAATCATTCAAAGAAGGAAATGAGTTCCACTCGAATGTTTGTTCCAAACCATCCAGTGCTACGGTACTCTCTCGACCACACAGACTTCCTCGATGGTTCGTTCTTCTTGCACCGGTTTTGGAAGCGCACCTTGGTTCCATTCAAACGGTGCTGCATCTGTTGGCGCGATATAGAATGCGACTCTTGATTGGAAACCTCTCATGTCATCTTGATGCTCTCTCTCCCTTTCGTTTTCGACCAGAATTTCTATCCATTCCAATCCGATGGTGCGTTTCGACAGAACTGATTCTTATTCTTATTCATTGGTTGCTTCTTCACTGGCATCTTTCATTGGCCAACCAGAGAGAGAAGAGACGCAAAGATTTGACAAGGAGCACAACCGCGTCGCAGTCGCAACGAGATTGTCAAACAAGAGACAGGTTGTCATTGTCGCACGAAACATTGTGGGGATTGGAGCTTCCGTTTCCTGTCACGCGCACGCCGGATGATCTACATGTACCGCCGGCCGTAAACGCCGGCAGACTATCGGAATATTTATCATAAAGAAAGTTGCACGTGGTAATATGAACACTATAACAAAGAGTGTACTGTAAAATGAACAGAGCAAGACCTTTTGGTCTTGCCTTTCCGCTTCGCGCGTGGGGGGTTGCCGTTGCCGGTGGATGGACTCTCACAAGAAAAAACAGAGCCGAATGCTCTTGTACTCATTGTCGGCCTTTTCTTTTACGGAGTCAAGGTTTGTTCGTACATGACCTCGCCCGTAATGTCAATCAATTGAATGCTCAAGTTGCCCGTGACTCGGTCGATGGAGGCATGACCAAAGGATTGCAGATCCGTTCTCACAGGGGGAATGTTGCCGGGGAGACTGACTGTTCCGGGTCCCATTGCTGTAGTTCCAAACAAAAGACAGGAGAAACGTGAGTGACCAAAATACCCCACATAGATCGAACCATTTCTTGCTCCACATACCATACACATATTCCGGTCCAAAACTCGAGTCAATGGCATTCGGGCCAAAGGCTCCGGCATTGATGGGTCCAATCACAAATTCATCCAATGGCTTGTAGGCGGTAAAGCCTTCCGCTGCCCGCGACGGATCCATATTCACATGGGCAGTAAAGTGGACATCGGATGAAAGTGACACGACATTCGAAATGTCGTTCGTATGAATGAAGCCCAAAAGTTCTCTAATTTCCAATTCTCGTCCCAAAATGGCCGGGTCTTCTTGACCAAACGTATCACGATCCCCCGGACCACCGGTTACAATTCCAATAGGATCGTGAGAACTAATAATCTTCCATGTCGCATCAGAGTTCAACAGTCCATTCTTGAGCCAATCCAATTGTTCACGGCCCATCATGGCAATGCCAGCTCGCTCACTGTTGCCAGGATTGGGGTCACGGTAGGAACGGTAGTCGGGGAAAAAGATTTCCAAATGCTTTCCAAATCGTTGGCTTCGGTAAATGAGACTGTCTTCGACGATTGGATTGATTTCATAAAAGGCTTGCAAGGAGTTGTCAAACAAACTGTTGGCCGCAGTACCAGGTTCGTACAACGGTCCTCCCAAAACTTCGGTTGGCCACCAGTTGTTGGTCACTTCATGGTCATCCCACTGAACAAAAACGGGCGTCTTGGCCAAGAAACTTTGCATCTTGTCATCACCAAAGTTGTACTTCCAATTGTCACGGAATTCGTCCAATGTTACAGCAATAAAGTCCTTGGAGGGATTGTTGATCCAGGTGCCACCCCCAACTTGCTTCGGAATATCCTTGGTGGGCGGAATGGCGTTGTCGGCATAGATCATGTCACCCTGAAATAGAGCAAACTGGGGTTCCAGGGCTTCCATGGTGGCAAATACAACGTATCCTCCCTCAATGACTTCTCCGTCCGGTGTCGTAACAGAAAGGTACGGGTTGCGCCCCCATCCCTGTCCCGCAAGGTCCGCGGCCCAGACAAAGTTCACGGCAGATTCTTCGTGAGCTCCTGCCAAGGTCTTAAATGATGCATCCATACTGGAGACAGCCGCCAAGTTTGGATTCAGCGGTGTGCACATGACCGTATAGTTGTACATGGTATAACTCATAAGATCTTGAACTTCAAAGGTAACCGTGTAATCATCGGCTGAGAAGACTTGTTTCTCCATGATTTTGACGTTATCCAGATAAAGCTCCGCCAATGAATCCACTTCCATGTTGCAACGGGCCATGATATTAATGGAGGTTTCCGAAACTTCACCAGACTGAACGAAAACGTCGCTTGTGGTAATAGGAAGAGGATCCGGTACAGGTACGGGCAAAGTCTTGGTGTACATGACTGATCCGGTAATATCAATCAGCTTGATATCCAGCTCTCCTGTTTCGCTAACAGCTGCATAACCAAAAGATTGAAGATCACTCTTTGTCGGTGGGATGTTTCCTTCCAACCCCACAGAACCAGGACCCATGGCTTGAAAAAAAAAGAAAAATAACAAGTTGAGAACCTTCATTCAACAAGAAAGATAAAGCAGCATCACAAAACCGACTTACCATACACATATTCAGGTCCAAAACTTGTGTCAATCGCGTTCGGTCCAAAGGCACCAGAATTGATGGGTCCAATCACAAACTCATCAAGCGGAACAAAGTCCACAAAACCACCTGCTGCCCTCGATGGATCAATATTGACATGCGCTGTAAAATGAACATCAGAACTCAAGGATACGACCCCAAGAATGCCATTGTCATAAATAAAGGACAAAAGTTCTTTCACTTCCAATTCACGTCCCAGAATGGCCGGATCTTCTTGACCAAACGAATCGCGATCACCAGCACCTCCCGTTACAATACCAATGGGATCATGCGAACTAATAATCTTCCATGTAGCATCAGAGGTTTTCAAGCCATCCTTGAGCCAATCCAATTGTTCACGGCCCATCATGGCAATACCTTCGGCCTTGCTATTGCCTGGATTGGGGTCACGGTAGGAACGATAATCGGGAAAAAAAATTTCCAAATGCTTTCCAAATCGTTGGCTTCGGTAAATGAGGCTATTTTCCATAATAGGATTGAATTCATAGAAGGCTTGGAGGGAATTGGCGAACAGGCTGTTGGCCGCAGTACCGGGTTCGTACAACGGCTCTCCCAAAACTTCGGTGGGCCACCAGTTGTTGGTCACTTCGTGATCATCCCACTGAACAACGACGAGCGTCTTGGCCAAGAAACTTTGCATCTTGTCATCACTAAAGTTGTACTTCCAATTGTCACGGAATTCATCCAACGTCTCGGCAATAAAGTCCTTGGGAGGATTGTTCGTCCACGTACCGCCTCCAATGGAGGTAGGAATTGCCTTGGTGGGCGGAATGGCGTTGTCGGCATAAATCATGTCACCCTGAAAGAGGGTAAAGTCGGGCGCCAAACCTTCCATGACTTCAAACACGACATATCCTCCTTCCACCTCCTCACCGCTTGGCGTCATGACGGAAAAGTCGGGATTGCGGCCCCATCCTTGACCGGCCAGGTCGGCCACCCATACAAAGCTCACAGCGGCTTCGTCGTGAGTTCCCACCAGTGTCGTAAAGGAAGCGTCCATACTCGCTACGGAGGTGGGTATCATGGGGTTGAGCGACATGCACGTCACCTTGTAGGTGTACATGGTGTCACTCATGAGGTCTTCGACGTGAAAGGTCACGGTATAGTCGTCGGCCGAGTACACTTGTTGTTCCATGATCAATGTACCGTCCACGAATAGGCATGCCAAGGAATCCACTTCCGAGTTGCAACGGGCCATGATATTAATGGAGGAATCGGAGACTTCCCCGGACTGTACAAAGACATCAATGGTGGGAATGGGAAGATACTCTGGAAGAGTAGGCTCCAAAGTCTTGGTGTACATGACATTACCGGCAATGTCAATCAGCTTGATATCGAGAACACCGTCCTCGGAAACAGCGGCATGACCAAAGGATTGCAGATCTGTTCTCACAGGCGGAATGTTGCCGGGGAGACTGACTGTTCCGGGTCCCATTGCTGAAGTTCCAAACAAAAGACGGGAGAAACGTGAGTGACCAACATCCACCATATAGATCGGACCATTTCTTGCTCCACATACCATACACATATTCCGGTCCAAAACTCGAGTCAAGAGCATTCGGGCCAAAGGCTCTGGCATTGATGG
Organism: Epithemia pelagica; assembly: GCA_946965045.2. Lineage (NCBI taxonomy): Eukaryota > Bacillariophyta > Bacillariophyceae > Surirellales > Surirellaceae > Epithemia > Epithemia pelagica. The sequence continues at coordinate 3,443,758 of OX337235.1, forward strand.
GTCCAATCACAAACTCATCCAATGGCTTGTAGTCGGTAAAGTTTCCCTCGGCTCGCGACGGATCCATGTTGACATGGGCAGTTAAATGGACATCAGAGCTCAAGGAGACCACATTCAAAATGTCCTCGTCGTGGATAAAGGCCAAGAGTTCTTGAATTTCGAGTTCTCTTCCCAAAATGGCCGGATCTTCTTGACCGAAAGAGTCGCGATCGCCTGGGCCACCCTTGACAATACCAATCGGATCATGAGAACTGATAATCTTCCATGTAGCATCCGAATTCTTCAAGCCATCTTTGAGCCATTCAAGCTGTTCACGGCCCATCATAGCAATGCCTTCCGGATCACTGTTGCCTGGATTGGGATCACGGTAGGAACGGTAGTCGGGAAAGAAAATTTCCAAGTGCTTTCCAAATCGTTGGCTTCGGTAAATGAGACTGTTTTCGAGAAGTGGGTTAAAGTCATAAAAGGCTTGGAGGGAGTTGGTAAACAGACTATTCGCGGCAGTTCCTGGGACATACAACGGTCCTTCGAGGACCTCACCGGGCCACCAATTGTTGGTTACTTCGTGATCATCCCATTGGACAAAGACGGGCGTCTTGGTAAGGAAGCTCTGCATCTTGTCATCACCAAAGTTGTACTTCCAATTGTCACGGAATTCGTCCAATGTAACGGCAATAAAGTCCTTGGAGGGATTGTTGACTCAGGTTCCTCCTCCCACGTCGGTAGGAATATCCTTGGTTGCCGGAATGGCATTGTCGGCATAGATCATGTCGCCTTGAAAGAGGGCAAAGTCGGGTTCCAAATCTTCCATGACTTTAAAAACGACGTAACCACCTTGAATGACGTCGCCACCGGGTGTAGTGACAGACAGGTCGGGGTTGCGACCCCATCCCTGTCCAGCCAAGTCGGCAGCCCAGACAAAGCTCACGGCTTTGGCGTCTTGAGGTGCAGGTGCCGTCTGAAAGGAAGCTTCGACACTGCTGTCCATGGGCATGGAGGTATCGAGGGGAAGGCAAAAGACGGTATACCGGTACAGTGTGTGAGGTTCCAAATCATCCACAACAAAGGTAAAGGTATAATCGTCGGCGGCAAAGACTTGCTTCACCCTCAAGATTCGGCCATTCACTCAGAGAGTCGCCGTCGCATCCACTTCGGCGTTGCAACGCGCCATGATATGAACGGACGAATCGGTGACTTCCCCCGATTGGACAAAGACTCGACTGGTCGTAGTGGGAAGTTCCTCCACCACATGACAATGATCGCGAGTGGGAGAGGACACTCGCGCCTGCACTTCGTGAGGAGCCAAGAGAAAGAGAATGGACGACCCAACGGCCCAGAGCGTTGTCCAAAGGTTACCTGGTGAACGGACCGGAAGCATGGTCATGGTGGTTCGTTCGAGCAAACCAAGAGGTGAATATCAAGAGTTGGAATGAATGTGGTTCGACTTGCAAAAAAGCTCGCTCCACCAGTTTGTGAGAACCAAACGCAAGAGATTCTTTGGCCTCCTCTTGGATCCGTTGGCGTAGTACAAGCGCTCTATAGATATGGACATCTCTCTCTCTCTCTCTCATGATTTTGGGGAACGATCCAAAAGATATCTTTTGTTGGATACACTGGATACCTCGGTGGTGTCGGAGAGGAGAACACGATGGAAGTATGTAGATGCACTTCCGAGAGAGAAGATTCCCTCATCTCTTCCTGTTGGATCACGGAGCAAACAGTTCCCAAGATTCATCGAGAAGATTCAGTACTGAATCTCGGGGAGATGCAACCCCAACCCAACGGTTGCTTCTTTGGCCATTTCCAACTGCAACGCTCGTTGGACCAATGAGAACAATACGAGAGAACAAAGTGGACAGTGCAGTTGGACGTTGGATCTTTGTAGAATCCATATGACAAAAGGGCAAACGAACGAATGGGCGATGCAACACGGCCAAAAACGTACCTGGATCTTTCAAGAATCCACCAGATTCCAGAAAGATCCATCGTCGATTTCTCTTGCATGTCGACGCACACACTCACCAGAATCTGAGCTCCTAGACGGTTTTCGCAGGCAGTATGTGAACGATCCAGAGTAGGAGCAGGTGTCACTGCAAAGAGATTCCTGGAAGATCTTTCGTGTCAAGAAATCAGATCTCGACAGAACCTTGTTGATCGTTGACGTTGTTGTACTTTTAAAATTTCTTTTCTTGGTGCACCTCGTTCCATAATATCATACCAAGATGCTTGGACTCATGTACTGTTTGGAGTTCCGAGAGCAGGTGGAAGTTCGGCTCGCCACCAATTCTCTTCCTGTTCCATAATCCGGACATGGCCTGATCCTGCAATCCATTCTCGATTAGAATCTCTTGTCAACGATTCACTGGAAAAGTAATCTTGATGGGAGTTCCAACCAAGTCGCACTGTCAGTGTGCTGTCGATTGCCGATTGCTGATGCACCGCCATGGTGGTGCTTTCTCCAAACCGTCCACCATGGATCTTTCAGGAATCTTTGGCTGGCATGCGATGCACGCACGCCAGGCCGGAATTTATGCGAACGAAACGCGAGAAAAGGGTACTTCGAGTCGCTGTTACTGTGGACAATACACCCACGGATCACGAATACTACACCGTCTATGGGTAACTCCTTTGGCTGGAGGGATTTGGCAGGACTTGAAAGGTGTAAAACTACTTTTTGAATTCAATGCACATCATCTCCCGACATGGGTTTAGGCAGACACACATGGTTCATCCAACAGCTGAATCAGGGTGCGCACGAACGCCAGATCTCGACGGGTGACTTAGGACCTTCAAGGAAGGTCTGTACCAAATCCGGTGGACATGGCACCCCGTGGCGTGCCGTCACATTGGAGGTCGTCCCTCCCCACTGTCAACCGCCACAACATTTCAAGGGGAGGTCCATGAAGACTTCTTGGGAACGGATTACCGATGAAGCCTTCAAATCTTGGCTTCTACAGGCCATGACGATTGATGAGTACAAATGACAACGTTTTGTGTCCTCCCAGACATCGTCGCCAACTGTTGGGGTTCGAGGAGTTGAAGAAGCGGACCGGTGGCATGGTACTGTGTGAATTCATGTTGATTATGCAGGCATCGGCCATTATCTTGACGATGTGCGGCGTCGTCAAGGAGTTGTTGAATATCGGCATTGGCATGGCCTTTGACGAACTCATAGCTCGGAGGACGATGATCTGGTTCAGGCCAATAATTGTCCGCTTGGCACAATTCGCCAATGAATCCGACAATGCCCCCTTTTATGCTTCAAAATCTACATGCTACCATTCCGCGGCGCCGTCGATCTGCCTTTTCAAACTCGCCCAATTGTACCAGCAATTGAACTGGTTCTTGTCCGACCCAGTCATTAACGAACTGTACGGAGAACAAATCGTGCGCGACGAGAATGGCAACGTCGCGCATCATCAACACCCGCATCAGCTTGAGCAACCAGGCCAATGGTAACTACAATGACATGGGGGTGAGGTTATTACATTCACTCTACTGTAGTTTTGAGGGCAAGTCAGTCCTACTATAAAATTATCCGCATACCGGACTTACCTCATACGCATAATGCATCTGAGAGCATCTTTGCAGTATCAAACGGGCCATGGCTTTCCCTGGGCCATGGCACGCTTGAATAGGTCCGACACTTCCTGAGGATACTGCTCATAGAGTTGGTTTGTCTCGCGCAAGAGTTCCCATCCTTCCTTTGCGTGTGGGAGGAGTTTCTTGTTTACAGCGGTATCGGGAAAGGTCTCCTCATGAACGTGGAGTCCAGCGCGGCTAAAACACTCGCAGCACTCGGCCTCGGTGAGATAATGAATTTTCTGCAGATCGGCATACCAGCGCTTGCTTTTCTCCATAAAGTCAAGAACCAGTTGGTGCTTGTCCGTCATGATGAACTGCGTGTTGTCTTCCGTGTAAAGAGGAGTGCACGTGTCGCATTCCTCACCGGATGGGGACGAAATTGAAACGCTGTTCGTAGTGGAGATGCCGGAATATCCCGACTCCAAACCTTGCTTCAACTGTGGATGCAAAGAGTTGGACGGCGAGGTGGAAGACGAAAGGTCCGGCAGCGACATTGTCTGCGCGACAGCAAGATTGCTGGTACCGTGTGAGTCCTTGCTGGTGGAGATTTCGTGCGACAAAGTTGTACGCTGTTGACCTTGGAATTCCTTTTGCGTCGATGTAGTTCAGGTTGAGGTCGTACTGGAGGACGAAGTTGGCCATTCCATTGATGACAGAAGCCCTGAAGACGGTGTTGGGAAGGGGTTGTAGTTGTATCTACTCCTAACAACAACAGTTAATCCAACACCCGAAGCGTTTGTTTTCGCTGTGGAATCTTTGGCTGCAATGCGATGCACGCACGCCTCGCCGGAAGACTTTGCGAACGAAGGGTACGTCTAGTCGCTGTTACTGTGGATGCAAATGGACAGACGGATACTACGCCGTCTATGGGTAAATCCTTTGGCTGGAGGGATTTGGTGATTTGCCAAAACAGCTCGTCCCATATGCTTGCTGGTTCCTAGAAACCACCGTCTCTGCTCGATTGGACAATGTACACGAGAGGAACCAATGTTCGTATGATGTAGTAAATGGTAGACCATACTATTCTGCACCAAGAGAAGGTCTACTACTACATGTTACTGTTCTACAACGTGATGCCCCACACGCCTGGATAGAACTTTCGAATGGTTCGGGAACGACAGTCTGTCAATCATTCAGCTCTGGTTTCTGACCATCGAACACGGTCGTGTGTTGTGGTCCCGCAAATTATGTCGTTTGTTCGGCTGCTGCTGCCGTTGCCACAAAATTACGGAGAATCCAGAACAAATACATTGGGTCGAATGGTTACACCATTGGTTTCCGTAATGATGTTGGTATTGGCAGCAATCATGTTGGCAAAGGTCCACGGGTTCAAATCAATGACACCGGCCGTAATCTTGGCCAAGTCCGTTTGACTTTGCTCGGCCATGTAAAAATACTCATCGCCATCGCGCAGGCGCACAAATTGTTCCTTCAAGAGTTCGGCCAGGAGTTCTCCCACATGCGCTCCTTCCATGTGATCTTCAGCCAAACATCCGACCCACAAATCCATTTGGTCGGGTCCTCCGCAATAGACACTTTCCAAGGCGACTTGCAAGTCGGGATTGGTTGTCACTTCCGCAAACGACATCTTGGGCGCCAAACCCAAACCTGCCCGCATTTCGTTGTACCGGCAAAGTCCATGATCGCGTCCACGGTGAATATTGAGAGCCACCAAGTCAATTCCCTTCGGTCCTCCTTCGGTAGTATTGGCAAACAAGAATTCTCGGACGTCTGGAACGACCTTGGTGTCAATCAATTCGGCCGGATGCTCGACCAATCCCCACAAAATGTCATCAACCAAGGCCGGGTCATCGTGGAGGAGTTGGGGTCGGAAAAAAAGGTCCCTCAGTGACATGAAAGTTGGTTCGGGAGGTGTCGTGGTGGTATCGAACCGCCCATAGACGAGTAAATCACCCGACAACATGGTATGACCAAACCGAAAGGCCGCCGTGGCAAATTCCACGGACATAAACGGATCCACGTTCTTTTCTTTATCATAGCCGTTATAGCCGCCTTCAGGTGTGACACCTGGGGCTTGTGATCCCATGAGGGTGGGCAAAAATTCTTCGTACGTGATTTTTTGTATTTGGGCCGAGACAATTTTACGAGCCATGTCATACAAGGCATCATCCCATGCCGCCGTATCCAACTCAGAGGCATCTGTGACATGATGCTCCTTGACCATTTGCTGGGCCAGCAACTGGGCCAAACGATTGTGTTCTCGCACAAACAATGTGTGCATGGAAGTTAATCCCAATTGTTCATTGACACGTGGATCACCGGCCTTAAACATGAACGACCCGGGAGCCACTACGGGCAACAAGTCTAGATGGCCGTCTTGTGGCGACACAGAAAGTTTTCCTCGGGAAAAACTGGGTCTCTAGTCTCTATGGTTGTCGCTTGGGGGGTGGGGGTGGGGGGAGAGAGTGAGAATGGCGTTGATTGTTGATTCCCCGATTTTGGGGGTGGGGGACATTACATCATGGTCTGATTGCAAACTTATAGAAATCATAGAGGAGTAGCTGATTGAAAGAGGGTTAGGTACCTAAGAGTGTGACAATCGACAGACCACACCACGACGTTCCCTCGATTGGAATCATCGTAAAGTACTCCTATGAAACATGAAACTCTATCTACAACAACAACTGCATGGAACATTCTAGGAGTACGTAGAAGTAGTATATAGTATGGTATGGACCTCTGGCTACTACAACTAGCCGGAGGTTGGAGAACACGGCTGTCGAGCCATCGTCGGGACACCCTTTGGGGGTGCCAAGGAGATGGTGGTTTTCTTGTTGTTGTTGTTGTTGTTGTTGTTGTTTTTGCCGAGTGTGGTTCCGGCTCATCTGCTCGAGACGAGAACGAAACACACACATGTACCATTGTGGAACAGGACTCTCCAGTGTAGTTAGAATACAGAGTTTGTGTGTGTTTATTGGGGTTGTTCCACCACTCCAGTAGTAGCCATGCTGGGTGCCATACTGGGCCTGTCGGTTACATTGTCTTCGGGTGGTGGATTCAAAATATCTTCAATCACGGGTACCAATTCTTCCACCGTGGGAGCGGCGGTGGGTGGTGTGCCCCGCAAAAAGGTAAAATTGGTTGGTGGGGACGTGGGAGCCGTCACGACGGGAGCCGGTGTGGGAGCCACGTTGGACTTGTCATTATCATTTTTGCCACCAAACATCCAGGAACCAATCCGTCCCCCAGCCACACCTGACAGGGCAATGACAATCAAGGCCAAACACACGAGCATTCCTTGAATGCATTGTTGATCTTGAAAGACGTGCTTTTCGTATTTGGACTTGTAATCATCATATGTGGGTTGTGCTTGTTTTTTGGTTCTCCTCGTGTTTTGGGAGCCTTGTTTGGACCAGGATTTGGCCGGCAGTGGGGGTGGTTTGGTGCTATGATTGCGACTGTTGGTCCGGGACGGACTAATCCGAGTGTTGGTGGTGGGCGATGCGGCGAGTTTGGCGCGGGATGATTTGTTGGAGTTGGTCGAAGCGGCACTTTTGGCCGACACAAAGGAATCGTTGAAATCCTCCTTGGTCTTTTTCTTTTTCTTCGAAGTTTGACTCGTGGCGCTTTGGGTCGAAACAAACGAGTCGTTGGGATTCGGTTTCTTTTTCTTCTTCTTCTTTTTTGGTTTGGGTGGTCCATCGGTGGGTTCGTCTTGAAAGACGGACGACGTTTCGGAAAAGGCTGGGGAGGAGGAGGACAGGAAGGAGGACGATGCCATGGACAAGGACGAAGCCGACATGGACGCATTGGAAGATGCAAACGACTGATTCAAGTCATTGGGATTCTTGGGTTTCTTCTTTTTCTTCTTCTTCTTTTTGAGGGGCAGTTCCTCCCCTCCTTCCCCTGCTTCCAGTGATTGCTGTTTCTTTTTCTTCTTTTTGATTGGGGGAAACTCGTCGACGCCGCCATTTGGCACTAATCGTTCTCGTTCCTTTTCGGTGGCGGTGGTTGGCATGATGATGATGATGAGGAGGACGGCGAAGAATGAGACTTGGACGACCACCACCACAACAACAACCCCAAAGTGAAAAAGTCGGGAGAGTTGTTGTTGTGTTGTTGTTGTTGTGTGTCGACCACAATGGACATTGTGGCCCCCACGGCGACAAACGGGTCTCACAAACTACCAGAAACTGGTAAGGGACGACTCGTGACCACAATGGCCCTCTGTCTTGGTGGTCATGGTCATTCTTGGATGGATGGATTGATCCCGTATCAGATGGGTCACGAGTAATACGTGCCCGGCGTTTCCCGCCACGCCGGGTGGCCGATCTGTGCGCGCCATCCCCCCGAATCCGAGGGTTGTCATTGCCATTGCCTTCGTCCCATCGGAACCTTTGCTGGAAGAAAGGTGTGTGAGAATTGATTTGGACAAGGTGTGTGTCGAAGGAACGATGAATTTTGATGCAAGTATTCGATGAGGACCATTATTTGATTGACTGATTGATTGACTGACTTTGACGTGTTGGCCGCGTTTTGTTCCGTTCCCTTGCTAATAATAGAATGACGAGCACCACAGCATCTTACTTCCAGTTGCGAGGAGGAACAAGAAGGAAGGATTTGGGTCGTCCAGCAGTGGAGGAGGAGGAAGAGGATGACGTTTCTCAGAATACGGCCACGGATCCCTTTGGTCTAAAAAAGAAGAAACAACAGCAACGGGAAGTCTTTTCCTCTACGAGCCGTAGTACTCGGTTAGGAACCTCTACCCGAACGGCCTTGTCTTCCCAACGGCGAACGGCCTCCTCCTTGTCACGCCCAGCACCGAGTCGCTCTCAGCAAGCCAACAGCACCACAAAACCGTCGTTGCTCCAGGCAACCATTCGCACGCCCGCTCTGGATGCCATCACCAAGACTGTGCCACCGACGACGACCACCACCACAACGACAACGACTCCTTCCCAAGCGTCCTTTTTGGCTTCCTCAACGGCCCCCCGTCGCATTTTTGCCTCCACCACACCCACCACTACGACAACGAAGACGAAGCAACCTCCAGTGCCTCCTCCTCCCGCAACGTCGTCCTCGTCCAGTGTGTCGTCCTCGTCCACAGGTTCCACGCGAAACAAGGAAAATCGTGGACCACCCAGCAATCGTCGCGACAGCATGGCCGAAGCACAAGCCTTGCAACACAAGTATCATCGAGCAAGGGTTGCCGACGACGACGGTGACCAACCGGAACCTGCCGTGGAACCCACGACTGCAACAAGCCGCTTGGTCGATTCTAGAACGACCATGACACCCTTGATCTCGGCCACAACCACCAAGACCCCTCGGTCCACTGCCACGACGGCACCCCTCCTGCTCGGGTCGTCACCCCTCGGATCCTGGTTGGAATCGCCCGTGTCCACCACGTCGTCGTCCACCGGGCCTCCGGGACCCACCAATACTTCTCCTACTACGACGACAACGTCCCTCGCTCCCTTGGTGCAGCAATTGGAAGACTGGCACGCGCAATTGAATCAACAACACCAAGCCTTGCAACAAGCGCAGGAGGAAGCGCGACGCGAACTCGAGGAACGACACGAGCAACTCGAAACGTGGCAGGAGGAATTGAACCAGGCCCAACAAGGTCTGGAAGAGACCCGTCTCCAACACGTTGACGCCGTACAGGACGTGCAAGACGAACAAGAACAACGGCGGGTGCGATTGCAGGCCTGGCAGGATCAATTGCAGCACGAACAAGACGCCTTACAAGAGGACCAAGCCAATTGGGAAACCTCGCAACAGCAAGCGGAACAAGCGCGTCAAAATCATGTTCAAGAGGAGGAAACACGGCTGCAAACCTGGCAAGACCAATTGGAAGGCGATCAACAAGAATGGGAACGCACTCAAACGGCCTGGAAGGAACAACAAGCGGCCGCGCACGAGGCCCACAAACAAGAAGAATCGCGGCTGAAAACCTGGCAAACTCAATTGGAACAGGAGCAACAGGAATGGGAACGGAATCAAACGGCCTGGAAGGACCAACAAGCGCAAGAGACGGCCCATCAGACGCGACTCTGGAAGGAACAGACAGCCGCCCTGGAGGATCGTCAAGCCCAACTCGATCAACGACAAGCCGACTTGGACAAACGAAAAGTGGCCGTGGATCAAGACTTGGAAGAACGCTGTTCGGCCCGCGAAGCCGAATACGAATTGTTGCAACAAGGTGTCACGGACTTGCAAACGCAACACGAGCACTGGCAATCCGCCATTGCGACGGCCCAAGAAACCCTCCAGTCGGTCCAACAGGAAACGGACCACGTCCAACGAGACGCCCAAACGGTCAAGCAAGCCTTGACGGCTCATGTCGCCGAGCAACAGCGCGCGTTGCAACAGGTGCAACAGGATTTGGACACGGCCCACGAAGAATTGCGAGATGTCAAGGGTCGCAGTGCCGTCTTTGTCCAAAACGACCGATCCAGTCGAGCCGTGGCGGCGGCACAAGCCACGAAAGCGGCCCAACAACTCGATGCCGCCTTGCAACAATTGGTCGTGGCGCAACGCGAACACCAGACGTGGGAGCAAAAACTGGAAACGGCCCAAGGGGAATGGGAAACGATACAACACCAAGTGGCGGAACACGAGCAACAACGCCAAATGGCCCAAGAGGAACTGACACGGGTCCAAGAAACGGTGCAGCAAACCAAGTCTCAAGTGCAAGAACAAGCAGAAGTCTTGCTTCAAACCAAGACGCAGGTCCAAGAACAAGCAGATGCCTTGCGTCAAACCAAGTCCCAAGTCCAAGAAGAAGATGAACGATTGCAAACCTTGAAGCACGAGACGGAGCAACAAGAGACATGTTTGCACCAAACGCAACGTCAAGTGGAACAGGAGGAACAGACCTTGCAAACACTACGAGACGAACAACAGGCCGTGGAGGAGCAACACCAAACCCAACAAGCCCAAGCCGTCCAACAAGCCTCGGACAAGATTCAAGAATTGCAAGGACAAATCCAAGACAAAGAAGCGGAACTACAGCAACTCGTCCTAGAACAGGAACGACGACACGAAAAAGTGAAGCAAGATATTCATTCGAGTCGAGCCAAGATACAAAAGGAACAAGAAGCCTTGCAAAACGATCAAGCGCAGTGGGCTCGCAAACAGGAAGAATGGAAACAAGCCAGACGGGACGAAAAGGAAAGCTTGCAACGCGATCAAGAGTCGTGCCGATCGTGGCAAGCCCAACTTGACGAACGCGAACGTAAACTCCATCAAGATCAAGCCAAGGATCAACTGGCGTTGGAAACGGAACGTGAACAGTCGCGGCAAAAAATTGAACGCTTGCAACAACGCATCCAGGATTTGCAATCCTTGCATGCCTTGGAAGTACAACAACAACAACAAGAAAAGGAGCAGGCCCCCAAGGATCAAGTGGAGGCCCTCCAACGCCAAATTCAAACCCTGCAAACGCAACATGCCCGAGACCAAGATGATTGGGAACGTCAATATCGACGACAAGTCCAAAAGTGTCGCGATTGGGAAACCAAATGGGAACAAGCCCAAGCGGACTCGAACGTGGAACACGAACAAATGACACAATTGGTGGCCCGGGTCGAATTGCAATCGTCTCAACTGGAACAACGGACGCGACACTTGCAGCAGGCCCAGCAAAGCTGGCAACAAGAACAACAAGTCCAAGCTCTGTCGCACGTGCTGGTGCGGGGTGCACCCCTGCGACGAGACCGCGAAGCGGTGAGTGCCGTCTTTTCCAAATGGGTCCGTCTCGCTCTCTTTTTCCCGTCCCAGCAAGAACAAAAGAAACAATGGCAAGCCCAATCCCAAGAGTATCAGACGCAGTTGCAAGCATTGCGAAACGAGAAGCAAGCCCAAGAAGAATGGTTCCGACAAGAATTGGCACACCAAACGCAAGAACATGAACAAACCACGCTTCAATTAAAGCAAGCGCATAAAGAAACCCTTCAGCAACAACACGAGGCATGGAAGCAAAAGGAACAAGAGCTGGAAACGCGCGAATCGAAATGCCAAGCCCGACAAGAACGACTCTTGCAATTGGCGGCGCAATTCAAGAACAAGGCCCATGAAATGGCGGTGGCGCGCCGTTCCATCCCCGACGAACCGCCACAACGACGGCCGCGGTCCAATCCACCACGGTCCTCCTCGACATTGTCTTCACCCGACGACGATCCCTTTCGACTCAAACACAATGGTGGTGCCAAGTAGTGGTAGAAACAAAGTCGAGGCACTCCACAACGGCTGGCTGTAAGGATTTTGTTGTTGTTGCTGTTAAGAATGGATTCTACTCGTAAAATGGACGCGACAATTTCAAAAGCATTAGACGTTTGTGGGTATGCATTGTGCATGTAGACGACCGGATCTGGATTGTATGTGAAACGATGAACTTCCGCAGGCAGAGACGCTGGTGTACGCGGAACTGTTTTTGTTGTTGTTGTTGTTGAAGGTATATGATGCATTGTGGTCGAGGTGTTGGTTGAGTCATGAATACGAGAGTTGCGAATTGGGCAAAGATCGTCTACTGCTTGGCAGTTCTCCCATTGGTAATTCGATTGCCAGTTCCATTTTGCGGTCCGGATGCCGCAACCCCCAACTGTGTCAAGGAGTGAAGGTCCATGTTCAAGTTGGCCAAACTGCCCAAGGCAAAAGGAGAGTCGCGGTTCACGCTTGGGTCCAGATACACAACCTTTTCCACGCCCTTGTTGGATTCAACCACCATTTGGGAATACATGGACAAGAGGGCTTCCTTTGTTCCCAACGATGTATTAGACAACAACTCGGCACGTTGGGCTTCGGCGTCCGCCTTGAGACGAATGGCTTCGGCTTGTGCTTTGGCCTTGGTCAAAATTGCTTCTGCTTCGGCTTCCGCCTTTGCTTGAGCTGCAATCTTGAGCGCTTTGGCATGGGCCTCGGCCGCATCGACTTCCCGTTGGTTCTTGGCATCGGCTTCAGTCTTGAGTGCGGCTGCTTGGGCCTTGGCACTAATGTCCTTGACTTCGGCCGCAGTGCGCTCTCGTGTGGTGGAGATCAAGGAGGTACCTTCCAAATTGGCCATTTCATTTTCAATCTGGGCTGTCGTCAAGGCATGTTTGGAAATTTGTTCGGCGAGTTCTTCGTCCATGATTTTGAAGGATTCAATTCGAATGTTGGCAATGTCCACGCCATAACGCTCGTTAAAGTCTTCGTTCAACATGGCCAGGAATTCATCATGAACTTTTTCAAAGAACACCGCTGTCGGGGCGGTGGGAGGTGGAGGAGCCTCGCTTTCGTCACCACCGGTCGTCGGAGGCGACAAGACTGTGACACCAGCCGGTGGTCCCTCTCCCGCCTTGGCACTGACATTTTTGGACTGGGCAATTTCGTTCAAGGTGGTGGAACGCACAATATTGGTCAAGGTGGCCACAGCCGTTTCGCGAACCAAGTCTTCCAATTCGTCCGTATCGATTTTGCGAATGCACTTTTCGGGATCGTTAATGCTGTAAAAGACATCGGCGCGGAGACCGACCTTGACCAAATCCTTGGTCTCGCAAATGGTCAGATCAGAATTGGGATCTTGATAGTATTGTTGTTGTCGTTGTTGCTGTCCAGTCTGGAACTGATTTCCCATCTTGCTATACGCGGACGCCTGAGCCACTTGGGATTTCCGGGCCGTTTTCTCCGCGGCCGGCAAGGAGGACAAGCGGATCGATTTTTGTTGCGTCGAAAGAAATCGATGAAAGACATGAGTGGTACTGTCAATAATATGACGACCATTGGGCAAAATCTTGAGTTCTCCTTGGTCATACGTCACGGCGACTTGACCAGTATGGCAAAGAATAATATTTTTGGAACCCAATTGAATGAGCTGCTCTTCTGCATTCTTGAATTCGACAAAGGAAAAATCATGACTGTCAAATTCAAACAGTCCCGGCTTGTCGTAAAATGTAGGTTCATTGTCTTGCCATACCAAGGCAATTTGACCTTCATTGACACGCAAAATGGTAATGGTTTCGTGTACAATGCAGAGATTGGAAACAACATTCTCCATGCCCTTGTACTCAAAGTCGGTCGATTCAATGATGTGGTCTCCCTCTCCCAAGAGACGAGGCTTGTTGTCGTGCAGCACCTTGGCCACATAGCCCTTCTTGACAGAGATGCGATGCACGGTTCTGGAACGGAATCCGGCATGGAGGTTGGTGTGAGCGAACAGGGTATCGGATTAGTTCATAACATGCGGTGGTTGTTTCACTTACCCGTGTTTGATGTATTCGTCTGAAAGACTGGACATGCCATCAAACTTGAACAAATGTGAGTCTACAAAATGTTCTCCTTCGCCCAGCAAACGTGGCTGTACGGATCGATTGCCTCGGATATTGACTTCGGCCCACACACGCGCCAGTTTGCCGCGGTCCACTCGCACGTAGTGGAACCGGCCATGGCTCAAATAATTAAAGTCTGCGATTTTGCGGGAGCCATCGTCACTGACTGTTCCACTGTTGAACACATGGGTTCCCACATTGAGCAGAATCGGTACTCCCTGATCTAGTACACGGCCGACGCTTCCGGGCGAAACGCGGATAATGAGAACTTGACTTTGATGGGATTGAATTACTTCTTGATCGAGACGAACATTTTTACCAATCCATCGAGCTTTTGGGTTGGTCAAGAACCAGCGTCCTTGTGGTACGCAAAAGGTTTTGCCATCCTTTTTGTAAAAGGAAATGTGTCCGGGCAAAACGACATGGCCCAAAACTCCGGGCGCCTTGGCATGACAGGTGGCCTTGCAAGCCTTTTTCAATTGATTCTTGAGGACCGTGGAGGATTCATAGTCATAAACGGCCGAGGGCATGCCTTCTTGTTCGTTTCGGGGATCGCCTTGAACCTCTTGTGCTTGAGCAAAGGCACTGGCCGCCTGGGGATTGGTCAAGATATTCACCATATCGGAGACTGTATGAGGAATGTTGGGATTGACATTGGGAGATAACAGGGGCCATTGCTTGAGGTGGCCTGTTTGAAAATCAAATCAACAGGACTTTGTGAGAAGGAAGCGGTGGTTTCCACGACAGTGGTTCACACACGCTCTCATGGTCACTTACCCACGCATCCATCCAAGGTTTGTGGTAAATCTTGAGCATTCAAGGAACTATCCGTCCGGTCGACGAGCTTGAGTTGCTCAAACATGATGCTGTTATCGACATTCATGGTATTTGATGTTTGGTTGCGTTGCGCTTCTTTATTCCAAAGTTGTGAGAGCTTCGGGTATTCGATCCTGTCTCTACTTCCGTCGTTGATTGTTGATGGCATCCACACGACTTGTGGTTCGCCTTTTGATAGAGGTGCGCACGGGTTCGCTTATAGGATGGAGGAATCCCTAATACTCAGAGTCGGGTTTTGTTCGTTTTCGTTTTATAGTGATTGTCATTCTTCGACCTGTGCGCGCAGAAGTAGATAAGCAGTCGCGTATTATCGCGAAATGGTTGTGGGGGAACGCGCACGGCGAGAGAGAGCTAGGGTGGACTTCCTCACTTTCTCTGAAACTCAATCTTCTCTCGTCGTTAGAATGTACGAAGTACACGTAGGAGAAACCCGTGGACGTGATGCCATCGGGCCTGTTGTCAAAGGAGCAGTGGGTTGAATACCGAAACTATATATAGAGTGGCACGAAAAAGAAAGTCACAAAACATGAATATGTTTGAATTTATTGTATGGAAAATTTGTCGACAAGAACAGAGAGGATAGGGATAGGAATACAACAATAAAGTCCACTTGTTGGCAAACTGATGATATGTGTTAACAAAAAACATACATCACAACGTACAACGAAACACTTCCAGATACAACGATGCTTCATACATTGAGGTAAAGAATCGTGTTTCCCGTACATGACACAAATACAGAAACATTCGAAAGCAGCGAGATTTCCCTGCATCGGATGAAGAGGCATGTTCGATCAATCCCAAAATACTGGAAGAAGTGTCGTCTTTAGGGGCGCAAACCGTCAGTAGTGGTCCAATGTGAATTTTGGAGGGAAACCTTTCACTTTTTGCCTCCCTTTCCACGAGAGCTGGAACCCTTGTAGTAATACATATCCTCTGGACAAAGAACCGGAGCACGGGTCGGATGTGTGGCCTTCTTTCCAGCCTTTTTCATTTTTCCGTTTGGATCTGTTGAATCAAAGAGATGTGTACAAGATGAGTCATCGGTAACCAAAGATCGCCGCCCAATCGTCGTCTTTGTTTGTCGCCGAACGAATGACTTACCTGTCCATTTTGCCCGCAACTTTCGAACGTATCCGTAATCGTAATCACCTTCTTTCTTGCCTGTAGCGTTGATTATGATGATGAGATTAGCATGGTATTGTGATTCCTAAGTCGTGTCATTCCCAGGATGGTTGTGGAAACGGAATGGATACGTACCTTTTTTGGTCCACATGGAAGATTTGTCATGCTTTTGCCTTGTTCGTTTTCCTTTCGAGTACTGGTACATGGGTTTACACCGCGAGTCAGATTTCATAACATACTTGAATGTTGGCTTGCGTGTGGAATATGGCGTTGGTTTGGATGTCACGGGCGTGGCTGTGGGGTAGGGTGTTGGTTTAGGTGTCAAGGGAGTCGTAGTAGGAGCCAAAGTGGGTTTGGGTGTCAAGGGCGCTGTTGTGGGGGAGAGAGTGGGAAGCCTACTCGGTTTGGGACCGAACGTGGGTAATGGGGTTGGTCGTGGTGAAGGCGCAACGGGTCGAATCGAGGGAGTCACTGGCGCTTGTGTGGGAGCATTTGTTGGTGACAGGGCTGGTTCCGTGGTAGGTGACATGGTTGGTGACAGGGTTGGTGACACGGTAGGTGACATGGTTCGTGACAGGGTTGGTTGGGAGGTAGGTGGAGTGCCAGGCGCTGCTGGGCAAAGGGATTGAGGAGGATCTTGAACGCCTCGCTAATTATCAGAGCAAGGGAATTGAACCGCAAACCATGGTAAGGACGCGCTCGCAAAAACACAAAACACTGGATCAATCCCCCAAAACAAATAAACGTACCACAATGGTGCCTCCTGTTTCTTCATTCCCAACCACTACGGGAAACACATTGCATTCATTGGTAAATTCAATGGACCAGGACAAGTCGACGCGATCTCCATTGGCATTGGGTCCCGACATGACAACCACAATTCCACCGGGAACAAGCGCCGGGTTGATCTCATTGGTATTGGCGGTCGTGGGACCATTGGGTTCTTGTTCTGACATCATCATTTTGAGTTGCTGCGATTCATACGTGATCATGTCTCCATTGTAAAAGGGACCATTGGGAACCATGTATTGGGTGAGAGATGTCAAGTTTTGGGCCAATTCCATAACGAGAATGGAATCCACCATGATCATGGTCCGATCTGTGGATCGGCCACCAACAATGCACGATTCTTGCGCCACGCCTTGAGGTCCAAAGGCATAGTCGGGAGGCACGGGACAGGCACAATTGAACAAACAGAGTTCCCATTCCCATGCCATGGGTTGACAGGCACAACTCGATGGAACAAAGTCGGTCACAAGTGGAGAGGGTTGACTTGTACTGGGAGCGTTGGTGGGTGCTGTAGAAGTGGGCACGAGAGAAGGCGGTGATGTTGGTAGTCTAACTGGAGTGGAAGACGGTGCACTGGACGGTGTGTTTGTCGGAGCAAGGGACGGAGACGTGCTGGGCATGGCAGTTGCAGCATTTGTCAAGGGACAAAAGGCGTTGGGTGGACCACCGGAATAATTCTGTCATCCAGGATAGGGCACCAGCAAAAGAACATATTATGAGTATAACCACTATAGAAATAGATGGTCCTTCCCCAGTCGTTCGTAACGTGGACACTTACAATTCTTGTCAAGAGGGTTTCCGTTTCTTGCGGTGGTGGTGGTACGACAGGACTGTCGGGAGCATAGGGGTCACAGGAGGTGGAAAATTGAACCGACCACGAGGCAGTAATGCGTTGTCCCAAGGAATTGTTGCCGGCAAAAATTAGCACGAGGCCAGCCGGCAATGTATCGACGGTAAACAAGGAGGCATTGATATTGTTCAAGAGGGATTGGTACGAAAAGGTGTCTCCATTGAAAAAGGGACCACCTGGAATCGTCGTTTGTTCAATGGTTTGTAACGTGCTGTTCAATTCCAAGACGTAAATGGCATCAATTCCCAAGGTTTCATCAAAATTTACATCATCGACCACACCCTCTTGCAAGACGGGAGGAAAACATTCGTGCAAATGTGGCAATCCAACGACAATGGAATCGAAATCGTCCAGATTGTTGCTATTGTTGGTATTGTTCGTATTGCCATTGTTACCGGGTGGACAAGGATTGGTAAAATCCAACGTAAAGTCCCATTCTGTGGGTTGACAGGCACACACAGTGCTTCCAATCGGATTCTCCGATGGAGATGAGGACGACGATAAGGGACACAGAGACTCGGGTGGATCCTCGACACTGTTCTGTAATAATGGTAGAAATATCAAAGACAGAGACAAGGTTGAGAGATGAAATCCTCTTTCAAAGAAACAAAAGAACAACATGATCGTACCACTCTCATCAAAATGGTTTCGGTTCCTTCCACGACAGCTGGGTAGGCTGTACAATTGGCAGAAAAGACAACTGAAGTCGTTGCAAAAATGGTTTCGCCACTGGCATTTTGACCCGTAAAGGAAAAGGACAAGGCCGAGGGCAAGGTACTGGCGTTAAAGGGGCCGACGTTGGTAGTGTTGGCCATTTGTTGGGATGCCGTAATGGTATTAAACAAGACGGTATCGCCCGTTTGAAAGGGACCAGAAAGGACGGATTGGCCTTGAACGTTCAAATCACGGTCCAATTCCACAATATTAATGCTGGAGACAGATACAAAGGTGTCATTGATGCGAGCCAAACACCCTTGGGCGGTCGCATTGGGAAATGGATCCGTTTCGGGACACGGTAAACTCAAATCAATGGTAAAATTCCACGCAGAAGGTTGACAAGCACAAACATCGACTCCAACTTCTTGGGCAGAAGTCCAACCGAGACACCCTAGGAACGTCCATGTTAGAACGGCAAGGCTACTCGGTGAGTACTTTGGTCTTATCATTGATTGTTATTGCTTCGTTGGGAGGTGGGATAGCAATGTTCACGACGGTCGTTGGCGCGTTATTCTCTGTTGCGCAAGACTGTAATGTAAGAATGAGAGAGAGAGAGCTCACGAGGAGATCTTGCCGTAACAAAAAACTGTGAGGATCTGAAATTGTGAGACAGTTTCATGGATCGATCAATCCGGGATACGCTGGTTCACGTATCAAACATCGAGCAGCCATGCTTTCAATTTTGGCGCGTCGATTAAAACTGTACTCGGAAGATGCATATCAGTGTACCATTTCGAATTCAAGTGTCCCTGCCATGGACGACCCGCTCGATCCATAAGTGACTCAAACCATGGATACGAATTTAAAATTTCATGCGACTGAATTAGTGGGGTGATTGGATGATGGAACAGAAAACAATCTATAGTACATTCAAAATCCGCTCCACAAAGGCACATGCAATACAAAAAATGAGGGACTAGATCGTCCTATATCCTTGTTCAAAGGCGAAGCCGTAGCGGAGAAATGCACTCAAAGATATTTATACTATAGCCCACCTTTAAAGCATGGTTCCCATGAAAATCCGAAATGGTGTGAACGTGACAGGAATAGGAGTAATGCTATCTTCTCTAGGAGTATAGACTGATATCTGCTATCTGCTAAGCTAGCAAAGTCAAAACTATGAACGCCTCGACTCTCGCAGCTTAGGACCAACGGGCACCACCTTTATTCTGAGGCAAAGAGTAAATCTTCAATCGCCAAGAGGATATCGTCTTCTCCACCTACTTCTTCGTCCTCTCCTGCCTTATCTGGACCCGACACGAGTGAAGCCGCGTCTTCGGCCATGAACATGAATTGTCGATCGACATAGTCCGCCACTTGAAACACCATTTGACTGGCAGCAATGGAAATCATGTCGGGTTTGATGGGAGCACCGCCTGGTTGTTGCGATTGCGCTCCGTCGTCTTGCCATCGAATATAACCCGGTTCTCGAGGTGGTTCGGGATGGGCCGCCACCCAATTCATCCTAGACGGAGAACCGGGTCGACCCTCTGTCTTGGATGGGCTCTTGTCTCGTTTTAGAATGGATTTCTTGGATGACATTCCAGAATCCATGGAATCAATTCGTAAAATGGGAGATGAAGCATCATCCGTATCATGTGTTGCCTGTTTCTTACTTCCCCGTCCATATTTGGCGGCCAACGACTCGATCGATTCGTACTTGCTAAAAACTCGTAAGGGCGTAACGGGCCGTCTCCTCGAGGGTGAACTGGTTTGGCTCATTCGACCACTACTCTGAGCGGAGGATGACCTCCTGGATACTGCACTCTTGTTGTCGACGCTGCTGCTGCGAGATTTTTCACGGGACGTTGCTCTGCTCGAAGGTTTGAAAATGATCAAACCGGATGGAGTGTCGTTGGTACCACTTGCATGTTCCGAGCTAGCAGTCGGAGGAGCGTTGGAAACAGAATTTGGACTCTTGGCACGCGTCTTGTGGTGCCTGGGTTCATCGATGGATGCCTTTGAGGAGGAGGGCGACGACAACACGGAAGACTCCGTTGTTTTCGATCGTGTTTGAGTGGGAATGAGTTCCCAGGGCTCCACAACCTTGTCATGGCGACGAGAGGGTGATTTGCTTTGTTGTGCACTCAACGGAGATGACGGGTAAGGACTCTTTCGACCAAATCCATACGACCGAGAAGTGGATTGTACCGATGCACTTCGAACACTACTGTTACCCGGTGACTTGTTTCCCCGTCGACCAGGAGACTTGCTGGTGTCGCGACGCCCAGGGGATTTGCGACCAGGAGACTTGCTGTCGCTACGACGGCCTGGAGACTTGCTGCGAGACTTGGACCCATCTGTGTTACCAAAGAACGAACTTATGGAACGTGTCGGGGAAGAAGCCTTACGAGTACCATCCATGGGCTTGGTTGTAACGCTTGCAGACGATATGGCTTGTGGAGTTGATGGGTTGTTGTCATCTTGTTGGTGTCCGCCGTCACTGGATGATTCCCTTCTTTTGGTAGGCGGTGGCGTGACATTGGGCCCTTGGTTCTCTTGGTTGGCATTGCTGGAGGAGGATGGGGGTGTCTTTCTCCCATAGACATAAACCGTATTAATGGGAGAGGATGTTGTGCTTTTCCGACGAGGGGGTGGCGTTTGTGATACCGGTTTCGGTTTTGGTTGTAGGAGCTGCGTCGTACTTTCGGTATCATTGACACTTGAACGGGGACAATCGCGACAATCAGCCATGGTTCCAAACAGCAAGTCATTGAGTGCAGGCGAAAGACTTCGTGCCCGTGGTGGCATGCCAGGACGAGAAGACGGAGGATCGGCCATCCGAAGTCCTGCATCTTCCGATTGTCCAAAAAACATTTCGGCCAATGGTGAGCAGCTGCGTTGGGAAGGAGAAGGCGAAACACTACCCTTGGCCGTGGATGCGGTTGTTGTTGGTGGAACGGTGGGTTTCCCAAAAAAGAACTCACTGAGAGGAGACATGGTTCTTTTAGGCTGTGGTGGGCGAGAACTTGGAACCGGAGTACCGGGCGCAATGGTTTCCTTGGTAGAGACTGCCGGTTCGGGTGGCTTGGAAGGAGATGCAACTTCAAACGGTTTCAGTTCTTTTGGTACGGGGGTAGAGGGAGGCGTATATTCAGCACCAGCACCTTCAGTTGATCGCTTGAGGTTCTTGTTAGACTTTGTCGCTATATTGCTTGGTGAAGGACTTCGAATGGCAGTTCGGGAGGATACTGGTGGTTTCTTGGCTTTAGGTTTGCTGTTTGTCCGCTTGGTCGTAGTGCTGCTGGTGCCTTTTTTAGTCGTAGTACCACTCGCTGAGACAGGTGTCGTTGGTCGAGGAGTTGTGTTTCTCCCTCTTCCTCGTCGCTTCTGTGGCGTTTTGGATTTGGTCATTGCCCTCGACTTGGTACGGGTCTTTTTGGTTTTTCTGAGTGGCTTCACGGAAGGCTCGGAACATACCAATTCAATCTCATCGTCTCCAATGAGAGGTTCACTCTTGTTGGTTTCTTTGGGTGGCTCCACGGTAGGCCTGGAACAAACCAATTCAATCTCATCTTCTCCAATGAGAGGTTCACATTGAAAGCTGCTGGTACTGTTCCTCCGATTGTTCTTGCCACCACCAAAAAAGAAAGAGGATCGGGGAGGAAGAAGGGGCTCTGCGTCATTGTCATCATCGTCATTATTCGAGGACCGCGCTGGAGAAGATCCTTTGGTTCGAGTCATACCTCGTAAGAGAATGCGAGGCGATATACTTCGGACCGCATTGTGACGTCTTCGTGTACTGGTGGGAGGTGGTGTCCCCGACTGACTTCGTTGTCTAGCAGAAGCAGCAGTCTGCTGGGATGGTTCTTGATCTGGCGTGGGACTGTATCGTGCCGACGCTGACGAGGACGAGCCCACCGAGGCAGTAGTCTGATTGGCCAATGTGAGGGGTGAAAAACTTCGACTGGCCGCAATGGTAAGAAGTAAGGGACTGTGATTCCCTCCTTCTCCGTGGTTGCGGGACGTTCGTGGATAGTGTTTCTGAGTGTGACTGGATGACGACACGGAAGTATTGCTCATGGTGGTGGTTTCGGTTCCACACGACGACGAACGATAAGAACGGTTTCTCTTCTTTTTGTGGGGATCCGTCTCCCCCTTGGAAGAGGGTGTCAAGAGCAGAATTTGACTATCGTCATCAGAGTTTGAATCTTCATCGTAGTTATTGCCCTCTTCATCCTCGGTCAAGGGCGTTTCATCAATTTCTTCTGGTTGGTCTTCATGGTTGCCCCATACAGAGGGGGTGGAAAAGGCGGACCAGGCACTGTTGCGGTTGTTCGTACCCAACGAGGTTGCTGCCGTGGGGTCGACCGAGGATACAGTTTCTTGAAAAGCCGAGGAGGAAGAACTACCTTTCCACATCCAATTGCTGCTGCTCGCACAACTAGAAGTAGATACTGGTACAAAGGGTTCCGCGGATTCCGGAAAGGGAGGAAAGTTGTGGGCCATGGGTTGCTCCACACGTGGTTGCAAGTCGGGCAAGGAAGGAAGTTCGAGAGACTCCTCCTCCTGCTCCTCCTCTTGGTCCATGGATCGTGATCGTCGTCGACGACGTCGAGACGACGATGAGGACCGATAGGGAGAGGAGCGGCGCGAAGCGATGCGAAGATTCACTCG
This sequence comes from Epithemia pelagica, assembly GCA_946965045.2. Lineage (NCBI taxonomy): Eukaryota > Bacillariophyta > Bacillariophyceae > Surirellales > Surirellaceae > Epithemia > Epithemia pelagica. Next base: position 3,466,549 of record OX337235.1, read on the forward strand.
CTCCAATTCTTCGTCTTCCTCTTCCATGTCCTCTGTGGGCGGCGAAAAGAGTTGCCTCACCTCCTGTTTGGCTTGTTCGGGCGTTTTGGTGATTCGTGGAGAAGTCGAAGAGGACAAATCGTGAAGAACGTTGTGGTGGTGACGGTTGCTTTCACTGTGGCTTTTACTGTTGCTTCGACGACGGCTCTTGCTTCGAGATCGATACGAGGAGGATTCTTCCGATTGCACTGAAGGCTCCCACCGGCTGTTCCTCGATCCCGTGACAGAAGATGCCACGGTTTTCAGTTCTTCTTCATCCTCTTCTTCTTGTGGCATGGGCGTAATGGAATCATCATCGTTGTCATCTTGTTTGCTGGACATTCGAGAGGCCAAATCTTGGACCCGGAATCTCCGGGTAGGCGTACTAGAGGCCGCCGAAGAACGGGTGGGAGTACTGTTAGAAGCAGCCGAAGATGATGGATAAGGACGCGCCGGTGAGTTTTGACATCGTCGAATCGCCGCCGCCACAACTGCTTGACGCCGTCGTTCAGCCTCTTCTTCCTGGGAACTAGTAATAGGAGTGCTCGTTTGTGGCTCCTGGTCTCGGTAGCTATAGCGCATGGTGCTTCGAGGCCTACTACTAGCAGGGGTAGTTTTTTGAGACGGTGAGGACGACGAGACGGGTGGAGCATAGAGACTGTCATGGCGAGGGGGCGACAAGGAGGATTGTCCCAAGGTAATGACATTGGGATCTTCATCGTCAGGATGCGAGGACGAAGACGAGGACGACTCCATGCTCCGTACTTTCGACCATTGTGGTGGTTCTTGCGATTCCAAATTTAGTTCCGAGTTCCAAGCGGTCCAATGCTTGCAATTCGGATTCGATCTGTCAGTATTGCTGTTGGCATTCGGTGGCATGTTGCTGTTGCTGTGGTTGCGATTTGTGGGAGTACCAGTGTCAGGAGCAGTGGTGGTAGTGGCGGTTTGTCTCGTGGGTGTCCACCAAGAGGGTGTCGGGCCCGAATTGGTGCGCTCCAAAACGTGAATGCGAGTTGGTGTGGGACGTTGTGGTGTGGAGATTGTGTCCGGATGATGAAAGGCTGGAGTTGGATCGGGCCACATATTATGAGTAGGATTTAGTGAGCTGTGTTGAATGAGTGTTGTTATGGAGATGATAAATTTTGGGAATCGCCAAGTCAAACAGAGAGATGATGGCCTAAAATGAACCACGTATTGTGAACGGTCAAAATCGAGAAAGAAAGAGAGAAACACACAAAACGGCAAACCGTTTTGGTTTGATGTGACGGTTGCTTTTCTCTTGTTGGATTTGTTCCACACTATGCTCTGTACGAGTAGTTGTTGTGTGGTTTGCTGGCTAGTTTTTCAAACATGGAAGCGCAAGAGCAATAATCAGAGTGGCCAAAAATTGTGGAGATCCACGAGCCGATGGCATCCGTCCCCAGATTTTTCGTAGCCTTCCAACGGTCCAAGTCATGGGCAACGGCTCTAAGTAGGCGTCCTAAATAATAGAATTCTCAAGCCTTCCCGGTCGTGCTTTGGGATCGACAGTTCCACCGTGGCAAGCATATTTGACGTTTTGACTCAAACTGACCTATGTCGCTTCGATCTGGATGTGCATTCATAGCATCTCTTTAGAGGAATAGAGTGACATGACATAAACATTTACTCCACCTATACAGATGGGATATCTAGAGGTTGACGCAATGAAAAGTCTATTTTGACACTATGATGGAGAATACGTCAATCTGAGTCCGTGGCAGTGACTGCACACGTTTGTCCACGTGAGTCAAACCCATCCTTCCGACCGAGCCAAGAATGCCACATACATTGACTTGTGGAAAGCACATGATCGTTGGAAGGCAGGGCAAACGGCTAGGTCGTACTTCGGCTACCTTTCATGTGGCACACAAATCGAAGAGAGTTTCAAAAACACTTTCAAACTGCACCTATATGTCGCGCCGGTCATCCTGGACAGGCCGGCAGTGGACGAGAACAGAGAGACCCAAATTTTTGTGGGAAACCATGCGACGAGCACGACACTCCGTGGTAGGAGTGTTCGCGCAGTCGTGCGAAGGTCCTTTCCCTCCCAAGAGCGTTTCCCGCCAACCTCTGTTGGGTCTGGGTACGTCCTGCACCTAAAAGATGAAAGGGCTTTAAGCAGGTCTAGATGGAACGAGAGAAGATTGGCACAGTTACTCCATTACGAGACGAAGAACTGTGAGGGGACCAAAATAAGCCCCATGTAGGAAATCAGTGCACAGTTGGTTCACCAATGGTTTGGTAGTCGAGCCATCCAAGCAGAGTTCAACGTTGACTCAGCAGTGCGAAGCTGGTAGTTGAGCATAGTTGAATCATCTCATACAAATTTCATATCCCCTATGGACAGGGACAATACCCCGAAGAACAATCACCCGGCAATTCATTGGTCGGAAGGTCGTAAATGGCAGTTTCTACAATTTGTTGATCGTCGGGAAAGAATTCATTTGCGTAGCACCCGTCCACAAAGTCATACTTTTCACACAAGTCATAATAAAACTCGGTTCCCATCAAGGATTGGATACAGGGGTTGACAATGTCGGCAAGCCCGGCACCCTTCTTGGCAATGGACAAGGTTGTTCCATTGCGGTACCACTCAAAGTGACCCGTGTGAATGTAGGCAAATTCCGTCCCCAAACCATCCCACAGGTCGCAGTCCCAGGGAGTTTCTTCGGCAGTGTTGGCACAACTGAAACGTTCGGCCTGATCCGCATCTGTCAAAAAGAAAATCGTTCCATGGTGAGAGTTTCTGCAATTTAAGACAACAGCAACAGAACTAGCAATCCGCACACAAACACACGGGAAACTTACAGACAAACATGGCGTCGGCATTGCCGGCCAAGAGCGTTCGAAGGGCATCGTCGTTGGGGAGATCTGTCTCTTCATCGGGTTTGACGAAGGTGTAACCGGTAAAAGGCTCGTTGGTACAATGATTGTTCAACAAGGCCAAGTTTTCCGCGGTGGGTGCAAAGTCCTTGACATCCACCACACGAAGACCACTCAAGTTGGAGTTTCCGTCCACATTCACCGGGTTGCCATTTCCGTCCAAACGCGCCAAGACACCCGCCGCCTTGTTGTCGTTCAAAATGGCATGCGAGAATTCTGAGGAATGAAAAGGTTGTCAAAGCGTGTGAGATCTTTGTTTCGTCTCATTCGTAAAGGACAAAAACCCAGTGGAATACTCCAGGTCAAACCCAAAAGCAACGCTTGCACACTCTTACCCAAATATCGATTGCGGACTCCCGAAGCATGAGTGTAGGTGGCGCACCCATGATATTCTCCCGACGCCAAACCTGGGCCAATGCGATCGTCGCTCCAGCAACGATTCCACTGTGTTTGGACGATTTCCACATCCACGTCGCAAACCATCTATAGAATTGACAAGCAGAAGCAGAGCCGTTTCGTGAGAAGGTCCATTAACATAAAACAATGTCGAAAATACCAGAACAGTGGAAATGTCCAGCTGGAGCCACGCGGAAACGTACCTCGAGACCCCTGGCGAAATCGGCTCCAAACCCCGACAGGGGTTTGTCTTCTTCGGCTGGTCCCAATTGCGCATAGGGCGGATAATCAACGTCAATGGCAAAGTGCAACTTGGGACGATCCTTGCCAGGCATGACACCTGGGAGCGGTGGTTCCAGTACCGTGTTGGCGCCACAGACTTGCTCTCCACCACCACTGCCACTCTTTTTCCCACCGCCCTTAGCATACTCTTCTTCTTCGGGGTATTCTTCCTTCTTACCACCACCCTTTCCCTTGCCCTTGCTGTAGTCCTCATAGTTCTTCTTGCCCTTCCCCTTGCCTTTGCTATAGTCATCATCCGACTCTTCCTTCTTACCCTTGCCCTTGTCACTGTCGGAATCGTCATCCTTGACAAGCTTGTCTTTCTTGCCCTTTTTGTCATAGTAGACACCCGAGTCTTTTTTCTTCTCGGGCAAACGGCGCACTTCGGGATCAACCTGACCTTCCAGTCCTTGGTTGGAGGAAGATGTTCGCAAGGCTGCATGGGTGGTACCATCCGCCGCGTCGCTGCCGCACAAGGCCAGCAGCAGGACCAGAGAGAAGACAGTTTGCTTGCTCGTTTCCATCATGGCTATAAATCTTTCTTTCTCGTGATAGTGATCCTTGGAAGAATGGTAGGAAGCTTGGAAGATCTTGTTGGCGTGACAACACGTGGGTGGTGGGTGGTGGGTGCAAAAAATCAAGCTTTGATCATCTATGATCTGCATCCGAGAAAGCTCTTTTCCCAGGGGAATAGGGAAATGAGGGACTTTTAGAGGAACATATAGACTGACTTTCGGATAAATAGTTTTTTTACGCTACGAGAATTCTCTCTGGGCATCGTTTCTATTTGTCATGTACATTAACCTTACTATATTAGGACTGGATACCAGCAATGGACAGACGTATAGCCCCTCTTCTTGTCCAGTTAGAGCGCCAAAGGAAAAGTCCCAAAACTCTACCCCAGCTACGCATACGAGCACCTTCACCACGGTTTGTCAATCTAGACGAGCCCCAGTTTTATCACAATGACTATTCCAAACAATTCATCCTAAAGATATATGCACATTGCTTGCACATGTAGAGTGGGGAACTCTGGTTTACCAATCTTATGTCCCCGTACTGCGCATCCGACTTTGAGTGTTCCTACTTTTCATAATTCAAAACTTATCTGATAAATGAGGAGGCGCTAATAGCACAACAATCAACCCGCCTCGTCTACGAGCTCGTATGCATATGAACAGCTACAAGTAGAGAGCATCTACCTAGCTTTGTACATGCTTGTATGTGTAGTAGGTTGTAGGCAATAGTTTCGTCTGCGTTCGTCGTTCATCCCATCCTGTCTTTTGCCTGCATGAATAGTTGGTTGTCGCGTTAGGGTTTTTGCATCCGGTAGGCGAGGTAAGACCATTTGGGTTGCTCTACCTATCACTGTGTTCATGACAGAGGACGGTGCTCTGTTGCTGTGCCGTCGTCGCCAATTGTTTTGCCGTTTGGCCGAAACGAGCAGTTCATTGTCGCCGCATGTCGTTGTCCCTGGTTCGGTGACAGCGAGTAGTTGATTGTTGCATGTGGCTTGTTTTGGTTGTTGTTGTTGGTGGTGGCGTCTGGAAGTGCTTCGTTCGGCAGCAGCGAGTAGTTGATTGTTGCGTTTGGCTTGTTGTTGTTGTTGTTGCGCCAAGTGTTTTGGTCACTTGTCGCTGGCGTTGTCATCGCTTGCCATCGTTGCCGTCGCTTATCGCAGATTTGCCCTGCTTGGTCCAATGGTGTTGAGGACGTTCTGCTCCCAATTGAATAACCCAGTTGATTGTTGTGTTCATTCGCTCTGTCGTTGTCGCGTCCGTTGTTTTGTTCGGTGGAGTCGATTGTTGCGCTCGTCTTATTTCGTTCGAGCGAGAAGTTGATTGTTGCATTCAGACCTCCAAACGGACAAGGATTTGATTATAGCCTTGAGACGAGCAGCTGATTGTGGTGGACAACAAGAGAATTGGTGCGTTTGGACAACGATTTGAGTTTGGAAGCCGTTTGAGAAGAGAGTTGATTGTTGTGTTGTTCGTTGTTGGACAAGAATCAGCCAATTGATTCGCAAATGCCCTTGTCGGAGCTCTTCCACGCATCGATCATCCACCTGAATCCCTTTATCTACCGGCATCCATCACAAGTCATGATGCTATCGAACATTGTTGTCTTTCTTACGGATGTTGTTGTTGCTTCGTTCTTCGACCAAGTCGATTTGGTTGCTTCGAAATCCTCCAGTTGATTGCCGTGTGTCCTTGCCGTTGCTCTCCTACGCCTCATCCATCCATACCAAAGCATCCATTGTCGTCCCTCCCTGCAATCTTCGTTCGTTCCATCATAATCCATCTCCAATGACGATCATCTCGTCGCGACCTTCCACCCCCAAAGTGGAAGTCTTTCCAAATGTTCTTGTAGGTCGATCAAACTCGCCAACTCAATACCGCCCTTTTCACCCATCACGGTACACTTGATTCTGAAGACTCCTTGATGGTCGGAGGAATGCTAGGACCTTTCGTTGGAGGTGCACACCGGCTTGAGTGTGCCATTGTGGTGTTATGCAGTGCAAAATGACCGTAGTGGTCTTCCTACGAAAATAGAATCACTATAGAGAAAACAGTGGAGGCCTTGAAAAGCACGGGCTACTGCTGTAACAATGTCAGTCCGGTGGAGCTCGTAAGTAGTATTGTGCCCACAATTCGTTGCTGGTTGGGTTCATTATATAGTAGTGTACGGGGATCAAAAGTTTTCCCGAAAGTCTCTCAAAAAGCTATCCTAAAACTCCGAACGTCTCTCAAAAAGCTATCCGAAAGTCTTTCATTTGACTTTTTCAGGCCTTTATAGCGAAATGAGAGACATTCGGGGAAACTTTCGTTTTTAGGGATAGGGTTAAACTTGGGAATGCAGTTGAAGTGGCACTGACAAGACAACTAGAGGGTCATTTTCTTTAAGAAGAGTCAATATGGAAGAGTAATGGAGACATCGACGGTCACTGGATGGTCTGTCCGAATGTCAGTCTAATTTTTGAAAGTTTCTCCGAACGTCTGTCATGAAAGTCCCTCATTTCACTCCTCTCTTTTCCCAGATGTTCCTAGGTATTCGTAAAGGGAAGATTGAGAAGAGGAGGATCCAGCAAAACGGCGGGTCGTGAGAAAGGCTCATTTTTTGGTCACAAGCCCGAAGAGACACTACGACAAACATCCTTGGCACGTGCCGTTTCGGTCTGTCCGAGAGATCGCAGTCGGTTCTGTCACCGAAAACTTGGTCCGTTGAGATTTGTAAACAAGATTCTAAATCTAAACGATAGACACATAGTTTTGCCGAAGGCCTCTGAAACCAAAAATGGCTCCAGGGCGGGGAAGGGGAAATTTTAAGATTAGCTAACTAGAATCGTTGCGATCTCGAACTCGTCTCGTAGTCGTTGCAAAGATGCTGAACCCAAGAAGAGTGAGCTCTTCTCACGCTCCAACGACTCTGCATCAGGGTCATCCTAAAACTTCCGATTGTGGGAATCAAATCGGATGCTCGCCTCGCGTCGAGGAGGCGGAGCAGTCGCACCTCTGTTGTCGGTCGCGGAGTCTGGCCAGCATCCGCCACGTCACTCCACCCAGTACAGACAACGAAGAGACACTACGACAAACATCCTTGGCACGTGCCGTTTCGGTCTGTCCGAGAGATCGCAGTCGGTTCTGTCACCGAAAACTTGGTCCGTTGAGATTTGTAAACAAGATTCTAAATCTAAACGATAGACACATAGTTTTGCCGAAGGCCTCTGAAACCAAAAATGGCTCCACTACCATCAAACCCGATATTACAATCCAACGATGTCCAGCTGGGCTAGAAGTCGAGATGGAGAGTGTTGGGGAAGTGATGTTGGGGATCTTGGCCATTGAAGGTGTTAAAGAGGTTTTCATCCGGTGATTCGAGACCAGTTTCGCTGTTGGTTTGAAGCGCTGGATCAAGAAGGTTGTCGAGTCGATTCCGCAGGTTTTCCAAGGAGGCGACGCGGGAAGCTGCTGTGGAGTTATCGACATGGCGAAAGTCCGTTGTTGTAAGCATGAGTTGAGCCATGCTGGTTGTCCATTCGAGTACTTGGGGTCGAATGTATCTCATAAATGCTGTCGAACTCCATCGCCCCAAGATCATAATCTTGGTGACAGAACAATCAGCCAGGAAGAGAGCCATGGCTGCTCCTGATCGAAGGGAATGCGTCCCGATGTCCATTGGGTGGTAGCCGAAGGCGTTGAATCCGCCGCCCAATACACAGGTTTCTCGTAACAGGTTGCGAGTGTCTTCCTGTCGGACGAAACGGGGAGGAAGAGATGGGTTGGTTGGGTCATACCAGCAATTTACAGTGGTGGTTGGAGGGGCTTTTGGACGGTAGTGCAGGATTCTGCGAATGACTCGGCCCCAGAGGAGGACAGGGTCGAGTACGGGATTGCTGGTCCGGCTTTGAGTCCGTGTTTCTGCTTTGTGGTTGTTCTTTTGGTCGCAAAAGGTAATGGATACATACTTCGCGAGATGGTGAAAGTTGGGGTGATTTGCGGCGATTGTTTCGTGTTTCTTTGCCGTGTAGAAGACTACATCTCCAATTGTAAGGAGCTTTGTTTTTCCTCGGTGGGGTACGGTTGTGAGTTCACAACTGCGACAGCCGAAGAAGAACCCACAGCCGGCAAGGTCGGCGACGACGGCCTTGAATGTGGAGAAGTCGTAGACTCTTGGTGGGTTGGTGAGTTTGTTTGGTCGACAGCAATGGAACCAGAGAAAGCGGAGGTGCTTTGCGGTGACTGCTTTTTCTCGTTTTTCGGGGGGATCCAGATTTGACCACGCGCGTTTGAGGGAAGTGACGAGGGGGTGGAGGTGATGGCTGTCTTGACTGTGGCAGGGGCTCGGCCGGTCGTGATGCCGGAAGCACGATGCCAAGTCTCCAATGGCTTGGCCAAGAGTGCTTGCTCGAAGAGTGTTCGAGCGGTCGCGATTGGGGGTGAATTCGGCATCGCGGAGGGATTGCAAGAAGGAGCATGCAATGCTGGCTCTGTGGTTGGTTGCTCGGATGGATTCAAGGAGCGGGTCGTGACCGAATCCGATCTTGTCAAGATGTTCTGTCCATCGCTCCCAGCATTTGTCGCGCTTTTGGTGCGACCCTTCGGTTTTGCCGAAGAAGATTCGGGACACGCTGGCACGATCGAGGGGATCCAACATAGTATTTCGTTGGGCAAGGGACTGATGTGAAAATTCTCTGGAATCTGCGACATAAAATTTTCATGAAGAAAAAGGGTAAGATCATTATCGTTAAGAGACCAGTATCTTGACAGGATGTCTGACACGTCGTTCTTGCTCCCAGGGATGTGTTCTGCTTGAAGGGCAAACTTGTGGTGGAGAATCAAGTCGGTCAGTTTCTTCGAGACTTGGACGTGTAGTGGCTTATCGGAGCCGAAGGACGATTTGTACATCCAGCCGACGGCGGATGAGTTGTCGGAGAGACTCAGTACGGCCGAGTTTTCATCGATGTCATCGTACCAACAATCAACCCACATCGACACAACAATTGCGATGTACTCAAAAAGGTTATTGGTGCGTGTGTTGGTGGATGATGGGTCGAGTTGGGCAAGAGCTTCGAGTCTTGATTGGTCGATTTGGAATCGCCATGCTCTGCCGGATCGAACAGAGTAACCACCCATTCCTTCAGGGCATGAGTCTGCATGGAAGAGATGCGTGGGTACGCGACAAACTAGTCGGTTAAGTGAGATGCCGTCGTGGGAGTGTTGAAGGAGGGATGGCCACACTTGGAGGTCGTTGGCGATGGACTCAGGGATAGAGTACCGATAGAATGAAGGTGGTACATCTCTGTTCTGTTTTGGTCGTTTTGGATCCTTGTTGGTGTCGGGTGGTTTCGATTGCTGTTTTTGCCGAAACGCTCGTTCGATGAATGTTTGGTATTCGCGTAGACGTGACAACCAGAAGGACGCGTGTGGAATGCCTTTGGTGGCATGGAGCAATTTTCCGATGAGACTGCGAAGGTTGTGGAAGGTTGTCCGTCGACTGGATAACATTTGAGTCACTTCGCGTGTCCAACCAATCAACTTGTCTTTTGGAAGGCGAAGGAGAAGTCGCCTTGTGTCAACAATCCACCCGAGAACTCGTTGCTCTTCGGCAGGAGCGCCTTCGGCTGCGAGTTTGTCCGCTTCTAACATGTCTTTTCTGGGGATCGGTTCGTTGTCGGCTACGGGCCTTGTCATGAGATGAACAACGAGTGGAACAATACTGGGACATCGGGCGAGATGTGGGTTGGTGGCGAGGAAGACTTGAATCATGTCATCCAGGTATGAATCATGAAATCCATGAGGACGAGTCGGGACAGAAACAGCCAATTCGCATGCTGGAGCTACGGGGATTTCTTCTGGTAGGTACTTGGGTCCTCCAATGCCTTCTTGGAGTGGTGATTGGCAATCGGTTGGTTGCCAATCGTCGAAGTCGGCGAGATCGTTGCAGAGGTCGGTTCCAATTTCGGAGACGATGGAAAATTCAGCTGGATTGGCTGAAGCTCCGAAAGTCAGGCGAAGGTTAAGGTGGGCAAAGGAATTGGAGGGATCAATGGTTATGTTCCTTGCTGCAACGTCGCCGTCTCCGTGAACGCGACGATAAGCAGAGGACCAATCGAATTTGCTGATGACGATGCGATCATTTGGGAAGTGCCAGCGCAATGCGACAATTTGATGGATGACTCGATCTTAACAGTGGCCCATCACCAGGTCAATCAATTTGTTTTGATCGATCAAGTCGTTTGTCCAGGGGCAGAATCCAAGGGAAAATGATTGATCGTGGGTCAGACGGTCTTTGGGAACAAGATCGCCATTGGCATCGATGCCCATTTGGTGGGCTACTCCCATTGGACTGATCCGGCTATGTTTGATCTCGGTTGCGCAGAGAAACGTGATGGGGAGGGAAAAACCCTTGGACGCGTCTTTTCGAAGGACTTTGGAAAGAGCGTCAGGGTTTTTCTTACCAGAGGCATGGTTGCCGTATTCGAGGATTGCCTCGTTCTCAGCGCGTCGGGCTGGCTCTTCTTCCTCAGCTGTGAGAGGGTATGAGACACCTTGCGTGATGTTGTGGTGGAACCGTGACCAGTATGGGTGGCCGGCTAGGAGCGGTTCCAAGATTTCCGCTGTGCGGAATTCGGATCCTGGGGTGATGACGGAACCGGGGTGGCTGTCAATCAGTCGTTGCAGATCAAAGTCGAATCTTTCAATCAGCTGTGAGTTGAAAGTCGCATTTGATAGGACAACGTCATCGTCAATGGAGTGACGAAAGGGGGAGGGCTTGGGTGTTGGCGGTTTGTGATTGGCAATCTTGAGGATGGTGGAAAGGTCCAAAGGGTGGCACACATCTTGGAGTGGGGGAGGAGCGAGTCTTGATGGGAAAATCATGGAGATCTTGTTGGGGAGATAGCAGTGCTGGGAACTTGGGGGAACGGATTCCGTGTCGACATCATATATAGACTCACCTAGTAATTTTAAATCCGCTTGTCGTGCTTGTTCCAATCTTTTGACGTTCCGCGCTAGGGGCTTACCCGAGAAATCGGATCCAATTATCGCTGAAGAGCTGCCTGGGAGGGTCTTCTCGATTTGTGAGGATAGATTTTCGGAATGAGAACTTGGGGGACTTGGGGGTCTTGTAGAGTTGCCAACGGTAAGAGATTCTCTTGGGAGATCCTTAGAAGTTGGTCGGGGGTGACTGGTGGCAGTCGTGGGAGTAGAGGACGGTGTATCAACGGACGACGAGATCTTGGGAATGGAATCAGACGTGATGACACATTGATTCTGAACGGATGAGATCAAGTCGGAGAGTTCTTGTTGACGGGTCTCGGGGTGTCTTGAATAATCTTGAGTGATATGATGCACCAGAAAAGGGTTCGCAGTGCGTGGGATCTTAGGTTTGTGGTCAGATGATGGTATCGCCAAAGGTGGGAGAAAGGATGGGATGATGTTGGGTGAGGGTGGTGGGGATGGAGCAAGAGGCTTCGAAGGAAAAGAAGACTCCGCAACTATAGTATTATTATTAAGGGTGGGTTGAGAGTCGTCTTGCAACAAAGGAGAAGGAGTTGAGGATGAGGCAGCAATCAACCCGTCCTGGCGTCAATTGCGATTGACGTTGGCGTATGCCGACCGATAAAATTCATCCATGGCATCCTTCTTGTTGTGTTTGCTTGGGTCGTCGTGAAGAAACTTGCATTTCTTGCCTTTCTTGCAGATTCCTTTGGAGAAAAGAACGTTGCAGAAGTGTTTCTTTTTACCATTTTTCTCGATGAAGGGAATGTTGGTGAGGACCGTGGGGGGGAAGACTTGCATATAGTTCGAATCAGCCGGGAGACGCCAGTTTGATGGAGAGTCGAAAGTCGCTGCAGTCTTCTGTGGATTGGAATTGGAGGAGGAGGAGCTTTGTTGACGTTTGGAGCTTGGGGAACCGTCGTCAGAGCCTCCAGAACGTTTCTTCTGGGAGTTCTTCAATTGATTCGCTTGAAACTTAGCTTGGAGTGCCGGAGGGAGGGAGACTAAAGTCGAACCGGTCTTGACTGTGAACAAGATCCAATTTACACGCTCTTCAAAGTCCTTGAAACCCACGTCAGCAAGCAATGAAGCACTGGAAAGGGTGGAAACGAATTCTTGGACAGCCTCGTCGATGGCGAATAAGAATTGGCCGAAATAAAAATCGTTGCCCGAACTCAACTGTTTTGCCATGATTTTGGTCCTGAATTGGTGGTAGAAATTCAAGACTTTCAGAATTTGGTTGGCAATCATGGATGATGCGCCACAAAGGCATTTGGCACAGGCCCAAAAGGATCGAAGTTGGGTTTCAAACTCGTCTGCCGTCCTCGGAAAGAAGAGATTGTGATCCGAGTAAAGTTGTTGCATTTCCTTCGATTGCTTCATGTCATTAAGATGACATAGTGAAGCATCGTGGATTTGCTGCCGAATGTTTTTGTCAAGTGTTTGGTTGGAATCCAAGCCTGGAATGGCATAAGGATCGAAAGAAAAGGGGCTAAAGCCTCCAGGGCACGCTTCCGATTTCCAACGTAACCCAAGACGTTGGATCACTGTACATTGTCCGAAAAGGATGGTACAGGCATTGTCGGCTGGGTCAAAGACTTCGGCTAGGAAGGACTCGAAAAATGTGGCGGAGTTCTTCGATTTCCACACGATCTTGATGGCTGGTAAAAGGTCTTCTGGGAGTGAAAGGGGTGAGGAGGAGATCGAACCGAGACGGAGTTGTTTTTGAGCATTCAAAGGCATGTCTCGAAACATGCTCTTTGACTCTGGGGCAGTGATGTCATCTTCGTTGCCATTTTTCTTCGAGGACATCTCTTTGATGCACTTCGAAAGCAGGAACATTTCTGGTGAGACGAAATGAACGTTGCCTTCGTCATCGAGCATTCGCACACCACCACTATTCGAGGTATGAGGATTGGTCGGGGGAGATCCATATTGGGGAATCGAACAATCAACCGGCGGTTGTGACTGGAAACGAACGCTGTTGGACGAGGAACGACGCAAGGAAGGGCGTCGAGATGATGGTGGAGTCGTGTGGGTCTGGGGGGAGGATTGGGAAAAAGGCGAGAGCGATGACTCAACAATGTGGATTTCGCCTTCAAGGGATCCTTGGGGATCGATGGAAAGACAATCTGCAACTTGGGGTTATCGCGACGATGGAGGACGACCCAGAGAAAATGGATAATGGGTTCCTGAATCATGAGGAGGGGGTAATCCGTCGGCATTCCCTTTTGCTTGGTTTCCATAGAGCTATCCAAAGAGGCTGTCCACCAATGGTGGAGGGCAACCTTATAAAGTCCACTGGCCAAGTCTTCAAACGGAATATTGACGTTATGATTCGATGCGTCGGTGTTATGGAGCATGAGTCCTGAGAGGCAAGGCGGCACGAGACATAGGCTTGAGCAAACAAATTCGCGATCTTTCTTCAATGAAGAGGAGGAGGCGGAAGCCACTGAAAGATTCTTGAACTTGGATGAGTCGAAGGTCAGGTGAGGGACAGAGGACGACGGGGAGAAGTCGTCAACCTCCACAACACAATGCTCGAGGATCTCCGCAAAAGTGGGGACTTGGGAGAAAACATGGTCGCTCAAAAGTAGGGGGATGTCATCAGTGTCAAGTTGGAACGGGATGGACTCAAAAGAAATGCGATTGAGGCCATAAAATGGAATCTGGGGGTCGAAGAATGAACCACAATCCGCCGGGCAACAAAGATTGTGGAAGAGAAGGGGATTTCCGTTGCGAGACAAACCCAACAATGCAAATGGATGATTCTTCGTCTTGGAGGTCAGCCAAACATGAAGATCGTCAGCGGAGGTGAGACGATTGAAGCTGGAGCAAACTTCCGACCAAAGGGATGGATCACGAGTCAGTGTAACGTGAAAAGGTTGGAAGAAAGAGTCGCACCAGTCGATCGGTTCGGTCTTCGCGAGTTCGGAGAAGATAAAGTCAAGGGACTTGTCTTCAAGGGTGTGGAAGTCCTGGGTAAAGTAAAACTCGTGGCGGTAGGCGCCTGCACGAAAAGGAGAGGGGGAATTCCCTTTGGCAGGATCAGTACCGATCGTTCCGTCGGCGAGGATAAACTCATCGTCACCATCAGCTGCGTCGGAGTCTTCAAGGAGAGAGTCGGAGCGTTTGGGAGCAGAGGGAGGCGGGGCCTGGAGTTTCTTGATCTTGTCGTTGAGGACAGAGATGGTCTTGGCTTCAGCAAAGAGTTTCTCTTGGGCTTCGGAATCAGACTCGACCGAGTAAGCATCATCATCTTCCTTTAGGTCAGTATCAAACTGTTCACGTTGTGCAGTAAACGACGGATCATGGGACTTTTCAACTGACAGGGGCCACACGGAAGTGCGATGGACAATCTTCCCTTTTCGTGTCAGTATTTTCGAACTCATTGCTTGACCAACCGATTTACTTGGTCCCAGCCACCTTCCGAGTTCCCTGTTCTCGAACCCGGGATTGGAATACCAGACCGGGTCATACCATCTGTGTTCAACTAGATGGGATATGTCTGGTGTATCACCGGTCAACATCTTTATAGGTGGGCCTTCATCAAACGGTTCAGTCGCAGAAACTGTATGGGATCGTCTCTCAGCTACCAGTTGCAAACAATGATCCCATAATACAGCAGGGGCGTTTGTCCTTCTCATTTCCCTTCTATAAGCCCTCTTCAGTTCGCGGATGTTCGCTTCGGCTAGATTTTGGTTTGGTGTCCAAGCCTCTATGGGCTTAATACGACAACCAAACTTTTGGGCAGTCTTCTTGAATTTCCCACTCGTCAATTCTGGAGCATTATCTGGGACAACGCTATTGAAGATCCCGTAGTCGTTAAAGACCTTCTCTAGAGCCGTGTGAGCATCCTTCTTGCGTTCCAACGGATAAAATTGAACCCAGCCAAACTCGGTCGCAAAAATTTGACCACAAGTATTTTGGCTCAAAGATTTTGTATCCGAAAACAGAGTATCTGTGTATACATCTGCTCGAAGCCTTCTATGCTTAAGCTGGTAAGCCGTATGCTTGAGCCTTTTACTTCCGACGCCTTGGGAAAAATCTCTTACTCCAAGTTGCGTTGTTGCCTTGAAAGTCCTTTCCGCAACCGACAAACCGATTCCCCATCTCGAAGCTAATCCAATGGGATCTATTGTCCCCTTTCTCTTATGGCTCGTTTCGGCTACGGTTCTTGAGTTTACTCTCACCATCTTGGTCATTCTGTTGCTCAACGACCTCGAACCTTTTGTTCTGACCATGTCTTGACGAACGTCCTGTCTGAGCCTTCTCTCATCGACATCTTCTTCAGTCGAGTCATTCGGGGCCCATTCTGGATTATCGTTGGTCATCTCAATCCTGTTCGCAGGGTCAATATTCGCTATCTCCTCCCAAGACGGTTTCCTTACAGTGAAGCCACTGATTACTCCTTTCAACTCCAGAGGGATTGTCAGTGTATTTCCATTGTCGTCGTTAATGGGAACAACCAATGAATGTGGTTCACTTGTCCTTTGCTCTTGCTTGATAAACTTGAGGGGCACATCATTGACGATGATACCAGCCTCTCTCATCTGATTTGGATTCAATAGGCTCTTCTCCATCATCGGAAGATGGAGCGCTTGGTGAAAGTACAACAGGTAAGTCTCTCCTGTCTCGGGTTCATCATATGCCAACACGCCTGTGATTACGGGAGTTTCCTTTATTTTCCCAAGCTGTGTTGAAAACCCACTCACTTCTGCCTTGTCTGTCTCATATAAAACGAGGCAATCCTTACCGAGACAACAAGTGTCAGCGTGACTGTCTAATTCGCACATAGACGTCCTAACGCTAATGTCCCTGGAGAGGACATCTATCTCGCGGACATCTCGTCACACGGTTTCTCTCCTGCCTTTCTTTCTCTGGCTCATTATGGCGCCAATACCGAGTTCCTTGTCGTTCTCACTGGAATCGCCAGTTGTCTCTGAACTCTCATCGGTAGTTGTCGTCGTGCTTCCATCAACACCTTTTCTCTTGTTCTTACCGTTCTTAAAAAGAACAGCAGCAGCAGACCTTTTCTTTGTACTGCTGTTAACAGCGTCCCTTGCTTCTCGGACCATTTGCTGTTGTTCCTTTGTGAGTTTTATCCACTTTCTAAAGGGATAATATTTGTTGGGGTCAAAACCGTTTGATTGGTTACTCCCATTCTTCTTGTTTCCATCTTTTCCATTCTTGTTATGCGGATAGATGAGATTCGGGCCTTCCTAGTTGAAGCACTGCACGAGACCTTGCTGTCAACAATCTCTGCCAAATAATTGGAAGCGACTTCAAAGTTTGCCCTGAGTGAAGGTGTAGCGAGTATGGTGTTCTTCGCGCTTTCAAGCCTTGGATCAGATACACCCAACAATAAAACTCTAACCTTCCTTTCATTACTGACCATCTCGCCAGTTGATTCGAGGTCCATAAAGGCCCTCTGGAGCGATTCAATGTACCTCTCATATGTGTAGTTTCGTTTTGACCCGTCATAATAGGCCGATTCCAACACTTGGTCTGCTTTTGCCCTCAGTCTTGTTTGAAAGGCGTCACCAAGGTAATGACTCTTTAAGGCAATATAAGCACCTCTTCCGTCTCGACTGCGGCTAAAGGCTTGAACCCAGCCCCATCCAGGACCATCATGGGTTATGTGGCGTATGACATCCCAAACTGCCTCTTTGTCAGCCACCGCGGTTGCTCCAGTTAGCGGCGCACGCCTGATTAGTTCTCTCAAGTACGTTGGTGCTCCGATTCCTGGGTCCAAGTTAACCGGAGGAGGAGTTGGCATCGAGCGGGTATACGCTGCCAAAGGGATCATAGTAACTCCTCTTTTCCTCTCAAGGTAGTTGTCTAAATCTTCGAGAACGACTCGTATGTTCTCAACATTTGTGAGTTTCTCGGGAAGTTCAATCTCATTATCATACTCATCATCCGCTTCTTTAAGACGGTAGAGTCCTTGGATTTGAGCCAATGTTGCCGTTGCCGCACTAAACTCGCGATCGACCTTATTGAGATACTGGACGTAGTACCCAAGCATCTTCAAGCGCTTTTCCAAAACATGCCCGACCAATACTCCAGGGTTCGTAATGGTAATTGGGACTCCAGGAACTGGATTAGCAGCGTCATAGTCCGGATTAGGAACAGTTCCACCGGGTTTCCTGGCATTAGCGCAAATTTCAGCGATATCGTCTTCCTTTAGACCATTAAAATCGCCAATCGAAACAAGGCCTTGTGCATTGAGAGCGTTACGCACTTCTTGTTGACCAATGAGAGGGGTATTCTCAAGGTAGCCATTAAGCTGAGTGAGCAGTTCTTGAGCGGTTGGAGGAGCGGGAGCGACGGGTTCGGCCATGGTTTACTTCTTTTATCTGCGTGTAGACGGATCAATTGGGACTTTCTTGTACTCGGAAGTGAGCATTCTCTTTCAGTCACACGGTCCGGTTCTTCACTCATTTCGGGCGATTCAAAAGGTAGAAAGCGTGCACAGCTGCATCGTCGGCTCATGTTTCATTTATGAAATAATCATGACCGCATAGCAGGCTTTGTCTTGTCAACGGCCAAGACCGGCGCGTCCGCCATTGCCCCAGATGTGCGCACTCGCAGACCACATCTGTTAGCTAGTCCGGTCCAAACCCCGTTGCAGGCCGGATATTCAACGAGACTAGCTGTACGACTTCATTAGTCGACCTTTGGGCGGATCTATATCATCGATCCAGATATTTCTCGACCTTCCCAGGCCATTGTGCCATAGCTTTTACCATAATCGCAGAGTTTCTTGGGTCTGATAAACCAAAATACGCGTAGGGGTGTGACTCGAAAATATAAAATTGTGACTATCTCATGCCTCAAGCTTAGAGGCCTTACTATCGCTAATTTCGCTCAATAGGCTAGCCATATTTTGGGATGGTGGATGTGGATTGTGGATTGCCGTTGCAAGTTGCAAGTATTGTAGATGTAGATAGTACAGGATCATCTTTTCTCGGAAGGATTAGCGACTAATGAGCGTCTAGAATTTGACCGCGTTTTTGAGATCGCTAGCAGGCATAGGTCACTTGTACTAGCTTCACTGCAAAAGGCAGGCGAAATACAAAAGGTACGATCCGACCAAGAAAGAAAGGACATCAGAATCGACAGGAACCCAACATTGGGTTGACAATCCATCCGAGAAGGATGGACGGATCGACAGGAAAGACGGAATGCTACGAGAGAGTCAATAAGTGTGATTGTACATACTATCGACTGTGTTGTATGCAAGTTGAGAGAAACCACAAACAATTCTGATTCAATCAATCCAAAGAAGTATAAAGTAGGCGTCCTATTCCCCAAAGCATTGCTGAACGTTGTTATCTGGTTGTTGTTACTACTCACAGGTCGATGTTCTTTTAGGCCGCTCAGCACTCGTCAAACGTTGTGTATCGTGTAGTCATCCAACACTCTCATGGCAAAGACTTCACCATCGACAAAATCTTTCATCTCTAGCACCATGTCACTGGGTGTCAACATGGATTTGATGGTACCATTTTGGTTGTACTGTGTCGACGACTTGAATTCATAGGATCGATAATCACCGTCGCGCGGGGAGGGTGCCGGTTCGGGTTGATGGGGACCACTGGGTTGTAAGGCGGGTTCTCCCACAACCATGTAATGGAACACATTGGCCAACTCAATCACTACCTTTCGAGACGCATGGGCCACGACCTTACCCATGGCATTGTTCAACTTGTCCTTGGTGTTGCGGGCATCGATCTCTTTTTTGAGTTTTTCAAAGTCTTGGTCCATTTCCAAGTCTCCGTATGTTCTGACTTTCGATTTCGTGGTCGACGGCGTGGTCGTTGAAGACGCCTTTCGTGGTGGCACAGACTTGACGGTTGCTACTTTTCCATTGGAACCCAAATCTCGTTGAGATGCTTTGGGTTGAGGGACACCCTTGGAGGGAGCAGTCTTGTTGTTGCCGTTGGAGCTATTCACCGGCGAAGCCTTTTGCGGCTGCTGAGGTTTCTTTTGTTGCTGTGGTTCAGCTTGTGGCGCTTGTTGCTGACCGTTTTCTTGCTTGGTCTTGAGAGGAGTCTTTTCTTCCTTCTTGGCGTTGGAGGTCTCTTCCTTTTTGGTTCCAGCTGTTGGCGAAGATGCTTTAGTCGCTTGTTGCTGTTTTGCTTGACTTTTTCGTGCTGGTGGTGATGGCGGTTGCGCCTTGCGGGTGGGTGGTACAAAGGATTTGTTGCTAGATCGTTTGAGAGATTCTCCCAGAGTCATGGGAGCGTTCTTATCGGTCGATGTAGAAACTCTCTTGTCGGGGTTGACATCTCCTACGGATTTGCTTTTGGACATGGTGGGCTTTTTCTCGGGGCTGGCATCTCTGGCAGGTCGTGGACCTTTTCCTTCGGGACTTGCCGCACGTCCGCGAGTCGCTGTGGTCGTTGTACTCTTTGCATTCTTCGAACTGTCCTTGGTGTTGTTGTCGGGACCTCCTCGTCGGGACGGTGCTTGCGATTTCTTGGTGTTTGTCTTGGTGTTACTTTTGTCCTTGGAAATCTTTTTGCTCTTGAGATCCGTCAAGACAAAGACACCATCACTGGATTCTGCAGCTTCTTGTTCTTCTTTGATGTTCTCTTGTGGTTCCTTGGTAGTGACAGCCGCAGCTTCACGTGTTTCAGTTTCTTCATGGGGTGCCTGCCTCTTATTGGTCGCTGCGGTCTTGACGGCCGTTGATTCCTGCTGTCGTGTCGTTTCTTCGGGTTGTCGTTCTTGAGGTTTGGAGGAAGAAGGTTGGTTGGTCGCCATGCCCGAATTGCTATTGCTGCTGCTCGTCGTGGTTGTTCGAGGATTGCTATTGCTGCTGCTCGTAGTGGTCGTTCGAGGATTGCCTTTCCGTTTGGTGGGTGTAGCCTCACTCGCAGACGAGTTTCGGCCCACACTCCGCTTGGACTTGGTACTTCGTTTACTGCTAGCAATCGATCCCGACAAGACGGTGACACCACTTTCAAATTCACTCCTCGCCACAGATGCCATGCTGGACGGGGGTGGTGCCTTGTTGTTGGACTTGCGTGAAGTAGTGGTCACGGGAGGAGGATTGCGATTGTTTCGTTTGGACAATGATTTACTTGGTGTTGTTGTGGTCACTGGTTGTTTTCGTTTCGTTGTGGAATCAAAGAGTTGCAAGGCGGCTGAACTCCTTGAACTCGACGACAAGGCAGAAGAGGCGTGAGAGTCATCGCCAATTACTTCCACGTGAATCGTTTTTCGTCGTGGCGATTTGCTCCGGGTATTTCGCAGTTGCGTGTTGGTTCGGTTCGAGTTTCTCATTGTTGAGAACTGATCGAGAGACAAGTTCAATGCCTCTCTGTGGTTAAGTTCGACGTTTCTGGGATTGCAGTTGTTGTTGTTTCGGTATCCCTAGTTTGATTTCTTTCTTGCGTCCGTTCGATTTGATACCGTCCTTGCGCTCTCTGCAAGGAAGGAAAAAACTGTGCATGTGTCTAGCTCATCGCATATCCGCCCCAAGAGTGCACCACAACATGTTTTTTCGAGAGGCGAAGCCCAGTCAACGGTTGCAAGGGCTCGTATCTGGCGTGGATGGTGCACCTCCCGACAGGGGCTTCAAAGCCGCATCCGGCAAGTGCAGGCCGGAACTATGTGAGCAAAGTGCACCTCATGGACTACCAGGCACTCGACAGGCGCTGATTACTATGGCCCTGGCCCAGTAAGCTTTGCAGACTTAGAGGTGCGTCGTCGCTTATTCTATGCGATAACGGACGGCGCGCTGGAAAATCTGGCGTGCAGAACTGCGTGTAGCACCGAGTGCCGAGTAGAAAGTATACTTGGTTTTCAGTTGACACGGATGATCGGATTGGGTATGTAGGACCCTATGCCCTTATTTACTCGTTTCTATAAGTGGTAGTTAAGGCCATTATTCTTTCGCACGTGCTGTAAGCCTTTCCAGAAAGTTATTTACGGGAAGAGTTCAATTACATAAAGGTTCTCCGAATTCTGTGAGTCATACTCAGTCGCATGTAAGTCCTTTTATTCGAAGAACATAGACATCGTCCACTATGTGATCTGTTGTTCCTCTAGGACTACGTAGATTTATTTCATTGATCTATTGCGCAGTGAAGCAAAGCACACCCTATTACACCACAATTACTCTTTACAATATGCCTCCCTTAGAAGTAGATGTTTCATCGGTACCTCGTTTTCCTCCTACGAACGCCAGCGGACTGATTCCGTCGAAACAAGAGGTCGTCCATATTGCGACAGAGTCCCGTTTCCGTGGACATGACGGTCGATGCTGCGGAGCCACCTG
This sequence comes from Epithemia pelagica, assembly GCA_946965045.2. Lineage (NCBI taxonomy): Eukaryota > Bacillariophyta > Bacillariophyceae > Surirellales > Surirellaceae > Epithemia > Epithemia pelagica. Next base: position 3,487,939 of record OX337235.1, read on the forward strand.
CCATGGAAAAGTTATCCGCCTGTGCGTCATGTCCAGTCAGCGAGAGGAGGGTGCGATCAATATAGGCGGTCAATGGGTCCACCTTCTCATGACCCTCCGAGGCGAGAAAGGATCGACTTTCGTTTTGCGTTTCGTCCTCACTATGACTCACGTTGTACAGTGATATGCCTTCCGTATCGTCTCGGTCATCCCGCATAGAATCATTGTGGTCTCGGATAATAATCTTTGGTCCTCTCGCTTCCTTTGCACTGTCAGATTCTACCTCTCTTGGGAGTTCGTCTCGGTCATGACCTCGTTGTGAATACCTTGACCTGTCACGATCTCTATTGGAACCACGCTGCTGAGATACTGGATAGTCGTACTCATTCACTCTTGGGTCGTGAGGACCCGAAGAACCATAATAGGGACTACCATATCCCATGCCGTCACCATGATACCCCCAATACGAGTATTTGTGCATAGGAGGGTGATCCACCCAATGGTCTGGAGGCGGAAAACTTTCTCGTCTGTCATGAGGACGACTACTCTGTTGCTGGCGCCACGAATCGCTGTCGTAAGGACCGATGTATCCATTCATATTCCGGTATGAATGGTACTGTGGTGGTGCGACATCTCGAGGACCGTGTACATGCCATGGATCGATTACACTTGCGGTTGGAATAGAGGAATCAAAGGATGCATTTTTGTAGGGTCCCGAGTGGATTTCTTCATGACCTCGTCGGTCCCCATTTCTGTGATAATAACCATTCATTCCAGGATAGGGATGGTAGCCGTTCATCCACGGAGGTGGTTGCTGGCCATTCATCATGTGAGTATCATGAACCACGTCACGTGAGCCCGTTGAACCTCGGCGACGAGCTGGGACACCGTATGCACTCGGATGCACGACATGGTCTGGAACCCTTCGTGAGTAATTGTGCCCATCGTGAAGATCTGTGTACGAGGTCATGGACGAAGTGAAACTTGCAGGGAAATGGCGGCTCCCCGAAAACGTTGTCCTTTCGTGTAGGGAGGTTGCTGGCATCAATTCCTCGTACTCAGGCTTGGCTCTTGCTCTGGGCGTGTAGATGTAGACAGAATCCATTTTGTGACAACCACTTGGAGGTTTACCAGACTTGTCCTTGACAATTTGATTGGGAATAGGCGCTGGGGATGTGTTCCTTCTCATGGTCGGGGACGGCGATCGTGGTTTAGGTGGAGACGTACGCTTTGTCGGAAGCTTCTTTGTAGCCTTTGGAGTCAACATTGCTAGTGCTATTGGACTGTCCGTTCTCTTGTGATTATCTGCCGAACTCTTGTGTTTCTCTGTTGATTTGCCTTGGGCCGCATTCCTTTTTCGGGAGGAGAGTTGTCTTGTGCTGGATTTGCTTGGTTTCAGAGAGGCTTTTCGTTTTGTGTTTCCAGTTGGTGGTAGCTTGTTCTTGTTTCGACCCTCCTTAACTTCTTCTGGAGTTTCCATATTTGTCAGTTCATTTCTATTCTTTGAGTTGGCGTCCATTTCACTGACTCTGTTATGCGACGATGGTATGTCCTTTTGCGGTTCTGTTTGGACCTTTGCAATGCTCACTGAAGTGTCTTCCGTTTCCACAAGCATGAGAGGGTCAGTAGAATCGTGAGAGTTTGGAACTGTCCGTGCCTCGTTGATCGGTTCCTTACGAGCCTTGCCCGATGCTGCCGCTCTTGCTGAAGGTCCAAACCAACGAGCGAGTCTCGATATGGATGCATATGACGATTCCGTCTTGCTATCGTTCTCCTTTTTTTCATCGTGAGAACTTCTGGGTGGCGGCGGGTCCTCCAGGTTGACTTCTTCGGACCCTACTTCGTGAAGCGTTGGTTCGGACAGGGGCTCTGCGACTGCTGCACTGGTCTCGGTGCTTGCCACACGAGAAACACCAGACAACTCTGTGGGAATCTCTCTTGTTTTCTCTGTTGTCTCTTTTTCCGTGTGAAGTAAGATGGACCCACCGGTATCAGTGTTCTTTGTCGATGTTTCTGTGGTTGGTTCATCTTGTAGATTTGCCGCAAATCTCACGACTGGCTTGGTGGTCACAGGTCCTTCGTAATTCTCCCCCACATAGGCGATGTCCTTTTCCGTATTTTCATCTGGTCCCTTTTCTTCTTGTTCCTCTTCAACGGGTTCCTTTTCTCCTTCTTGCTGCATATGGTCCGCTTCTTCTGTGGCTTTCTCCTCATTCGATTCTTGCGTCTTGGTTGATGTTTTACCTTTCGTCAAGGCCGCCATGAGTCCAAAGAAACTGATCGAGGATGTGGGAGGAAACATACTTGTTCCATTCCCAGTTTCCTGCGGAGAAGATGAGGCCTCTCCATCAGCAGCAGCTTTGGGATTCTTCTGTTTGTCACTGGATACTTCTTTGTCCTCTCCACCTTCGTCCAAAGCCTCTGCACTCGAGCCCTCTGCGCTAGATTCCTTTGTTTCTTGTGGTTGTTTCGTTCCAGGAGCTTTTTCCAGTTGGCTTTCATCGGAGGTTGACAGTTCTGTAGCTGTGGGGATATCTTTCTCGCTTTCTTCTTGTTGTTCCTGAATGGTGGGGAACAACGAGTTCATCATGGTGGACAAGGAGGGTGTGGCGACAGTGGTGGCAGCAGCAGCAGCCGCAGCAGCGGCCGCGGCAGTCGTAGTCGCTGGCAACCACCAGGAACTTCTGTCGTTCCTTGGTGACTGACCAAGATAATCCCGTCGAAAGACGGTACTGACATCTTCGGAAGCCACCGACACATCCAAATCCACGGCGGTCGATGGATAGGCTTGCTTTTTTTCCTCCATGAGAGTCAACATTCGTTGCAGGGTGGCCGTTTCGGTTGCTGCTTTTGGTTCCTCTGTTTCGGGTATGATTGGATCTGTATTTTGGTTGGTTTCATCCTCGGAATTAGCATTGTTGTTCGGATTGTTGTCATTGAGCGTTGCTTCATACCCGGTTTCGGTGCAAATGGTGGTGGTAGGAAATCGACTGGCACCATTCTTGGCATTCCGCGATCTCCACAATCGACTTCCCACCATTGATGAAGCAGTACTGGTAGTAGACTTGGTCCTTCGTGGAGCTTTGCCGATGCGCGATGGTGGTTTGGAGTTGTGTTCCACGACTTCTACGACTTGTGCCGTTTGAAGAGCCTTCTGAAGTTGCTCTTGTGATGGTTGTTGCTGTTGTTCGGGTGGTTCGGATTGTAATCGACTCATTTCGGGAGTCAAGGAAGCATTCTTTCCAATTTGGATATTGGAAGACTTGCGACGAAACATGCTATCACCAAATCTACACAACTGGTGCGAGCCAAGCTGCTAGTTTCAGAGTGTGTGCATGACGATGAGTGGAACCTTTGAGGATTGGATAGTTTCTCGAACCGCCTTGTCGCTTCCCTTTTGATTGAAAAGACGCTAGTGTTGGTGTTGTTGTTGTTTTAGAGATTTGGTTGCGACCTTTCTTGACAGAAAAGTATCCAAAAGGAAATGAAGAAGGGGACGTTTGTGTGTGGTTCTGCCCAAATGTCCTCAACCTCCGTTTTCAACTGCCTCCTATAACTACACTAGTGTTTCAAATCCGTTGCAAGAACGTCTTGTTGACGGTCGACGGAGATATCACGCTAAAAAGTTTGGGTTACGCTAGGTAGATTCTACTAGAGAGGCGACAGGGTGCACGGGAGAGTTTCGGCTTCATCGGTTGAATCCTTGCATCGCTAATGAATGCGTACTACTACTAGCTCAAGGTTTGGTTCGCTTCGTGCTGCTGCCGAAGATACGTGTGAAGTGTTTACAATGTGCTCTGCCATGTCGAAAGGATCGGCGTGGAGGTACGACGATGTCTCCGTTGTCTCATGGATTCATTTATAGAGTCGTCTTGTGTTTGTCAAGATGGTACAAGGTTTGCAAAAAAATTAATGTGAGGAAAGCCGTTGTGCTTCCTTGCAAGGGTAGTCTTGATTGTATTATTTACGATTGACAACCGTTGTAGCCTCTCAATAAACTCTAAGTACTCTAGGTCTCGTCCGTTAAAAACGGTCGCAACGGATAGAAGCACGCTTTGGTATGTGACGACTGACGACATGCAGACTGCAGAGCACTCCCTCTATTCAATCGGGGCTCACGAGAATTGCCTACCCCCAAGCCGGGGTGAGTCAGTCACGCGTGATTGGATGCACGATGTGCATCCGTATACTCACCCCCTTGGCTCGACCTGGTCGCTCTCGACATTGATACAAATCTCTAAAAGCCACATTCTACCTCCATACATCTATCACGGTGGTGGAGGTGCAGTGGTATCCAAACGACCTACAACATGTCTTCTTCTTCCCATAAACGTCAGAAGCTTTCTCAGAAGCAAGTCCGAGAAGCCTATGAAGGTCAACTGGCATCAAGCCAGTCGGTGGCATCTGCAAGAGAAGATTTTGATGCTGGCATCGCCGAAACCAACAACACTCCTGCATCCCAGCAGACCCATTCCTCCTCAACCCCCGGTATCGCGTCGTTTCGCCCTCATTCCTCCGTTGCCGCTGGTGGTATTGACGCCATTGGTGCAAATGTCCCATACGAAACTCCTTTGGCAAACCGACAGGCACAACAACCACAATCAAGAAATCTCATCAGGTCTGAACCATCTACATTTCTCGACAGCGCTGCGGCCAGCTCTTTATCCACTCTTCCCTCCGATCGCACTCAACCCACTCGTCGCGTCCAAATGGTTACCTTTCCTCCGTTGTCGTCCCATGACCCATGCCGTCTTCCATCCTCAACCAATGAAGTAGATGGAGAACCACAGATTCAAAACCAAGCTCCAAGGGGTGTATCATCTGCTTCATTCAATCTGTGGCATCGACGAGATTCTTTCGGCCACATTGAATTTGGGACTCAATCCTCCCCTCCCAAGCCTCTCTCCAATCTACGAATGTCAGTTGATTCAACCACCAATGAAGAACCACAGGGAAGCAACAACCCAACAACAGCCTCCTCCAGGACACAGTACACTGTTCCTACTGCTGTTGCTCCACCGGACTCAAATTTCCCTTCTGCTCCTGCTACAGACGACCCCTCTCCCAACCAAGTTCAGGAGCCGATAACCACCAGCAAGTTGCTTGCCAAGCTGGATCGTTGGTGATTTTTTGAGCAGAGGTAAATATAAAGATTCTTCTCTTTGCTGGGTCGTTGTTACGCAATTTCTCCAAGTGGTTGCGAAGAATGTTGTTGAGTCTCGCAGAGCGAAGAACATCAAGGTTGAAAACTTGGAGTCGGTTGGATAGGTGGTTTGTCAGCGAGGTATGCTTTAACTTGGAGGTTTGGTCAGCTGCCAAACTCAACAAAGGGACTATTGTAATGGTAATCCCTCCACACAAAATACTGCTAATGTCACGGACTGCCGATTTACCACCACCGGTGGAACGAACAAGAAGCAGGGGGCGTAGGATGGACGGTGTCGTTGAAGGGCCAGTGTGGCGTGGGAGAACTTCTTTACTGGCATCAATCTGCCATAAACAGGCGGTCTTGCCATGCCAATCTGTAAAGATGGCCTCAATGGCCTGTTGTAGAAGGTCAGGACCATGGGCGGGATGCTTGGTATGGTGGCGGTGAGAATGAGACGACGGAAGGGATGTACTAGAGCTGGTTGCGGATGCAGTCGATGAAGCTTCACCTTCCTTGTTACTGTCCCGAAATGTGGTGTCTTGCTGGTTGTCCATGCCTGTGAATGGGCAAAATGGAGGCAACACTGAGTACGCAGAAGTGTCCTAGGTAGTATGGGACAGCTTACAATGGCTTGGGTGCAGTTGGAGAACCTTCAGGGCGGATGCAATCGACCTCACTTGTTTGGCACCGTGGTGGATGCGTTGAGGTAAAATGCGATTTGTATCAATGTCGGAAAATCGCCAATTTTAGGTGGTCGAGCCAAGGGGGTGAGTATACGGATGTACCTTTAGGTACGACCTATGTGCGACCTGGACTCACCCCTGCTTGGGGGTAGAGAATTGCCCCGGGGTCACGAATCAGTGTGTCTATCGAAGCTATGCCTTTCCATGTGATCGGATGAAACTGGAGTCTATCGTACTCCTAAGTCCTAAGGCTGTTCCTTTAGCTTTCCGAAACGAAAACTGAATCGTGACGTCACATCATATTCTTGTTTTGGCGCGAAATGCCGTCCTTGCGCTCAACGAAACCAAAGTATGCTGAAACAATGCAAACGGACAGAGGACGCACCGACCGTTGGAGTTGAACGCCTGCATGCCATGACGAACGCCTGTCTGACTGATTCGAAACTGTAGGCAAATGGTACACTAGCTAGCAATGGGAACTAATATCCCTAATGTGATTTCAACTTTCGTAAGAGCACTAAGGTTTACGAAAGTTGGTACCAACTTTCGGGGCAATTAGAGATACTTGAAGCAGTGGCGGGCGATATTCAAAAAAGATAGGGTTGGGGATATGTCTGGCCGCCTCACCAATATGGAGGGGAAATAATGGCGAATAACGATGTTAGTCTAAGCGTATCCGTTCATACACTACCATCCTGGTGTGTACAGATTGGTTCGACGCTCGGTCCGCGTCGCACGTCGCACTGGGACTAACTCCATACCAGACTGTGAAGGTAGTTCGTCTCACATTTTTATACTACAGTAGGAATTTTTTGTACGACCGGGAAGGAGTCGCGCGGGTTCCCTCTCGTGTGTGACACTTGTGCGACACTTGTGTGACACTTTCTGACATGGCTTCTAGGAATTTCTCACTACCTACACAGCTTGATAGGGAGTAAGTTTACTACTTCCCTGTGTCTGGCCGTCGGGCGCGCCCGGATTGTCGGGAGAATGACTCGACGGGCAATTGTCTTTTCGGGCGTGCGCCCTCCTCGACCATTGCCCTCCTCGTCATTCTACCCTCCGCGCCGGGCGGTCCCTCCTTGAAAGGACTCGACACCGGGAAGTATTAATACTGATGTAGTACTACATCCGTTTCATTACCGCTACGTTAGTGGGCTGTCGAGGACGACGCCTTCAACTTCAACGACTATGTCCTATCGAGCCTCTATGAGACCTAGCTTGAGGATTTCGTCTACCTAGGAGTAGGGGTATATTAGGACGATCATATCCTCTATATCATTATAACAAGCCATTCGATGGAATCTCCCCATGACAAGTATTCTTATGAATTTTGAAATCCAGACAATCGGGAAAGGTAGCGTAACCCTTCCATGGGGGAAACAAGGTCCTGTTGGTGACTGTAATAGAGTTGCGAGAAATCACGTTCCCATCGAAGTCCATACGGAGCCGACACGAGGGTTCCGTCCTCATCGTCATCCCTGTCGGTTCGTGCCTTGTGAGGCGTAGGGATCAAGGACAAGGCCGTGGCTTCATCGCTGGTATCACCACAAGTAAATCGTTCACCCCGTATCAGGCGGCTGCTGTTGCTGCCGGGTCCACAGGACGACAAGTCCAAGATTCGTTTGGCTTCTGGATGAGACAACGATGACGACAAGAGTGAATGGGAGGATGGCGGTCCACAGGACAGATCCATAATGTCACTGGTATCTTCGTAGTCTGGATTTCCCAGGATCATGGTGGTGGGTGGGGCGCACGACGATAGATTCATCATGTCGTTAGTCTTGCCTGAATGACTCATGGGGGCACAGGACAGATCCATGACTTGTTGAACGACTCCACTCGCGGATTCGGGAAAGGTTCGAGTGCTTCGTTTGGTTCTTCTACTTTGTTTCGATCGATCGTACGTATTCACGTCCGTTTCTTCATCGTCGTCATAGTCATCCTCGGTAATATCATCATCCTCGTCATCGTCCTCTGTGGCATCATCGGTTGCGTCATCAGCGGTATCATCGTCATCCTCGTCTTCGTCGTCGTCCTCCTCCTCATCGTCATCATCCGCTTTCCAGGAGGTATTGTCTGACGAATCCACCGTTGTCAAGAGGGTGTTGCAGCTAGCCATGGCAAAGGGATTGGAGCAATCTTGCAAGAACGTTCCTCCTGCTCCTCCCCAAAAGGATGTTTGTCGATTCGATGGACGCTTCTTGTCGTTTCGGACCAGCCGTTTCTTCAAGTCTTGATACAATTCTTGCTGGGTCCGCCACCCGACCGGGCGTTGTTGTGGAGGTTTCACCTTGGAAAAGGCCGAGCGTCCCGATCGTGGGGGACTGGCATCTTGTCGTCGTTGTTCCATGGCGGTATCTCCTGGTCGGTCCAAATCTGGGTATCGAGGACTTGGTGTCGCTGTCACAACCGCTGACGATTGTTGTGCGTTGGCATGTCCCTCCTTGTTGGCGGTGCTAGGAACATCGTCTCGACAATCTTGTGGTGCTTGTTGCTGCTCCTGCTGCGATTGGGGAGAGGATTGCTGCTGTTTCGGAGACTGTTGTTTTCGGCCAAAATACGAAAAGATGGAATCGCGTTTTTTTCGTAGAAGAGCCGCCTTTTCGGCGGTTGCAGCGACGGCCGGAGTCGTTCCAACTGGTTTGGCGGTGGATGGACCATTGTTGGTGGCAGTGGTGGTCTCGGTGGATGCACTTTCCTTCTTGCTGCTGTGCGAGGCTTTGGTCAATGGTGACATTACAGTGTTAATATTGGAGGAAGATGCCTCATTTGTACCTGTCGTTGTTTTTTCAGAAGTGGTTGGTGCGGCAACAGCAGGTTCTCGAGGAGGTAGGGAAGGAACGCGTGGCATGAAAATGCTCAATCCCAGAGAAGACAAGTCATCCAATGGCTCTTTTTCATCCGTTTGCATAAACCATTGTTCTTTGTTGGGCAGAGATCGTATCTTTTTGGGCAACTGTGGTGGTAGCTGTTGTGGGACTACCGTCGTCGTAGTAGTGGTGGGAGGAGGATTCGTAGTATTGGTGGGAGTACTCTTGGAGGGGAAGGAGGATTTTCGTCCTTTGCGAAGGCTCAAAGCCGCCGTCCAATGAGGAGTCGTATTGCTGTTTGCGTTGTTGTTGCCGTTTGATGTAGACAAGGCTGTTGTTGTCGTTGCTGTAGTGGCTACTGCGGGAACTTCTTGATTGGGAATGGGAATAAACTGTTGTTCCTGGACAGGATATTCTGGTGTTTTGGATGCACCAGTAGTCGTGGCTATCGTTTCGTTGTTGGGCTGCTTCCTGCCGGCTCCGGCGGAAGCTTTTCGTTGTCCTGATGGCATGGTGACCTTGTTTAATCCAAAATATGCGTTTCCTCCTCCTGTATGACTCCTTCGTTGAAAGATACGAACTATTTCTTGCTCTCTCGCTCTCCCTTCGACTGATGACCTCGTGTAGAAAACACAGTTGTGGAAACGATGAAACAAAACACTGTTCTACGAGCCGATAACAAGAGCTGTTCGGGTGACTTGCGCATTTTGTCTGGGGAGGAAGGGTTATTCACATGGCGCTGCTCCATGAAAAACCTAGTCATTGTTTGTTCTAGAGTCTGTGAGTGTGTTCGAATGGTATTATTGGGCCTGGGTACTGAAAAAAGAGTGGAACTTGCGCCATGCGCACCTTCCATGGAGAGAAATGTTTGGATTTTGGAAAAAGTGGGCGAGAGAAGTCTTTCGTCTGCCGTTGTACGAGAACCCCCAATAATAGCCCCATCCGTTGTTCGCGGCGCGTTGTCTGTCTTTGACGTTTTTCTGTAGAAATCTTAGTACTCTTTCATCGAATCTGGCACGCAAGAATTTGAAGTGCCCCGTGTCACATCACGTAAGTGCGTCGTACGTCGTACGTGCGTATACTTGCTTTCCCTCACAATTTCGTTCAGCTCTGGATCCAAACTCTCGACAAAATTATTTTCCTCTACAATTCGGAATAGACTTCAAGTGTTCTGTATATCTTAGACTGCTCGCCATTCGACAACAAGAGATAGGCCACACCAGTTTGTTGAAACGTTTCTCTCCACTAAGGTTATAGCTAGGAGTCTCACACACTACATGCAATACTGATAGAATAAGGCGCATCGCATACAAAGATTTTAGGACATGGCCTTCTATGAACAAATAAAGAATCATTATCATTCGTACTGCCGAATGGTGCTTGTAGTTTCGTCCGAGATTGATGTCTGCTCTCGTCGTACATGTTCGATCCTGTGCTGGATCACATTCTTGGTATAGTGTATACCACTACCGAGAAGATTTTGAATTCAGTTTTTTTAACTTGGAGGAATGCTTGGCCAATTTGGCCCGTTTCGTTACCTTGGAGCCTGATGCTGGTGAGGCCGAAGAAGAAGCAGTCGAAGGACTCGAGGGTATCGAGGAGGGTGTGGATGAGGATGGCGTCGTTGGTGTAGACGAAGCACTATCCGTGTCGAGGCCTTCGGAGCCTAGTAATTTGGCTCGATCCAAAGGAGCCATTCGAAGAATGGTGTTCTTGTGAGCGATAATGTCGCGTCGACTGGAAGGAATGTTACTGGTAAAGGTTTCCAAGCTATCCATGGAAATGGCTGTGGTGGCCGATTCGGCAGCCGAGAGTTCATCAAGATCCGCCACTGTCGCAGGAACAAGAGAAGGTCCAAACAGACCGGCAAAGGGGGATGCAAAGTAACTCGAAAGACTGTTGGAGGGATCTTGGTATGGATCGTACCGACGACGAGGCGCCAGATTGACCGGTGGGCGTGATGGTTCTTGTTTCTCCTCGTCCTCCTCCTTTTGCTCTGTGACGTTGGGCGACCCCGAACGGGCTCGCTCCGGTGTAATGGATCGTTCTTCGACATCCAAGGAAATCTTGACGGAACGACGGGAATCCACGGTTGCTTCATCGTGATCTCTGGCTCGGAAACGATTCTTTCGAGATAATTTCTTTGAGGTGATGGTAGGTTTCTTGAGAATGCCTTGCGGCTTTTCCACGACAGGCTTGATCGGGGGGTCCTTTGAGGTATCCTTTTCATTACCTTCTGGTAAAGACTCGTCAACGGGTGGAACTTGAGTTAAGACTCTTGTCTTCTTCCTTCGACCTAGAGAAGATGTTTCGCTTGAACTAGACTTGTCTGCATCCTTTTCGTCCTCCACTGGGTTTTGCTTTTCTGCCTTCAGCTCGAAGTCTGTGTCAACGTTGGTTTTGTTTCTTTCGGTACTTGTCGTTGACTGTTCTTCGTTGGATTCTGGTACAACGTCCGATGTCCCTACATCCTTTTGTTTTACGGTGTTTTCACTTGCCTTGGCCTTTGTGTTCTTTCGATCTTTTTCTGGAGACGGGCGTCTAGCATTCTTCCTTCCACTCAGACGCGATTCCCTGAAGCGATTCACTAATCTGGAACCAGGTTTCGTCTTTGTGTTTGGTTGCCCTCTTCGTCCAGTGTCATTGTTGATGCTGGACTGCCCTTCAGCCTCAGTCTCACCATTGACTACTGTCATGGAAGAAGTTTCCTTGTTGTTGGACTCTCCGCCTGCATCGGCTTCATCCGGGATCAATGCCTTCGGTACAGTTTGCTCAACAACAGTTTCTCCAGTGTTTTCCACTGTTGTGCCAGAATCGTTGGAAGTCTCCTTGTTCGACAAACTTGATTCTTTTGGTTCAGCTTCCTTGCCATTTTCTTGCGGCGAATCGACGACGACGTCCCGTTCCTTCTTTCTTTGTGTCCTGGACTTTGTGGACTTCAGTCGCGGTGAAAAGAAACTTGAGAAAAAGCCCCTATCTTCATTTTCTGTTGTTTGCAGGTTTGATAAGAAACCGGAGAACAAGGAATCTTCCACCGTTTGTTCTTTCCTGTTGTCACTATTTCCCGTCATCTCTTGTGTTTCGGATTCGTCTGAAATTTCTTTGTGGTCCGAGGATGGTTTCAGAGGTTCCTTTGTTTCTTTGTCCATGTCAGGGGACAAACACTCTTCCTCCGTATCTTGTTTGCTTTCACTTTGATCTGAACTGGACTCTTGTCTTTTTCTAACCTCTGAATCGTTCGTCTCGGTGTTCTTTGAGTTGTCCCGTTGTGGCCGAAACAAACCGGAAAACATTGTTTCTTCGACATGGCGACTTTCTTCTGATTCTTCAGGATTACTCTCTGAGTTGTCTTGGCCCATGTGTAACTCGGCTGAGGTGGAATTTGTTGGAACGGCTGCAGTTGAGGTCTCCTGGGCATCACCGATCTGCGATACTGAAGAATCACCAGCATTGTCAGCCAGACTGCCATTTTCAGCAGGAACCTTGTGTTCATCCAAACTGGCCTTTGGCTCTTTTCCGACGTCCGAACTTGACGGCTGCTCCTCTTTCGCAGTCTCTTCTGGTACTTCGTTCGATATTGATGATGGTGTACTTCCTCCTTCCGACTCGGGAGTCGTTCCTTTGTCAGTCGCCTCGGCTATTGCCTTGGAAGGTTCTTTCTTTTCTGCCTGTGCACGGCGTCGGGATATTCGATTCCACCAACGTCCCGACTTTCTGGACTTTGGTCGACTCGTTTTCTCATCTGCTACTGAGTCAGTCTCCAGTTGCTGATCATTGGTATCCTCGCTAACGCCCGCGGCGGATTTATTGTCCTTTTCTTCCTGAGAGGCTTCTTGTGCATTTTCTTGCTGTTGCTTCGTCTCTGTATCATCCAGTACAGTGCCACTTGTCTCTCGTTGTTTCTCCGATATTTGACTCTCATCAATTGTTTCTTGGGAAAGCGATGTAGAAGTATCGCCAGCAATGGTCTCCTTTGCATCCGTTACAATGCCACACAAGGCTGGATGGAAGAATTGGTCCACGTGGGATTCCATGGATCCACACACATCACCAATACCATCAAATGATGCATATCGATTCGTTTTGGATACCGTACTAAGTGCTGTGATCGACGTATAAGAGTCAACACGCACACCCTCGCCTTGTTCTTCTGCTGGTGAAGATACTTCTTCCAACTCTTGCATCTTTTCGGATGGTTCGAAGCCAGCAGTTTCTTCAGTGGGAGGGAGCCTCTCAATGTCCTCTTCCTTCTTGTCCGCCGTCTTCGTTCCTTTCGAAACAGAATCTTTGGAAGACGACCCGGATCCTTCTCGTACTAGTGGTTCTCTGGTTTCGGGGGAATCTTCTCTGGTTTCTTGTGGGTTCTCAATTTCTCCGCGTCCTTCGTACTCCATTTGCGTTGAAAGATGCTGTGTCACAATCGAAACGCAACCAAAGGTATCGTCGCAATCAGCTACGGCAAAGCTGGAAGGACCAAAGAGTGCACCCGGTTCTCGAAAGTAGGGATCCGTGCTCAGCGTACTGTCATCGCTGCGTCGACCACTTCGACCACCGCGCTTTTTGCGGCGTTCCGATGATGGCAACGAAAATCCTCCACTTTGATTGTCCTCTGGAATTGTTCCGTCGGTAACATCGTTGGTCGTGTCTAAATCGCCTCGATTGGAGATTCCAAAAAAGTTGGAAAAGGTTGAAGTTGTTGGTTTTCCGGCACCCGTCGCTGCATCGTGTTTGCTCTTCTTCTTCTTCTTCTTCTTTTTCGTCCCCTGTTCGGCCGTGCCTTGTTTTGTTTTGGGAGGACTGCTCTTATGTCTTCGACTGGGAGACCGACTTTTCTTGTTGGATAGAATAGGGTCTACAGCTTCCGGCTGCTGCTGCTGCTGCTGAACTTTTCTGGATCCAGATTTAGAAGAAGATTGCGACTCTGTTGTCGCCTTTGCTCTTCTCAATGCCGTTGTGGGGGAGGATCGTCTCGGGGGAGAGTTACGAGAGTGTTTCCTGTGGTCTCGTTCTTTGCTGAGTCGACGTGGCGACCGACGTCGGGAAGTGGAGGAGGAATCGGGGGAACTTCGACTGGATCTCCCTCGACGACTGGGCGATGGACTGGAACCATGCGAGGCAGACGATCGTGCACTACCCACACTGGCACTGCTTTTTCTGGATTTTCGTTTCAAATACTCATCATCCAAAACGGCAAAGTTTCCAGGCACGGAAGGATCGTAAATCACCATGCGACCCGGCGAACGACTGCGTCGTCGATAACCACCACGAACTTTACTGCTGCCATACTGCTCGTGTCTCCGTCTTTACTATAAGTACTGGCCGTGGACGGTCGTCGCGTACGACGGGGTGAATTCTTTTTGGGAGGGTACACCACGGTACGAATGTTGGAGGATGGAGAATTGCTTCGACTGCGACTGGGACTCCGACTGCGTTGTCGTCCCCGACTGCGGCCTCGTGATCGCATGGGACTGCTACTGGAACTCCGAATGCTTTTGCGACTGTCACGACTGGCAATGGAGGATGCGTCCGTGACCGATCGTCCCGATGTGCTCGTGTTGCTGCTGCTGGATAATTTCCCTTGACGCAAGGCAGAGGGCAAGGGTGGACGACGACCTCTCGTGGTCGTTTCGTTGTTGTGCGGCTGGTGAGAGTCTGAATGAGGACTGGCTTGCTCTTCATTCTCCACCTCCTTGTTTACGTCTCTTTCTCCAGCCGGAGGCTTGATAACGGTGGTAGAAATCGTGGTAGCCGTATCGGCAAAGTTTACTTTCGGTGTCCGAGTTTCCGTTCGCATAGTGCTGGTTTGCTTGTTGGTGGATGCAGCTCAGGACTACGAATGGTGGTGATTATTGACCAACAAAGGAACTCCAGCGGAACGACAAGAAGGGAGCTTGGCAATCACACAAGAGGCGCTTTGTTGTTATTGTTGGAGTGGTTGCTGCTGATGAGAAGAGTCACAACCAACCAAATGGAACAAGCATGCGAAAAAAGGAAAATCTCTCTTGCTGTTGTTGCTATGGCAATACAGAATGAACAGGATGCGTTGTCCGTTGATATGTTCCTAGAGGAAGTCTGCCATGGCTCTCCTCCCTCTTCGTGTCTATGTATTTGAAACCAAACGGACGCTGAGCTAGCCAGGTTGCCGTTGGATAGAAGTGCTACGTCGTTGGCATTTCAAGATCATAGAACCAAGTTCTCTAGAAATTCTTGCCTTTTTACCGTCCCAGGTGCGCCAAGAGAGAGAAGGAAGGCCAAGCCGTTGAGCGCTCCAGGTCTGCTGCCCAGCATTATGTGTGTTTCTTAAATTATGAGAGCAGCCTCTTCGCCACTCGTGCAATCACATTCCTATGATATTAATACTAACTCCATACCAGACTGTGTAGGTAGTTCGTCTCACATTTTTATACTACAGTAGGAATTTTTTGTACGACCGGGAAGTAGTTTCGTGCGAGTCGCGCGGTTTCCCTCTCGTGTGTGACACTTGTGTGACACTTTGTGACATGGCTTCCAGGAATTTCTCACTACCTACACAGCTTGATAGGGAGTAAGTTTACTACTTCCCTGTGTCTGGCCGTCCTCTCGCGTCGGGCGCGCCCGGCTTGTCGGGAGAATGACTCAACGGGCAATTGTCTTGTCGGGCGTGCGCCCTCCTCGACCATTGCCCTCCTCGTCATTCTACCCTCCGCGCCGGGCGGTCCCTCCTTGAAAGGACTCGACACCGGGAAGTATTAATACTAACTCCATACCAGACTGTGTAGGTAGTTCGTCTCACATTTTTCTACTACAGTAAGAATTTATTGTACCTCCGGGAAGTAGTTTCGTGCGAGTCGCGCGGTTTCCCTCTCGTGTCTGACACTTGTGTGACACTTTGTGACATGGCTTCCAGGAAATTCTCACTACCTACACAGCTTGATAGGGAGTAAGTTTACTACTTCCCTGTGTCTGGCCGTCCTCTCGCGTCGGGCGCGCCCGGCTTGTCGGGAGAATGACTCAACGGGCAATTGTCTTGTCGGGCGTGCGCCCTCCTCGACCATTGCCCTCCTCGTCATTCTACCTTCCGCGCCGGGCGGTCCCTCCTTGAAAGGACTCGACACCGGGAAGTATTAATACTACTTAGGCCATGAAATTCCGATAATGGTTGGGTGTAGTCGATACCAGTATAGTAATTAACATCATGACGGTTAATGGATCTTCTCAACGGCTCCCCGGATATGGTGTGACCGCATGCTGAATGAGAAGGATTACTTAGAGGAAATTTTGCCAATTGGCTGGTCCGGCTCGAAACCACGCATGCCAAGTTTCCTCGCTCCTCCCCCAGAGCAGCTACCTGTGCTTTAATACAACTACCCCAACTACTGGGTAAATCCGTCTCCACTAGCTAGGACAAGAGTCCCAAAGATGGAGAATAATCGAAGTAGCAAACTTCGGGATAGAGTCGCCATGTCGGAACACACAAGATCCATTAATATAGTCCGTAATGGACTGTCATTCACATGTTCACGAGCACCGATTTTCTTCCCACCAATACAATCTGGACCGCGTGAACTCAAGGGGACCTGGGTAGAGCGAATTCAATCACTATATCAAGTGTCTCACGGCCAGCCGGTGTTCAAGGCAAAGTCATGATCCATCAACTGTGCAAAGGCCCACATCATATCGGACAGTGCCACATTGGCTTTGTCGATGAAGTCATCTGATGGAGCAAAGATGAGATTGCTGATAGCTCGAGGCGAGAGCCCATCAACTGGCTGGTCTCCATCATCTTTGTAGTCAGCCTTTCCGAGTCGGAGCAAGCGAGCTTCTGCCATTGCCAAAGGATGGTGGATTCCATCAATGGGACCGAAATTGGAGGTCGCCTTGAGAATTGAGTTCTCGTACTCGTAGAGGTATTCTCGTACTTTTACGACTTCATACAATGCGGGTCCCCATCCCCCACAGCGCCTGTCGAGACTCAGCCCTGTTCCGACCACAATTCTTAGTGAGGGACGTCCTCTTCAATGAGGTACTTGGAAGGTCTGGGACAGGGACAACAGGGACAAGGGACGCGTTAGAACAAGAAGCAGAAGAAGAATCCAAGGACTGGAATATCCAACGTAGGGAGTGGATCTGAACTCTTCCTCCTCATTCAATAGGGATCTTGTTTCATCTCGTTCATTCCTACCATAAACCGATTTATGTAAGCACCGATCGAAAATGCGGGTTTGGTGTACTACTATGTGTATTCTTTCTCAGAACTGTAAGCGAGCTGTTACTGATAGAGAGATCATGCCGTTCAATCAATATTTCGGATCATGTGCGCTTCTTCGTAGTGACGACAAAAAAAAGGATTATTCATTCTGATTAAAATACATTGGATTGCATGGATTTAGTCTAACAAGGTGATGATACGCTGGTTTCAGTCTTTTTGTTTGGGTTCATCTTTTCATCTTGAACACATTGTCGCGAATCATGTTCCTCTCAATATCTGTGTTGTCCGCAATCAAGTCGGCCATTGTCCACTCATTCCAATTCAAGATACCATCGGTGATCATTTTCAACTCCTCGGCAACTTCCTTTCTTTTGTAGAAATGTTTGTCACCATCTCGAAGGACCTCAAATTGTTTCAACAGAATAGAACCCAACAGCTCGCCCACATTGGAACCCTTTTGAGACTTTTCGGCCAAACACCCTACCCATAGGTCCACGTCATTTGTGCTATTGTAGGCCTGACTCAATGCCTTTTGGAGACGTCGATTGCTTGTCATGTCGGAAAATCTATTGTTTGGATTGAGACCCATTGTCTTTCGCATTTCATTGTATCGCGGCAGACCATGGTCACGTCCTCTCTGAATGTTCATTGCCCCCAGATCCAATCCGTTTGCTTGGCCTTCGGGTCTATCGCCAAACAGGACCATACGAACTTCGTCCACCATCATGTGGTCGATTTTTTCGGCATGATGGTCCACAAAGCCCATAATCAGGGCATCGATATAATGAGGTTTATCTCTCAGTAGGATCGGATCGAAAAAAGCATCGGAGAGTGACATAAATTCATACTTCATCATAATGTCCGTACTTTCGATTCCATACAACATTAAATCTCCCGACAACATGGAATGGCCAAATCGGTACGCGGCAGTGGCAAATTCGGTCATCATACCCGGAACCACGTCGGGATTATACCCCTTGTAGCTCTTTCGGTCCACACGGGGTGCATGCTTTTTTCCCATGACGGCGGGTAAGAATTCTTCGTAGGTAATTTTTTGAATCTGGGCTCCCACAATTTTGCGGGCCATTTGGTACAACAGCTCGTCGTCGTTTGTGTCGAATTTTTCTTGTAGCAATCCAGCCAATCGATTGTGTTCGCGGACAAAGAGTGTGTGCATGGCGGTCAGGCCCACGTGTTCATTGACTCGTTCATCACCGGCCATGAACATGGTAGGCTTTTCCGTGATGGGATCTATGAAGGCCGGATCGGGGGGCAACAAGTCTCCTCCTGCCATTGTCGTGACGGCGAGACGCCCGCCTTCCATACTGCGCAGATGTTTCGCCATTTCGTCGGTTGATCCGTACACACAGGATCCATCAATAAAGGCCGTAATGCCATTGATCTGACTCCGAGCAACGGTGCTTATTTTTCCAGTGTCTTTGGAGACACTGGACCGCGTGAAATGAAGGCCGGGGTAGAGCGAATCGTCTTCATCCTCAATCAGAATATCAAAGGACTCCGGGTCGGTCATGGGTTGCGGCGTCAAGGCAAAGTCGTGGTCCAGCAATTGTCCAAAGGCCCACACCATATCGGAGAGTTTTGCTTTTCCGGGACTCAGCAATTTGTTTTGACGAAAAATGAGGTTGCTAATCATGCGAGGATTGGGTCCCTCCCTTGGATCACCCCAACCATCGGCATAGTCCGCTTCTCCGATTCGGAGCATGGCAGCTCCGGTCATGGCCGCTTCATGCTCATTTCCATTAATGGATCGAAAGGTGAGCTGACTCAGATCCACCGACATTGGGTCGGGGTCTTCTTCTTCCTCCTCCTCCTCTTCTTCCTCTTCTTCTTCCTCTTCTTCTTCCTCCTCCTCTTCTTCCTCTTCTTCTTCCTCTTCTTCTTCTTCCTCCTCTTCTTCTTCTTCCTCTCCTTTTTTCTCTTTTTTCTCTTTTTTCTCTTTTTTCTCTTTTTTCTCTTTTTTCTCTTTTTTCTCTTTTTTCTCCTTTTTTCGACGTCCTGTTCGCAAATGTCGGTGGCGCATCACGTTGGTGCCACCATCTGCATGCCGTATCACAACAACGATACAGGAACCCCAAACCAAACACACCAAGAGAGAAACCAAAAAGTTGTTTGATGGAATGAGATATACGACAACACCGGAGAGAGGCTCTTTTATTTATTAAAACACAAAAACACAACGTACCACCTGGTCGACGAATACGATGAGGGTTCAATTGCGTCACATTTTGCCCAGCTTGACGAGCCATTTGGGCATACATGCATCCTGCGTGACAGAGTAATGATGGCTGGTTTCCAAGGGTCGCCAAGACAAGTACCAGCACGGAAACGGACGACCACCCAAGACGTTGTTGTAGTTGTGGTATGCGTCGTGTGGTTTGCAGGGACCCAGACTGTTTCATTGTGAAGGAACAGTGGTGTGTCTTTCTTGGAAAACTGAAAATTATGAACTCGAGATTGTGTGGAACCTGGAAAGGGCAACTTCTCATTCGAGAGAAGCAAGTTGATGGTTGGTTCGCAATATGTTGTTGTTGGTTGCCTATGATCTTTAAGGAGACTTCTTTGACATGCGCAAGAACAGGAGAGGAGACAACAAGTAATAGCAGTACGTAGTAATGAGGATGAGCTTTGGTCACGAATAGAAGGCAAGGACAACCTTGCTTCAAAATATGGGATGCTCTGATTTCCACGTCGGGAAAATAGGTGTTTTTCAAAAGATTGTAGGGATACCATCCATGGATTTGTTACTGAGGGCAATTGTAGTTTATTTGTGGATCATTCAGACGCTGTCGGACGTGTCACCCACTGCAAATGGGTGATAACGGGGTGACTTCATCGACAAAAAGGGGCTATGCATCAAAATACACTTACCAATAGAGTAGTTTTATATACTCTCCCTCAACTTTATTAATAATAAGGGGGAAATGATTCCACTTTTGGGGGTGATTTCGTGGGTTGAGAAGGGGATTCCCATCGGACTGCGTGGGACCTTTGGTTGGGTGCAGAAATGGCATTGAATCACGAATATCCGCTGAGTGAATCATTCGTGACTCAGTGTCGCAATATGCAGACCGACACGCTTTTGGGATATGTCCAAAGCCCTTGCTCCGAACAGCTGGCGATGAACCATGATTCCAAACGGTGATTGAAGTTATCAGGTAAGAGTATTAGTTCCAATTTCCAATATTTGCCTGGAACCGCTCCAATGATCGACAGAGAGAAGGCAATACTTCCAAGCTGGACTCAATCCTGAAGGGCTATACTTCATTCTCGGACGATACGTGACTGATAAGGACAATGCACTTACGCGCACGGCGAGATCACATTGTTGGGTTTTCAAAAAGCCCTCATAACCTCGCTGAGGAATGTCGATCGTTCTTCTGTCGACACATGAGACGATCCCGCAGACACAAGACCCGGCTACAGACAGTTACACTCAAGGCTATGGGGTAAAGAATGGAGGGGTAGACTGCCTGCAGCAGTCTTTTGTTGTGTGATTTTTGATGCACGAGTGGTGGCACAGCGAGTGTCGACATTGTTATCCGTTATCGAAGTGGACCGAATCGCAAGTTGGAATGAAAAGCAGACAGCTGACTAGGTAGGTAGTCTTGATGGCTGTTGGAGATGCCAGTTTCTCTAGGTAGGTTCCATGATAGACGAACGCAATGGGGCCTTTCTTACACCTCAGTGTGACTAATAATGACCTACCCAAACTCTCTAGGTTCCGTGATACGAAAGGAATGATCCTGGGTATGCCTTAGGGTGTCTAAGAATTCCCTACACAAACACAATGTGTTGCGACTACTACTTGTCTGAACTACATGTAGTCTTGTGTCTCTTCAAAGAATTCGATCCATTGTCATGGCGTCTGTTCACACAACAACTGACACACGGATTGACTCAGAAACACACAAAAAGTCCCGTAGCAACAGTTTAGTTTCCATTTTTCTGGAACGCCCCATGGAACCGTCGACTCGCGCATGAATTGCACCCCAAGGATAGCAGTAGAACTGGTAGTGTCGTGTCATTGTGGTTGTGTCCACCGTCTCTGGTACACTCGTGAAATCATGATTCTTCTTTTTTTTCTAAATCATGCCCAAATCCTGGAGAATGGTATATGCTCGTTCTCCGAGATTTGGAATGGCGGCATATTTCGCCGCCAACCGTGCTTCTTCCTCGGGGGATTTGGGTTGTCGTCGACGTTCCTCGACCAACTCGTCTCGGGTGGGAACGGAATCGTCCTCTTCTTCGTCTTTGTCTGGTTGGACTGGTAAATCGGGTGTCGTGGATTCCACAATGGGTTCCTTCTTGTCGTCGTTATCGTCGACGACGACAGGAACGGCCTCGGTGCTGGATTCGACCACCCGTGATGGTTCCGTCATTCTTGCCACCGCATCGCCCTCGCGATCCTTCTCCTCAAATGTTTCCTTTTCCGAGACCAACTCAGACTCGGGTTCTTGTTGGGATACTTGTGGTGTTTTCATTGTGGAATCCTCGTCTTGTTCTTGTTCTTCCAAGAGTCTCAAGACGGCCCGTCGCAATTCACGGGCCGTCGTGGCAATGGCCGGCAAGGCCAGGGGCACCGACACGGTGGTGGTAACCGGAGGAATGATGTCGTCCGTGTTGGTGTCCTTGTCATAAGTGTCGTTGGTGTCGTTGTTAGTCTCGTTGTTGTTGTCGTCTAGCAACGCTCCGCGCACCACCAGGCCGGCCGGTCCCACAGCCACCACCATGGCCATGGCGACGCTTGTGGTGGTATTGGGAGAGGACAGGGATTGCTGGACCCATCGACACCGTTCGGTTAGAAACTCGTCGTCATTCAACAAGCGCAAGAGGGTTTGACATTCCTCTTGCACTTCAACATTCGTGGCAGTGGCCGGAATCCACCAGTCGGGCAACAATTCGTCGGCCGACCGGGAGGTTGATTCCAAGAGCAATTGCTGTCCGAGCACGGCTTGTTGCTGTCGCCGGGCCCTTGTTTGCAACACGTCTTGGGCCTGACGTTCCAATTGTTGCAAATTGTTCCAGAGTCCATTCCATGCCACGTCAAAGACAGTAGTAGTAGTATTGCTATGGTCGTCATTATTGTGGTCCTCCACGGCCAGCGGTTCTGGCAAGGTGAGGGGTACCACGACTTGGGCCATTTGTTGTTGTGATTGTGGTTCTGGTTGCGGCGCATCGCGATTCGACGTGGCCACCGATATGACCAAGTCGAGGTGGGTGGCCGTGACGCGTTGCACCATGGGTACCTCCAAGATTGCTTTGGGCGAAACGATCAAGGCGGCATTGTGCGGTGGCGGACAATAGGCTTGGACCAAGGTGACCAACACGTGGGGTGGCACGTGTTGTTGGACGGCGGCTTGCAAGGCTTGTTGGACAGACGGTGAGGAGAGGCAAGAAGAGGAAGAGTCGTCGTCGTCGAGGGACGAACCCAGATTGGTTGGTGGGTTCTCGTCTTGGTCATCGGTATTGATGCGAGTTCCGTCGGGGCCATAAATCAAGGCCGATAGAATCACTTTTTGCTGTCGTTGCTGTCGTTGTGGTTGTGAATGGTGGAGGACTAGTGAAAACATGGGAGTCGTCGTCGTCGTGGTGGTCCATGCCCGAATACAAGGAACCAGACACCCCCAACACCAAACCAGTAGTAGGAATGGGAGAACCCAACGACTCCATCCACCACGGACCGTATTCGGACGACGACACGACCTCGTTTTGGGTGGTCCAACTCTCATCCTCCTTGGTGTGATCGATCTACGATCTATACATACACAAGACAGGGCTTTTCTCCTTCTTCTTCTATCCGCTATGTACTGGTCAGAAGATTTTGTGGATCTACGTCTATCCTACGTAGCCCAGTACCAGAAGCCTGGTCATTTCTGGTCAATTTGGTCATTCCTGGTCAATTTTAGACGAGGCATGGCGTGCGCGGGCACGGACACTCAGGCATGAAAGTGACTGTCGCACGACAACGTGAGCCGATCAGACCATCTCGCCGAGCCCCACCCCATAAACAAGAACCCAAAATGCTATCTCTATCTCTCGATTCTCAATTGTCTCATTTTTTCCGAAGAACAAAGAAAGCGAACCCTGGGGATGGATCCAATACATGCAACAATCAAACAAAGCTGTCAACACTACTTTATGAGGTAGAAAATGAGGACATCCTGTTACAAAGGATCCTGCATCCTGCATGGAAAAGCGAAAACTCTTGACCATCTATTCTACTTGGGATTGTAGCCTCTCGGCTTGGCTACCTACAAAAGATGGGCTTAGGTAGATCGTCACAGTTCATGCAATAAAATATGGATCCATCCATGTCCACAACAAGCTGGAATGTGTGAATTGGAAACTGGTAGCTTTTCCGTTTCCAGTTTCCAATCAATAGATATACTCCTAGCTAATGCTACTGGTCGTCTCTAGCTAGGAGTACCTAGCTAGCTTATCCTTTACCTAGCTAGATGAGCCTAGTATAGGTAGCGATCCTGAGTCCCGTATCGTAGTACGGGAGTATACATACTCGTACTCGTAGGGTTCAGTCAGAGTCAGAATGGTTGGGACGGGATCCCAATCCCATCGGGCGTGGGGTGGGGGGTGCTGATTTTAGATCGGCTTAAATAAAATCCCACCTACGCGGAAAATGTCGGCGCGCTCTATAATGGCCTCTCCGACTCTAACCTAAAAAGTACAAAAAATTGACCAGAATTGACCAGCGCCAGAATAGGATCTTCTTTCTGCACAACCAGGGCGACTCGTGTGCGTCCACAACTAATACAAGGAGCGTAACCAGACAGAGGGAACTGCAAAAGTCTTCTTTGGTTGAAGAACATTTTTTTTTCGCCCTGTTTTTGATCTTACGTCATGGTCGGTGGACATGGAACGGACGACGCAAAGACGTAATGGAGTCGTGGTTACGACAGCGCCCGCGTGCACCGTGAGCTTTGCCTTTGCAGGAATCTCGATGTACCCCCCAAGCAGTGGTGAGTGAGTCCGGCGTGATGCGCTTGTATTCCGATACAAACAGTGTATTCTATCACTAATCCTCATGACTCACCCCCGCTGGGGGATAAATCTCGATGCTCCGTACTTTATTATCAAAACCTGGTGAATGAATCGTCTAATAGCATGACACTGCAAGAACAAGCGCGACAATCGGGCCTTGTCCTTTGTTGAACGATACAGCGCAGTGGAATTTCGCGTGGGTTTCTTCCTTTACGCGGTCACAATTATTTGTCTCGCGACGAAAGCTACCGATCGCTCGTGTTTCGATCCATTCCTTTCGTAACGCCGGCAGTCGAGTTTCCAGTCCACACCCATCCGAGGCGCGCACGAACCTCTCACAATAATACAGTGTCGATTCTCTTTCAGTCGGCAGTCACGGTTTGGAACCATGAGCATGACACTGAAGGAACAAGCATCGCAGTCGGGCCTTGTCCTTTTGGACGAGACAGCCGAATGGAATGGAAACGATTGGCCTCTTCTTGAGGGAGGATGGCGTTACGATCATGCATCGGTCGTACTGGATCATCTCGGTAAGGACAAGGATTACAAGAATAACCAGGAACAAACTGTCGTCGTGTTCGGAGGATATCAAACAGGTCAAGGCTGTGTCAACTCCGTTCTGTTATTGAATATCGCAAACACAGACAAGCAATGGCGAGAAGGACCAGCCATGAACAAGAGTCGTTGTGCACATGCCGCTGTTGTGTGCAACGGAGAGGTCTACGTAGTGGGAGGTCGCAATAGAGAACGTTTGGACTGCATCGAACAAATTGATGCCAATGATCTGCTACAATCATCGTTAGCCACAAGCAGCGCACATGAGAATCATTGGAGGAGATTGAGATGTCGATTATCAACGCGAAGGGATGGATGTTGTGCTGTTGCGGTTCACAACCGATACATCGTTGTAATGGGTGGCTACAGCAATCGTTATTTGTCGTCGGTGGATATAATTGATACCAGTAACCACAGTGTCACTGTGGGACCATGCCTTAACGTTCCACGAGGATGGTGTGCCAGTGTGGTCATTAGCCACCGCATCTTTGTCGTTGGAGGGCATAACAAGCATGCCAATCTTGACTCGGTGGAGTATTTGGACTATGCAACTACAACACCCTATGACAGTGATGATATAAAAAAGGAGACTGGTTCAACAGTCATTTCCTTCTCGTCCACCTGGATCACTCATTGTGAGTTGGTGCTTTCCAATCGACGAAGTTCTTGTGCAGGGGTTGCCGTGGGATCTTGTCTGGTGGTGGCGGGAGGATGCACTCCAACCGTGGAAGTCTTGGATACGAACCGAAACCGCGTGTGGAATCTTCCACGTCTCGAAAATCCCGATGAAGGCTGCAGTATGGTGACTGTTGCCAATCAAATTGCCGTGATTGGTGGATTTCGTAATGCTTCCTGTGCGACATTACCTCTACTGGACAAGAATACGTGGTGTTTTCGTCGACTCTGTGAGCAACCTCGGAACGACTGGTTGGGTATCCGATATGTCAATAGAACATCCGGCACTACCTCGACATAATATCGTAAACGAATGAGGACCAAGACATGCCATGGTGGTGGTAAAGAAAAGGATTGCACCTGAGATGTGCAACAGATTGCATGTTTCGTGAAAGACGGAGGAAGCAATATCATGGATCATACTGTCAAACAGTTGTTCTGTGTACGTTGCAAGATTTTCAGCTGATCATGTCACTTCTTAGCTACGTTGTGAATCCTTTTCGTAAATAAAAAGATGCTGCAACTCATTCTTTACAGGAGTGGCTTGCTGTGTCGAAAAGACGACATTACAAACGGACTGGGATCCAAGAGCAACTCGTTGTAGCATGTTTGGAAGGCAAAGGATGAATTTCTTTGGAATGTCATGGCGTTTGTGGCAGTCGGATATGCCTAGTATGATGCCAGATTCCTCCTGGTCGTCCTAGCGCCATTGTCGTGATGCATGCATCCGCCTGCAGCATACTGGAAGACTTGTGTGTGTAGTTGTATTAGCTGGAGGCTTTTCTCAAGAGCGGGGGTGTCTCTGTCGTCGCTGGTCGCTGGGCTCGTCTCTTTTTTATTAGCGCTCGGTTTCAGACAGAAAATCGAATCTATTACCTACCTAGAGTTCGTGATATTCGTGACTCGTTTTTCACCCTACCTGTAGTACGAACCACTTGGTGTGTTTCAAAGGATCCATCATAAATCAACACCAAATTTTGTCGTGATTGTTGTTGTTGTTGTGGTTGTGAATGGTGGAGGACTCGTGAAAAGCTATTGTAGGAGTCGTGGTGGTGGTCCATGCCACGATAAAAGGCACCAGACACGCCCAAAAAAACAGAACCAACCTCGATTTGGATTGTGCGACTCTCATCATTATCCTTGGTGTGATCTATCTATACTGTGAAAAAGAGGGTCTTCTCCTCCTTCTTTGTTTGCGCCATCCAAGACTCGTGAGTATCCCACTGTAATAAGGAGAAACTCGCAAAAGGTCTTTGGAGGGCTGCAATTGTATGGACATGACAAAACTCTCGGTGACACCATATTGCTTTGTCATTTTCTACTACAAGGATTTTCACATGTTATCTCAATAGGCGACGCTGCCATGTAGAAAACCATTCCATGGATCGAGAACAGAATGATTCGAGTTTTGCCATTGTAGGACATACCTGCAACAAGATGCTCCTTTCTTCTAGTTTCATCCTTCCCTGTTTCACCGCGTCGCGTGGAAATGGTCCTCAGGCGTTTCCTATTAATGTCGAGGTACTGCAGGATGTTCCATGGACATGTCGGATCCCTACTCCTTCCCGAACATGGCACCGCCATTCATGGGGCTGCTGCTCACAGAGTCGGCCAAAACAGCAGGTATACTTGTCCATGAGTGGCAATGTCGCACAGGTAAAATCTCCACGCCCACCAATTGTGGCAATGTGGTTGGCAACCCTCACCATACTAAAGCCATTCTGATTCATTCCACTGGATGCGAGATTCCACACGCAGTTGCGGTTCGTATCCATGACTTGCACGGTTGGATTGTCTCGTCCTCCCGCCACAACGAGACAGGATCCCACGGGAACCGCGGTGTAAAAGTATCGACATTCCGAAAGCACCAATTTCGAATAAGTGGTCCAAGTGGACGACAATGAAAGGACTGTAGTAGCCGTGTTCTCCCTTGTCTCCTCATTGTCAATTGCAACGTCCAAATATTCGACCGAGCGTTCTGCGCAGCCACCAACGACAAAGATGCGGTGACCAATGACCGCGCTGCCACACCATGATCGAGGAACAGTCATGGATGGCCCCTCCATGACAGTATGGTTGCTGGTATCAATAATATCTACCGATGACAAGTCTTTCCAGATGCACCATCCACCCATTACAACAATCAATCGGTTGTGAACCGCAACAGCAGCACATCCCATTCGCGTCGTCGACAATCGACAATTTAATGTCGTCCAAGGGCTCTTATATGTGCTGCTTGGCGTGAAAGATGATTGCAGCAAATCTTTGGAATCAATTCGTTCCAAACAATCCAAACTTGACATGGAACCTGCAGTGTCTGTTCCTCCTATAACGTAGATGCCTCCATTGCAGACAACAGCGGCATGTTGACAACGTTTCTTGTTCATGGGTGGCCCTTCTCGCCACTGTTTGTTTGGTTCTGCTAAATTCAGTACAAGAACGGAATTGGTGGCACCTACTTGTTTCACTCCTCCCAACACGACGACCGTATGATCAAGTACGACCGTAGCATGACGCTCTCGCCACCCACCCTCAAGAGGAGGCCAGTCATCCTCATTCCATCTTGGTGTCTCGTCCAGCAGGACAAGGCCCGACTGCCATGCTTGTTCTTTCAGTGTCATGGTCATGGCTCCAAACGATGACTGCTGAATTTATGAGGATCGAGACACTGTATTGTGAGAGGTTCTTGGGTTTGCTGCTGCTTTCTGCTGCTCTGATGGGTGCGGACTGAAAGCACGACTGACTTGACGAAATGGATGGATCGATGGGTAGCTTCGTCGCGAGACATATGGACCGCAATAGTCACACAAAACGACCTCCAAATCATTCGAAATACCGATCTGTCCGTCTTGTCGATATCCACCCAACACAACGACGGTTGGTCCCCTGTTGTTGTTGTTGTTCTTGTTCTTGTTGTCCTTCGTATTATTGGGATGATGGAGAACAACCGAAGCATGATCGTAACGCCATCCACCCTCGAGAGGCGGCCAGGCATTTCGATTCCATTGTGCTGTCTCGTCCAAAAGGACAAGGCCCAACTGCCATGCTTGTTCTTGCAGGGGTGTCATTTAGTCTGAGCGTGGGAGGAGGAAACGTTGAAGTTTTGGGAAAAAAGGGAATTGTCTATTCTTCCAGCTGCCGCGCCTCCCCGCTATCTAGCTAGAGGGTCCGGTCGACCAACTACAACTACAGTAATCCAGTATGCTGCTGGCGGAGGCATTCAAGGTTGCTACTACGTCACGTCACGGGCCACAACCGTGACGTGACGCCGTCAAATAGTGACGGGAATATGTTCCCGTCAGGTTTTTCCCGTCACTTTCGTCAATTTTGGGATATTGATAAGACAAAAGGGATGTATGATAGAAATATGATGTTTTGACTGTATGTATCATGATTAATGGTCTCTGATGTCTGCAAATGGTGCCTGAAGTGGACGGAAGCTCCACTTCGTCTCCTTTTCCAAGGATGAATCCCCAAAGTTTGTCCTTGTCCCGTCACAGTAGTGGTTCTGACATCCAACCACGGTAAGTCAACATCGATCATACACACATAATAGTTATGACCATGCATGATCATCAATGGTTGATTGTTGCTCATTCCTTGGATCACTTTGGATGCCATTTTTGTGCGTTTCTCGACGTATTTGTTTGCCTACAAAAGATCCACAAAAGATTTTTTTGTTTCCCGTCACTTTTTTCATTCCCGTCATTCGTCACAGCCTGATGGCCTGACGTGACGTCGTCAATTTTACGTCACGTCACGTGACGTGCGTCAATTGTGACGTCGTCACAGTAGCATCCTTGGAGGCATGCATCCTGACAATGACACTAGGACGACCAGGAGGAATCTGGTATCCTACTAGGCATATCCGACTGCCACAAACGGCATGCATTCGAAGGAAATTCCTGTGCGCTCCTATATGTGCAATGATACAAACTGGATGCCTTCGAAACATGCTACAACGAGTTGCTCTTGGACGATCTCAGTCCGTTTGTCAGGTCTTTTTCGACACAGCCAGCCACTCCTGTAAAGTGTGAGTTGCACCCTTTCATTTACTACTAGGATTCACAACGTAGCTAAGAAGAGACAGGATCAGCTGAAAATCTTGGAACGTACACAAAAGAACTGTTTGACAGTACGATCCATGATAGTGCTTCCTCAGTGTTTCACGTAGTAACATGGAATCTGTTGCACAGAATCAGATGCAATCCTTCTCTTTACCACCACCACCATGGCATGTCTTGGCCCTCATTCGTTTACAATTTGATGTCGAGGTAGTGCAGGATGTTCTATTGACATAATATCGGATACCCATTCCTTCCCGAAACTGCTGGTACCAGTCGTTCCGAGGTTGCTCACAGAGTTTACGGAAACACCACGTATTCTTGTCCATTAGTGGCAATGTCGCACAGGAAGTGTTGCGAAATGCACCAATCACGGCAATTTGATTGTCAACAGTCACTAGACTGCAGCTATGGCGGTCATTTTCCAAGAGCGGGAGATTCCACACGCGGTTGCGGTGTGTATCCAAGGCTTCCACAGTTGAACCCCATCCTCCCGCCACCACCAGACAAGATCCCAGGGCCCCCACTGCACAAGGACTTCGTCCACTGGAAAGCACCAACTCAGAATGAGTGGTCCAACTGGACGAGAATGAAATAACCATACCAACAGTCTGCTCCTTTGACTCTTGATTGTCGCATGGCATTGTTGTAAAGTCTACATACTCCACAGAGTTAAGTTCGCCGCCCTCGTTATAACCTCCAACGACAAAGATGCGGTGACCAATGACCACACAGCCACACAATCGTCGTGGAACATTCATGGATGGTCCCGCAGTGACAGTGTGCTGGTTCCTGCTGGTATCAATAATATCCACCGACGACAAAAAACGATCGTGGTAGCCACCCATTGCCACAAGGAATCGATTGTGAACCGCAACCGCACGACATGATCTTCGTCCCGTGGATAAGCGACAATTCAATGTCACCCAATGGATCTTCTGCTGTGAACTTGTTGAAGTCGAAGATGCTTGCAGCAAATCATTGGCACCGATTCGTTCAATGCAATCCAAATTTGGTCCATTGTTTCCTCCCATAACGTAGATACCTCCATTGCACACAACAGCGGCGTGTCCAAAACGTGTCTTGTTCATGGGCGGTCCTTCTCGCCATTGTTTGTCTGTTGTGTTTGCGAGATTCAATAACAGAACGGAGTTGACAAAGCCTTGACCATTTTGATATCCTCCCAACACAACGACGGTTTGTTCCTGGCTATTCTTGTCCGTACCGAGATGATGATCCAGTACGACCGAAGCATGTTCGTCACGCCATCGACCCACAAGAGGAGGCCAGTCGTTTTTATCCCATTCTGCTGCCTCGTTCAAAAGGACAAGGCCCGATTGTCGCGCTTGTTCTTGCGGTGTCATTGTCATGCTACAGAACAGACCACGTTTTGATAAGAGCGGGGGTGTCTGTCGTCGCTCGTCGTTCGGTTTGCTGCGATGGAAAATCGGATCGTGATTCGTGATTCGTGACTCGTTTTTCACCCTCGATAGTACGAACCACTTCTTGTGGTTTCAAATGATGTCCATATTATATAACCAATAAAGTGTCCGAAGGAGTGTTATTGCTCACATGGTCTATGGGGATGATGGTCACGGACTCTGGATCCAATGGTTCTGTCATTATCAAGGTTACTCTCCAAAAATACTAGAGATTCGAGATAGACATAGACGTTGCGCGTTTCAATTGCCCAAGGATACACCCCACATAGCACAGATAGCAAGACGATCACATGATGTTGGCATAGGTGGCACAACAACAACAACAACAACAACGAGGACCACCATTGCTTCTTCCCATGGAATCTTGAGAGACTATCAAACAATAGAAACCGTCCTTATTCTTATGATTTGTATCATTCTCTCGGCTCTCCTCCTCTCAACCACCTACCTCCATATAAGGAAGTTACTAAATAGCAAGCTGTGGATCTATCAAACGTGTCGCGCACGCATTCCAACCTTCGGACATGGATACGGATACCATACCCAACGACGACAATGAGCACGGGTGTCTCGTGACGACGACGACGACAAGTCTCCAAACCCATCGCATGGAGAGACTGTGTACCAAGAAAATGTCGTCGTGGTGAATCATGGATTGCAGACTATGGTTTCGCGGTTGCTCCGGATCGTTTCGTTGGTAGGGTGGTGGTTGTGTGTGATACAAGGACATTTTATGACAAGAAGAGAAACAGTCCTGCTGCGGCAACACACCCCACACGCTACAGTGTTCTGGACTCACTCCTCATCCACTCGACACTTGGACTCGTACATGGGTATCTGTGTGTGCCACCCAGAATACCCTGCTCTATAGATGCGGCTGTCGCCATGGTGTTGTGTGCGGGAAAGGTGTTTTGGTTCTTGAGCTAGTCGCCGTGGTCATCATGACTCCGTGGTTTTGTTGTTGTGGTTGTCGTCTTTGGTGTCGTCCTGGTCTTTTGTTTCGTCGAGTCGTCCCAAATAGGCCAGACAGGCGACTTGATGCACAATGTGCGCCGTCAACCCCCAAATGCGATAGGGTTCCGCCTTGTTGTCGTTGTCTTTCTTGTTTTGGTTGTCCTTGTCGTCCTTGGGATACAAATAGGTTCGCACCCAAAAGGTTTGACCGCCCGTCCATTCCACGGCATACTTTTCCTCGGATAAATGACCCTGCGATTCCAAAAAATACGACAGGGGTACCGAAAAGACAGCCTCGACTTCGTCGGGAGAGGCCGTCACCCAGTTCTTCCAGTCATGACGACCATTGGTGACAGTTGGTGGCGTTGGAGTAATGGTGGTTGTCTTGGTCTGGACATTCGGGTCTGCTGCGGCTGATTCTGGTGATTTTTGTTGTCGTTCGTGTGCTTGTCGATTCCAATCGATGACTCCGACCATGGGTGTGACACAGAGGCCATGTTTGGATTCGACGGCCGGCAATCGACACAGTGGCGTAACGGCGCGAGCGTGCAATCCCACTTCTTCCCAGGCTTCCCGTACGGCTGTGGTCCAATCATTGCCGTCATCTTGGGCATCTTGTCGACCTCCCGGACAACAGACTTCGCCGGGATGCGAATTGAGATGCCAAGGACGTTGCGTCAACAAAACGTGGAGTTCGGGTTGTGCTGGTGGTGGTGGAGATGCCGTACTGTCCTTGTTGTCGTCCTTGTCTTGGGACGTCTCGGGAGTGGGCCATAAAAACAAGGGGACCAACACACTGGCTCGTTTTCGATGGCGCAACAAGACATGTTCCTTGGCTTGCATCCCCACGGTTTGCAATAGATGCTTCCAATCTTCCTTGTCAGTCTCGACACGAGTAGTGATAGGGACAGCAGGTGGTGTGCTAGTGCTCGTCGTCGTCATGGCCGCAGAGACAACGTGTGGAACACGACGATTCCTCCAAGTCGACAAGACTCCAAACCACCCCGATAGCAGCCACACCAAGAAGAAAAATGACCCGCGTCGAACCTTGAAAGAATGGTTCTTGTGGTGGTGCTGGTATGAGCTCCTCAAGGACAACGAGGACGACGACAACGACGACACACACAAGAATCGACACACAAGAATCGTCTCGAGCATGCAACAGCAACAGCACCAACACCCAAAAAACAGCAGGAGCAGTGGTTGTGTGGTGGTGGTTGTGTGTTCGCTTGTTGTGTGGTTTGTAAAAGCTGCTCGTTGGCAATTTGCAACGCGCGCAACTCCCATACTCACACTCGCGTTGGACGGTTGTCGCCGGTGTAGAGTGTAGATCTCTTTTCTCTTTGTTGGTTGGAGCTTGGAGTTCTATTTGTCTATAGTACCTCCGGCTGAGCGGTTGTGTTGTGGTCGATTCTGGGAGAACGCGCCCTTGTCGCTTGTCTGGCTAGCTAGCCACCTCTGTTGCGTGCAGGGTGTGGAAGTCAATGCACAGGACCTGCCAACTTAACTTTACCCCTTAAAGTCAAGTCACAAAAGTTGACTGACTTAACTTCATCCACCAAAATCACGGCCAACCATCAGGCAACTTGACTTTATACATAAAGTCATCCAACCAGATCCTCATGACTTGACTTCTAGAGTTAAAGTCAGAGACTCAAATACACTGACTTGACTTTAAGTATAGTTGACTTGACTTAAAGTCAATGACTTCATGACTTAAAGTCAACTTCACCCCATACTACGCACAGAAACATTGGTATTTGTTACTGCGGACACGGAGATATACGAGGGAAGTTGTGAAGTCACTGTCATATAGAAGTTGACTTGACTTGGGACATAAAGTCACTAGCAGTAATATGGTTGACTTGACTTTAAGTACCCCCCAGCGGGGGTGAGTAGTCGGGTCGCATATGTGTCGTGCTTTTGGTGTGCAAACTCTTACTCACCCCCAAGGCGCGACCTCTGCGCTCCCAGTACTGACACAAACCTCCAAACGACCACCTGCATTCATCGCGGCAATGGAGATATGGAGCCGTGCTTACGGACCCTACAATGTCTTCTTCGTCACACAAACGCCGTCGCACTTCCCAGAAATCCATTAGAAAGCTACATGCTTCCCGCGGCGTGGCCATTCCTCCTGCATCCGAAGCAAAAGGAGAATCAAGCGTCCTCATCACAGAACCCACCACAAACGCGTTGGAGGGAGATGAGGGCGGGATGAGGGCGAGATGAGACAATGGACTTTCACCATGTCGAAGAGTCATGGTGGATGAGGTATAGTGCTTTCTATATGGGGCTGGATTTTTGCATTACACGACAGGTGACAATACGGTTCCTAACGATCAATCGTGTTCTCATGTCTTTTCCATCTGATTCTTGATCGGATGAAGCCTTGTTCAGTGTTCTCATGATCCGATTGAAAACAAGAGAGGAACTGGAAAAGGAGGAGGTAGAAAATTCGACGGATTATGAAGCTCATTTGGTCAATCGGATGCCGATGGCATGTCTCAGAGAGAACGACGTGGGCTCGAGGCATAATGAAACAAGAACGACATGCAGTTCCACAACAGCAACAACGACCTCGGGAGGAAGGTGTTAGAATTCTCACCGTCTATGGTGGTTAGATTCTACATCTCATCGATTCCCCATGTCACATAGCCTCGTGCTATCGCATCATGCCCTCTAGCTTCGAGCTATGTTTCCTAGCTTCGCGCTATATCGACCTATATTTCTTCGCAAATCATGAAAAGTGAGAATAGATTGACGAACTCACTCTCAAGACTAAACTGGGTCGTGCGGTATTACAACGGACATAAATTTGGCCGTTGCTCGGACATTATACTAACGCCCTAAGCGTACGCGCCCGAAATCATCGAGCGCGCCCAAGCGACATCCGAGCGCTATCGGCATCTATCCGATCCAACGGTCTAAGTATCCCAAGCACGACACACGATCACGCGAGACCATATTTCCATTCCCACAATCTCCAAATTGTCAACAAGCTGCGCGCCATGAAAACAACTATGCCAACCCAAAGCAAGAGCTGTTGACCCTGTATATGTTATCCGCCCACATATACATGTCATATACATCACATGAATCAACTCCAACTATTCCAAACCTGTTGCCGCCAAGAACCTATGACACATGACCCTTGGCAGGACCGAACATTTCACGTAGACCTATCGTAGTAATCAACACACAATCTAACAATATCACCATTTATCACATCCTCTTTTGTGTCCCGACTATCCTTCTGATAGACTTCGACTTGCTTGCTTCTCTGACCCTGAGAAGCTTGTATCGGTTGGTGACCTACCTGATTGTCTGCTCTACCGAGCATCAATGTCCCTACGATTCAGAAAGAATTGTAACAGATTAACAGTCTCAAAGCTTATTTCCTTGTGGTTTCATGGATACTAACGAGATTATCACTCCTGTACGACAGATCTATCGAGCCAACCTGCATCCCGGGCAGCCCGATACCCTGGTGCAGCAGGAACTGGTGCCGACGCCGAAGGCAGCCAACACATCGGTCAACATCTCCGTCGACAGTTCCAACAGCAACCCATTCGAGACTCCAACCCAGCCTCACGCTCCAATCCCTGCGCCGTTGCTTCGGCCCCCGAGTCCGCCTCGTCGGCTCGTCCCTTCTCGATCCCGTCGTACCACCCGGTTGATTGCTGACCATATCAAGTACTTCCGCCAACCAACTTGTTCGACCTTCGATCCCGAGATCATCCGTGGGGAGACCCAGATCGAACGCCAGTTCCAATCGGTGACCCACATCGTCGACCAAGAAGACATTGACCGTCTGAACGACCAACTTCATCGTTCTCCGAGGCGTCGCCTCATCTTTGCCGCCCTCTCGGGCAACCCCATCCGTACTGTCCACCTCCGCTTCCTAACCTTCGAGCGCCCAACTGGATACTACAATACCATCCACGTCGTGAACGCGACGACTTGCCCTCTGCCTCCTAACGTTGTACGCCTAGATAACTACGTTGCCTACATCCACGAGGTCCATACCATCGAGGACCATCGTGCAACTATCTACCCTTTGCGTGCCGAGGTCGAGAACCACCTGGCTGAAGGTGATTCCCCTTCTTCTGTTGCTTGTGCTGCCCCATCTGAGCCTGGAAGCGACTCTGATCATTCGGAAGAGGGTGAGGATTCGGAGACCGAAGCTTAATTACTCATAGTTAACTCCCGTCCTCTCAAAACCTTTCCAAGACTTAAACTCAACGCACATCCGGGTACCCTTGGTCGCACAACACGCCACACATTCCCGTCAAATCGCGAAAATTCGGCGAAAATTTGTTGAAACTCGGCGAAAATTTGTCGAAATCAACGGAAATTTCCAGGAGTCGCACATCACAACACACATCCGGGTATCACATACGTGGTACATACGTGGCACACGTGGTACATCCGGGTTCACATCACATCACACATTAAATAAACCACATCACACCGCACATTAAATAAACATCGAACCAACCAAATAACACCATGGATCCTCAATCACCCAAGACACCTACGACTCCTAAGGGAGAAGATAACCAAGACAATGTCTCGGACACAGACCTATTCGACCACATCATATTTACTGTCTGCCAATTCTTCACCAAAGAAAGGGCCGACTACTTAATGAAGTGGATGAAATACCATGGTTTTGAGAACATTACCCATGTTATCTCGTATATGCAAACTAATACCGAGGAATCCATGAAGGAACTGACACAATACAAGGTCAACAAACAGACACATGATCTACAAGGCCCCACAAGACAGCAGATCAAGCTCTTGGCTTATTGGGCCACATACAAGACCAATGAAATTCAAGACGAGCTATCCAATAGCGACTGGATGAACCTAACGAGGAAAGAGTTCAACACTTGGAGGATCAACACAGATTTCTCTAAGGGACCACCTAGTCAAGTCCCAGTCTCGCCAATGAAGTCACCGTCATCTGTGAAATCTGTCAGCACAGTTACTGCCGCATCCCAATCTCAACAAGACCTTACAGCATTCAGAAAGGGAACTAAGCGCGACGCAACTGCATACGAGGTATTCAAGGATGAACGATACTACGATTCATTCTGGCGTGTATTCAAGACTACAGCTAAGGCTCAAGGCCTATCCAACGTCCTGAATTTCAAATACACACCACCCCATGATGATGAGTATGCCGAAGAACTTTTTCAAGAGCAACAAGTATTTCTTTACTCCGTTCTTGTCCGTATCATTCAGACTGACCAAGGTCGAGCCTATGTACGTGAACATGAACATGATGAAGATGCGCGTGCCGTATTGCAGAAGTTACGCTCTTTGCATACCGAATCCGACCTAGCAAAGCGAGAAGTCCTCCGCTTAACCAACTACATTTCCAATCTACGTCTTGACGACACATGGCGCGGAACAACACGTCAATTTCTTCTACACTTTCAAGAGCAGCTACGTTTGCTAGACAATTTAGTGACATTGTCTGATCGCATCCCTGATCATACCAGGATGACCTTCCTCATGCAAGCTGTAGAAAAGGTACCTGATCTCCGCCGAGTCAAGATCTTGGATAATGTGGTGAACACCAAATCCGGTGCAAAATCCCTTTGCTATCAATCATACTTCCGTCTCCTTCTAGACGCAGCTTATGACCATGATCAAGCAACCCAGTCATCTGTTCATAGTCGCCGTCGACATGTCAAACAACATGAATCACTATATGGCCAAGATACAGATGCTGACATAACCTCACAAGATGATATGGAGTATCATGTCCACAACACCAAAGCGACATCTGAATCTCCATCCTCTTCGTCCAAGGTTAGTCTACCGCGTGACCTATGGTTCAAACTTTCTGAAGAAGATCGCAAGTTGATCATTGAGTATAA
The DNA here is from genome assembly GCA_946965045.2 of Epithemia pelagica. Lineage (NCBI taxonomy): Eukaryota > Bacillariophyta > Bacillariophyceae > Surirellales > Surirellaceae > Epithemia > Epithemia pelagica. The sequence continues at coordinate 3,525,352 of OX337235.1, forward strand.
CAAGATGATTCAAGCACCTTCATCAACAACACCGAGGACAGTGCAAACACATGCCCTCGACATTGATCCGGAACCTGATCCTGACCCCAACCAAGTTGCATCTGATGACGACTCACCTGGCGTAGTCCCTGAGCATTCAGATGATTCAGATCCGGTTACACAATTTATCAACCAAGCCATGACGACTGATATCAATCACCCGGCAACTGACCTGACTAGTGTTCTTTCTAACGCCAAGTCCAAGACAAGCAAGAAGGTTACTTTCAAAGCCAACATGCATAAACAAGCAGGACATGTCCCACGCTATCTGTTTTCCAGGAAATCTACTTTACCAGGGAATCAATTGATTGACCGTGGTGCTAATGGAGGACTTGCTGGTTCTGACATGCGCATCCTTTCTAAGACTGGCCGTCATATCACTATTGTGGGTATTGATAACCATGAACTTACTGGGCTTCCTGTCGTCACATGTGCCGCAAAGTTTGAGACCAATGATGGACCTATTGTCGGCATCTTCAATGAATATGCTTATTATGGGAAGGGCTTATCTATCCATGCTCCCGGTCAATTCGAGCATTTCGGACTTGCTGTTGATGAACGATCTGTTAAAGTTGATGGTAAACAACGCATCACTACACTTGATGGTCGTGCCATACCCCTTCACATCAAGGATGGGTTAGCCTACATCCACTCCTTGGGTATCCCCAGCGACGATGACATGGATACCTTACCTCAGATCATCTTCACGTCACCCGACACATGGGATCCTGGTGTTCTGGACCATTCGTATTCTCCCACACCCTCTGACAATGATCCTGATTGGAAACACGTCAAGACTGATGGTAGTATGTCGAACCATCCATATGACAACTATGGGGAGTACACTGATCGTGTTGTTTGTAACCTCAATCTCCTTTTGGATCTCCCATATGATCATGGACCTGACGACGCACCCTTCTTTTCTATCTATGCTGACGCAGAAGGTAATGATCCTACACTTCATGCCTCTGTCCACCGTCGTTACCAGGAAGCGTATGACTGGAAGAAGTTTCGTCCATTCTTTGGTTGGCAATCTGAAGATGTTATTGCCGATACGTTCAAGCACACTACACGTAATGGTAGCATTACTTTTGACCACGACACCCTCAAGAAACATTTCAAGGCTCGCAATCCGGTCCTTAATATACCTCGACGTCATGAACCCGTTGCTACTGACTCGGTTTTCTCCGACACCCCTGCTGTTGACCATGGCGGTAAAGTCGCACAAATCTTTGTTGGTCGAGATACTCTGGTTACTGATATCTATGGGATCAAGTCGACCAAACAGTTTGTCAATACTCTCCAGGATAACATCCGGTTTCGTGGTGCCATGGAGACCCTTATCAGTGATGGTGGTTCATCTCTCATCTCTCAAAAGGTCAAAGACATTCTTCGCACTTTGCTTATTGGGGAGTATCGATCTGAACCTTATCATCAACACCAGAATAAGGCTGAAAACCGTTATCAGACCGTTAAACGTATGACCAACGCTCTCATGAATGCCACTGGTTGCCCTGCCAACACCTGGCTTCTTTGCCTTGAGTATGTCTGTGACTTATTGAACCATACGTCATCACCCACCCACTCCGGTCGCACTCCTCTTGAGGCTCTCTCCGGTCGCCCACCCGACATTACTCCTCTCTTGTTCTTTCCTTTCTGGGATGAGGTTTACTACCGTGTCGACCCCGCTGAACCCAATTCCGGTTCATATCCATCTTCTTCTGATGAGAAACTTGGCCACTGGGTTGGTTTTGCTCACAACGTTGGTGATTCTTTTACTTGGAAAATTCTCACCCAGGATAACCAGATAATCTATCGTTCTGCCGTTCGCCGTGTTGAATCCACTACACCTAACCTACGTGTGGATCGACCTTCAGGGGAGGATTCGTCTGAGAAGGATGACAATGATAAGCAAGCTGACACTGTCTTCATTCGCAGTGATAGTGAAGATCCATCCAAACCAATGCCCACGATCGATTTTGACGACATGATAGGACGCACATTCCTATGCGACACAGAAGAAAATGGGGAGCGACACCGTGCACGTGTCATCAAACGAGTCATTGATCTTAATGAAGAAGCAACGAAACAGGAAGAACGTGTCAAGTACATTTACCGAAAGACAAATTCTGATGTTGATGAGATGATATCCTATAATCAACTCATGGAGTATATCGAACGAGATAACCAAGCTCAAACCTCTGGAGATAATCTTTTCAGGTTCAGGGATGTCATTGCCCATCAAGGCCCACTGAACACAACTGATCCAGATTACAAGGGGAGCAAATATAATTTGCTTGTTGATTGGGAAACTGGGGAGACTACCTATGAACCTTTATCACTCATCGCCAATGATGATCCGATCACTGTAGCAATTTATGGAAAGAAACATGGTTTACTCAACGAACCTGGATGGAAGCATTTGAAACGTTATGTCAAAACAAGCAAACGTCTCATTCGAGCAGCCAAACAGTCAAGGATTAAACAAGTTCACCATTCCGTCAAGTATAAGTTTGGATTTCAAGTACCACGCAATTATGAGGAAGCTGTTGCTCTTGATAAACAACATGGCAACACAAAGTGGCAGGATGCAACAGAATTAGAATTGTCACAGATCCAGTCCTACAAGACATTCAAGGATTTTGGGAAAGCCATCTTCATTAAAGGGAAAGTATCCAATGCACCTGAAGGATATCATAAGATACGTGTGCATCTTGTCTTTGACGTAAAACATGATGGACGACATAAAGCAAGACTTGTCGCAGATGGACATCTCACAAAAGAACCTGTTGAGACAATCTATTCAGGTGTTGTTTCCATTCGCAACCTCCGCATTGCCTTATTCCTGGGTACTTTGAATGACTTGGAAATATGGGGAGCAGATATTGGAAATGCATATCTGGAAGCCTTGACAGGGGAGAAAATTTTCATTGTCGCAGGACCTGAATTCAAGGAATTAGAAGGTCACATCCTGATTATATACAAGGCACTTTATGGATTGAAGTCATCAGGCGCACGCTGGCATGATGTCTTATTCGATGTTTTGACAGACATGGGCTTTTCACCAAGCAAAGCAGATCCGGATATCTGGATGAGGAAAGCACCTGGAGAAGACTGTTACGAATACATTGCCGTATACGTTGATGACTTAGCCATTATTTCTACTGATCCTGGGAATATCTGCAAGATCCTGAAGGAGAAATACAACTTCAAACTCAAAGGAGATGGACCTATTGATTTCCATTTGGGATGTTGTTACACCAAGGATTCTGATGGAACATTCGTAGCAGATCCAAGACGCTACATTGGTAAGATGATGGACACTTTCGAACGAATCTTCAAGGAGAAACCCAAGAAAGCCAAAACACCTCTTATTGGTGGAGACCATCCTGAATTGGATGATTCTGAGCTCCTTGATGAAGAAGGTACTAGCCATTTCCAAACTCTGATTGGACAACTCCAATGGGTGATCACTATTGGTCGTTTCGACGTCTTCACCGCTACAATGACGCTATCACGCTTTCGTGCTGCTCCGAGGAAAGGACATCTTGATAGAGCCAAGCGTATCTATGGATACCTTGCACATCTCCCAGAAGGCGCAATCAGATTTAGGATTGGAGAGCCTGATTATTCAAGTCTTCCTACCCAAGAATTTGATTGGACTCGCACTGTCTATTCGAATGCAAGTGAACGTATTCCTGAAGACTGCCCAACACCTCTTGGCCGCTATGTTACCACAACTCATTATGTTGATGCCAATCTCATGCATGACATAGTCACTGGTAAATCCGTCACTGCTGTTCTACATTTGTTGAACGGAACACCTATTGACTGGTACAGCAAGAGACAGAGCACGGTGGAAACTGCTACCTATGGATCCGAGTTTGTGGCTGCAAGGACAGCAATAGATCAGATTACAGAATTACGACATTCTCTCCGCTACCTTGGAGTACCTATCCGAGAGCGAAGTTACTTGTACGGAGATAACAGATCTGTTGTGCTCAATGCAACCGTTCCTCACTCCATACTATCCAAGAGACACCATCTTCTGTCATACCACCGAGTTCGTGAAGCCATCGCAGCAAAGTATGTTGCATTCTACTGGAAAGATGGAAAGACCAACCCTGCCGATATCCTTAGCAAACATTGGGATTTCGTATCTATTTGGCCCATGCTCAAGCCATTGTTGTTTTGGAAAGGAGAAGTTCAAGATCTCAACAAATCCAATGATGACAAGGCTGAAACGACGAGTTGTGGGGAGTGTTAGAATTCTCACCGTCTATGGTGGTTAGATTCTACATCTCATCGATTCCCCATGTCACATAGCCTCGTGCTATCGCATCATGCCCTCTAGCTTCGAGCTATGTTTCCTAGCTTCGCGCTATATCGACCTATATTTCTTCGCAAATCATGAAAAGTGAGAATAGATTGACGAACTCACTCTCAAGACTAAACTGGGTCGTGCGGTATTACAACGGACATAAATTTGGCCGTTGCTCGGACATTATACTAACGCCCTAAGCGTACGCGCCCGAAATCATCGAGCGCGCCCAAGCGACATCCGAGCGCTATCGGCATCTATCCGATCCAACGGTCTAAGTATCCCAAGCACGACACACGATCACGCGAGACCATATTTCCATTCCCACAATCTCCAAATTGTCAACAAGCTGCGCGCCATGAAAACAACTATGCCAACCCAAAGCAAGAGCTGTTGACCCTGTATATGTTATCCGCCCACATATACATGTCATATACATCACATGAATCAACTCCAACTATTCCAAACCTGTTGCCGCCAAGAACCTATGACACATGACCCTTGGCAGGACCGAACATTTCACGTAGACCTATCGTAGTAATCAACACACAATCTAACAATATCACCATTTATCACATCCTCTTTTGTGTCCCGACTATCCTTCTGATAGACTTCGACTTGCTTGCTTCTCTGACCCTGAGAAGCTTGTATCGGTTGGTGACCTACCTGATTGTCTGCTCTACCGAGCATCAATGTCCCTACGATTCAGAAAGAATTGTAACAGAAGGACAAGAAGATGTGGATGAGGATCAGCATATTGTGCTCACAACATCAACGCAGCTGCGTTTTGGTTCCCCCTGGTCTTAGCGTTTCGCAACAACACATCAGCCTGTGACGGTAACTTTAAGTCGTCCAACTTTATAATAGACTCTAGCCTTTTTGTTGAAAAGGACGCTATGTCGAAAGTAGACTATCATTTCTCAAGAGGATTTCAATAACATTAAGCGAATGTGAGAGTGGCTTTCGAAAATTGCTTTTGTCGTTGAAACAGTAAGCACTTAGTCGTCCATTGCCATTTCTTCGTGCTTTACTTGTTCCTTGCGTAAATCCACCAGTCAACTTTGTAACGATTGGACACGGGTACCATTGCTGACATTGAGATCATGTGCTTCATCCATCACTTGTTCATTAATCGATTGCGGTTCCATTTCCATGAGGACACAGTCATCTTCTTGCACCTTGGTTGTCTGCAGGACATCAGACGTCCGAATCAAATCCACAATCCACTGTTCTGCGTCCGCTGAATCCATGGCCACAAACTTGAAACCCAGTGCCTTGAGATCAATCTTGTGGTGAATATAATAGTGATTCTCAAACAAAAACACGCGTGCCTCCTCCATAAAAAGCTGTGTTTGAAGACAAAGGAAAATATCGGTATTGACGACATCTTGACATTCAGCCAAATTGTTCTGGGCAATGAAGGGGGGATCCAGCAACACTTCCGGAGCTTTCGAACGACGCCATAACGTTGTTTCAAGGATCAATCGGGTCCTTTGTGTGTTGGTTTCGTAAGCAGGGTGGTGGTACTTGGTGTGTTACTGGGGACTCTTGTAGGGCTTTCCGCCGCAACTGCCGTCGTCGTAGATTCTTGAGAGGGAAGAGGAATGGTGTGGACGTCTTGGAAGGAGGTGCAAAGGTGCTTGGGTAACGATATGACGACAACCAGATTTGCTCCGTAGTGTGTGTGTGGTGGTTGTTTGGTGTTTGTGTCAGGACTGGGAAATCGCCAATTTTTGAAGGTCGCGCCTTGGGGGTGAGATAGAGAATGCTCACCAGATCTGGTTCACTAATCCTCATGACTCACCCCCGCTAGGGGGTAGACTTTAAGGTTCAAGTCAATTAGCTGTGGATTAATGACTTGACTTTATCGTTAAAGTCAACTACCTGTGGACGAATGACTTGACTTTAAGTGATAAAGTCAACGTTAAGTTAGGATTAAAGTCATGAAGTCAGACATGTCTAAAGTTTGACTTCCACACCCTGGTTGCGTGCTCCCTCAACCGTCCTCGGCTTGTCGTAGAAAGGCTAGTAGTGTAGCTTTGCGTTGGGCGAAATAGTATTAATACTTCCCGGTGTCGAGTCCTTTCAAGGAGAGACCGCCCGGCGCGGAGGGTAGAATGACGAGGAGGGCAATGGTCGAGGAGGGCGCACGCCCGACAAGACAATTGCCCGTCGAGTCATTCTCCCGACAAGCCGGGCGCGCCCGACGCGAGAGGACGGCCAGACACAGGGAAGTAGTAAACTTACTCCCTATCAAGCTGTGTAGGTAGTGAGAAATTCCTAGAAGCCATGTCACAAAGTGTCACACAAGTGTCTCACAAGTGTCACACACGAAAGGGAAACCGTGCGACTCGCACGAAACTACTTCCCGGTCGTACAAAAAATTCTTACTGTAGTATAAAAATGTGAGACGAACTACCTACACAGTCTGGTATGCTAAGAGCCCAAGCTTGCTACCGCACTAGCGGAAAGCCCGGGCGGGTAGGGCGGGTTAACCCTCCGATTGCGGGGGTACCTCCCGTCTGCTGTCCATACGGTTATTCTCAAATTTTCCTAAAAAATGTCATAAAATTATTTCTGTCAAATTTCTTTCGATTTAGCACATTATTATAACGTCCAAGCCAACTGTAATAACTGGCTTCGCCCTATTGTGTAGCCGCTTGCGCTCATGCATGACCGTGAGCCGTGAGACTTGACGAGACATGGACAAAGAAATCTACAAGTACTCAATAGTCTACTGTTTCAGAAGCGAGTACTCTTTACGCAGTAGTGGATCTAGCTTCACGGAATCATCACACACACAAACACCAAACCATGAAATACACACACATGGTGCAATGCACCTCTAGAGGAGTATCAAAACAAGCTCCTGGCACTTTGTCTATGGGAAAGATAAAAGCATAGTCCACAACAAGTTTAGGCTTCCTGCTTCCTGGGCTTACATACCCCATGATGACGCTGTCAACCAGTGCACTGGTTGATTGTTCATTGCACTGGTTGATTGTCATGTTTCATGTTGTCATCCTTCCTTTGATGCATTCCACCTTCACTTGTGATCTAGGTGGATGGTTTTGACCATAAAGTTGTCACTTTGGTCGTTCGTCCGGCTGGGTGGTTTTCTTTTGGTTTTTGGTGTTCTCAGTGCTCATGGTCGTCTTTTGTGGTGTTGCTCGAAAAGTGAGACGATTCTTGGCCCATGTGCCAGCAATACAAGGCGTGACCGGCGCGTCGATTTCGAACGATCGAAGGGAGGCTGGCGATATCACCCGGCTGGCGCTTTAGGAAAAATACGAGACAATTTTTTCCATTCGGATGACGGACGAACAAAGGTACCCCCCCAATCGCACCCCTATTCCGAACGGTCTCTCGTGACGGCAAGAAAAAGAATGCGAGACTTGGCTCTGTGTGATGGGCGTGACACCCGGGTTGCATGACGGCGGCGGGCACGCGCGTCGTCCGTCAATCGTACGCACGCAACAACAAGCGTACGTGTTGCGGTCCCCATCCGCTGTGACCGGTGGTCGCTTTTGGATCAAAACTCAGTCGTGGAAATCACGAAATGCACTTCCACGTTTCCTTCTCCCTCATCTATTACCTGATTTATTATGTTCACCGAAAAGACGGTATAAGAATGACATCCCTGCAAGAACAAGCATGGCAATCAGGCCTTGTCCTTTTGGACGAGACAGCACAATGGAATCGAAATGACTGGCCGCCTCTCGAGGGAGGATGGCGTTACGATCATGCTACGGTCGTACTGAATCATGCTGATCAGGACAACACCAGGGGACAAACCGTCGTTGTGTTGGGTGGATATCAACAAAACCAAGGGACTACCAATTCCGTTCTGGTTCTAAATTTAGCAGAACCAAACAAGCAGTGGCGAGAAGGGCCACTCTTGAACAAGAAACGATATGCGCATGCCGCTGTTGTCTGCAATGGAGGCATTTACGTTATAGCAGGAGCAGACACTCCAGGTTCTTCAAGTTTGGATTGTTTGGAACGAATTGATTCCAATGATTTGCTGCAATCATCTTCAACAACAAGCACTTCAAAAAAGAGTCATTGGGCAACATTGACTATTCGGTTATCAACGAAACGATGGGGATGCTGTGCTGTTGCGGTTCACAATCGATACATTGTTGCAATGGGTGGATGGAACAGGTTGGAAACCTTATCGTCGGTAGATATTATTGATACCAGCAACCATACTGTCACTGCAGGGCCATCCATGACTGTTCCTCGATCATGGTGTGGCAGTGCGGTCATTGGTCACCGTATCTTTGTCGTTGGTGGCGGCACAGAACGCTCGGTGGAATATTTGGACTTTGTAATTGACAATGAGGAGACAAAAGAGAACACGACTACTAGGGTCCTTTCATTCTCGTCCACTTGGACCACTCATTCGAAATTGGTGCTTTCGGAATGTCGATACTTTTACACCGCGGTTCCCGTGGGATCCTGTCTCGTTGTGGCGGGAGGACGAGACAATCCAACCGTGGAACTCTTGGATACGCACCGCAACTGCGTGTGGAATCTCCCCTCCATTGGAAGGAATCAGGATGGCTTTAGTATGGTGACGGTTGCCAACCAAATTGCTACAATTGGTGGGCTTGGAGATCCTACCTGTGCGACGTTGCCACTCATGGACAAGTATACATGGTGTTTTTGCCGACTCTGTGAGCAGCAGCAGCCCCATGGATGGCGGCAACATGTTCGGGAAGGAATGGGGATCCGACATGTCAATGGAACATCCTGCAGTACCTCGACATGCAATAGGAAACGCGTGAGGACCAATTCCACGCGACGGGGTGAAAACGAAACGAATGAAACTTAAAAGAAATGATCAGCAACCTGTTGCAGGTATGTCCTACAATGGCAAAACTCGAATCATTCTGTTCTCGGTTCATGGAATGATTTTCTACATGGTAGTGTGGCCTATTGAGATAACATGTGAAAATCCTTGTAGTACAAAATGAAAAAGCAATATGTGGTGTCACCGAGAGTTTGTCATGTCCATACAATTGCAGCAGTGCAATGGCGATTGTTGTGATTGCCATGGATGTCAGATCGCATTGTTGTTGTTGTGGTTGGTCTTGTGTTGTTGTGCCCCGCCGTGGTTGGCTCCTCTTGGTGGAGTAGGAGTACTAAACCAGTATTCTAGCACGACCAGAAACTCCTTGGAGTCGACGAGTATACTCCTAGAAATGTTGATGCTTGCTTGAGGTGAACTCCCTGCACCTCTCTTTCCTGTCCCGAACGAACGTTCCGCCTGTGTCCTTCTTTGGTTCCGATCGATGGCACGCCCGTATGGGTTCCGATCGATGGCACGCCCGTATGCACGCCTCTCCGAGTGTGTGACTGCGACACCAACACCATAAAAAACAACGACGGACCTTTTCATCTTATACCGACCATCACACTACAATACGATATTCCTCTCCTTTTCGCCGCAAACCACCCATGGACCCGTTTGTCGAACTCTCGTCGTCGGGTGGACCGAACGACGAGAACTACAACCACAGCAACAATGACGACGACAAGGACAAGAACCAACACCTTCCTGCTGCCACGACCACTACCACGACGACTGCGGCACCGGCTCCTCCTCACACCAACACCAACAACCACAAGCATACCCAATTATCGACACTCTATGTTCCCACCGTCAAGGTCATTCTTCCCCTGTTCCTGATGGAGGACGCGGAAACTGCCACCACAGGGATGATGTCCCACACGCATGCGTGGTGTTCGTCGACTCCTCCTCCTCATCACCAACACTCTGGAGCAGGACACGAACCATCACGACGGCCCCATGTCACCCGTCCACTCCAACGCCAACCAGCCACAGCTAGTACCAACAGGACAATCGTCCGCCACATCCTTTCTGTGGCCTACCATCTTTCTCAATTTCGGGATTCCTATCATGCCAGTCCACGACTGGTGGATTTGCAACAAGTGATTGTCGGTACCATGGTCGATTGGTTCCAGCACGCAGGAGGTCCATTCGTTACCTCCACACCAACATTGATGACACCCTGGACGACATGTGCTGCGAGTGGTAGTACAAGGCTCACGGTTTGGTACATCGATGCTGAAGGTGATTGTGTCCTCCTGACCAGCGATTTCGACTTGCAACGAGTCTTGCGGGTGGGTGCTACCAGCACGAATAGCAGCAACAGCAGTCCTTGTTCCAAGAACAGTGTCACCTTGCATGTGGCACTGTGGACGACAACGATACCGCCGCCATCAGCCCACGACGACCATTTCCCATACCCTCGTCGTGCAGCAGCAGCAGCAGCACCACAACCCAAAGATCCTTCCTGTTCCTCCGTCTGTTCCCAAGAGAGGAAGACGACGAATCATCCAAGACGGACAGTTCCTGTCACCTTGAAGAGGCGAACCGCAAGTATTTGTCCGTGTCGTCGTCGCCATGGTACCGTCGTTTCCATACCAGTCATGATGATGATGACGACGATCCAGCACCCACCGGTCCATGGTGGATCAAAACGGACGAATGGAATTTTCTGGGTAGCCTGGTGATTGGATCCATGGTACCCATTGTCTTGTTGACCCTGTCTCGTCGTGGTCTTTGTTCTCGGAGTACCGAGTAATGGTTCTTTTGGTGGATACGAGAAACAGACCACCACCACCACCACATGAAACAAGAGAACCACAATTGACTTCTACTAGCTAGCAATAAATGATTACTAGCTAGTAGACACGAGCATGGGTGGTCCCAAATCTCTCTTTTTCTAGGTAGTATCTTTCATGGTTTCAACAAACGGGGCCAGCGAGAGGAGAATGCCACTGTGGTGTGTGTGTGTGTGTGTCTGGAAGGGCTTTGAACAGTTTGGTGTGCGTGTATAGCGGTTCGCCCTCACCCGTACTCCCAGTCTTGTGTTGTTGGGCGGTCCACCTGTACAGAGTCCACGTCCGGTTCTTGGTTCATCATCTTGGATACAGGGTCCCACCATAGATTTAGGTCGTGCGGCAACGGAATCCCCTCCCCCCTCGTTTTGGAGGAATGGGCGAAACTCGTCGTCGTTGTTGTCCTCGACATGCGGTTGTTGTGGCGGCGGCGTAAGTGTTGGTGTGTGAGTATCAATCTGTCTTGCACACTGATGCCTCGTCGTCGTCATCATGATTGTCCTCCTGGTCCTGGTCCTTCTCGTCATTCGTGTCATGTCGCGTCGGCGTGTTGCTCGTTGTTACTGTCGTTGCAAATATTGGACCAAGAGAGAAATGACATCTTCGGGTTTTTCGGCATGCAACCAATGTCCCGCACCGCGAATCGTGGTAATCAAATGATTGGGAAAGTAGGCTTGAATGGTGGGCAAATGCGCCGTCCGAACAAAGCGCGATTGACCGCCATGAATCAGCAAGACATCGCCGGTATAGACCAGAGGCGGCTGGTGTGGCTGTGTGGAGGAGGGTGTGTTGTTGTGGTTGTCATGATGGTCCTTCTGCTCTTGCGACTGCTTTAAGTCAAAATCGGCCAAGACGGGCAAGGCGTCTTGAATCCAGTCGAGGGGAATGGTCCAAGCATGACGTTTATCGTCCCAATTGGTCAAACAAAAGGCTCGCATGGCTGGTTCTGGAATGCCCGACCTTAAGGCTTGATCCAAGTGGCGTTTGGTCCAATGGGATGATGGGTCATCGTTGTTGTCTTGGTGATGATTGGAATGTTGTGTCGTCGTTTGTGTCGTTGTTTCGACGAGCAAGTCAATGACGTGACAAACCGCCTTCCAGGAGTCGTCCGTCGTGCGACTGTAGGGAACGGGCGCCTTGTCCAAAACGACCAATCCCTCGACGAGAGTGGGATATAACAGGGCCACGGCTTGGGCCACCTTGCCCCCCATGGAATGTCCGACCAAGGTAACTTGTTGCAAGTTGTGCTGGTGACAAAAGTGCACGACATCGCGCGCCATGCTACTGTACGTCATGTCCGGGTGCCGTCCCGACGTGCCGTGATTGCGCAAATCCACGGCATAGCACGAAAGAGTCGCATCGCTACTGCTGACGGCCGAGGCAATGGTGCCAAAATTGCGCTTGTTGCCCAACAAGCCATGCAAAAAGATCAGGACCGTGTTTTTTGTTGGCGATGACGAGGGAGGGGGACCGTAGAGTGTATAGTCCAAGGACACGACGGAAGGATCGTCCTTGTCATTGGTGGTGGTGCTTGTCAGAGCTTCCGAGGACGACACCGATGACAAGGACATGGACTGTACGCTCGCGTTCCGTGTAGTGGTTCTTCGTTTGGTCGTCACCACTTGTGGAGGAGCAAAAGCCCCGGACCAGGACGACGCGCCCATGACGGCCAGAACAAGAAGAACAAGGAGTATCCCACGTACGGTCATGGTGGGAGTCGCAACACAAATGTCTGGTGGTGTCTTGTGTGTGTGGTTGTGTGGCTGGAGGTAGGAGATGTGGAGTTGTGTCAGTTCCCGAGCAGTTCCGTTTGGCTCGTGGATGTTGTTGTCCGAAAACAAGAGAGAGAGAGAGAGAGAAAGAGCGAGATTCACCACACACTGTCTGGTAGCAGCAACGACCAACGGAATCTGCTCTCCAGATGGGGTCCAACAACGACGGAGGTGATACTAATAATAGAGAGTGTTACAGTGATGATGGGTGAGGATGGAGAACAATAACAACACGGAAGAACTATAAGAAATGAGAAGGAGGAGGAGGATGATGTGGTTCGTCTCGGACGGGAGCGTCGTCGTCTTGGCTCTTGTCTTGGCCCGAACAACACAGGAGCGTGAGGAGAACCGTGGACGACCGGTCGACGTGGCCGAAGCAGACGCGTTACGGTCGCGTTCATAGGGTCGCGTTTTCAGTCGCGTGACGCGAGTCGGGCGTCGGTGGGGATGGTTCGAACGTTGCGAACACCATTTCATTGAGGCGTCGAACGTTGGAACAATCTCTCATCTACCTGTATAGTTAGTACGGATAGGACAAGGATTCATCGACAATCCGGAGGAAGGACCAAGTCCAGCAAGAAAGGCCACATCGGAAAGGAAATCATGGGAAACCATGGGCCGTGACCATTGTGTGGGACACGTGCCAGTCCGCTCCGACCGAGTTTCTTGAAATGTGTTGGTTCCATGGATGGACGCGGAGACAAGAATGCCACTGGACCAAGTAATGTTCCTCCTGGAGACATTGTCCACTACTGGATCTTTTTTTTTCGAAATCGCCTTGATCAGCTTGGCCAGAGAATTCCCTTTCCAAGCGGCTCGAGGCGAGTTTGAAACAAAACACTCGTGTCTTGCGGTTCCACGATTTCCCTCCCAACGAATTACGGAATGTCGTTCGGGCCAGAATGTGTGGGGCTCTTTGTGTGGCTCGTAGTGGTTCGTTTCGAATGTGTGTGTGTGTGTGTGTGTGTTTGGTGTCGTTCGATCCCACCACGGCTGTGCCGGACGCGCACACACACACACACTGTCCGTCCCGTGACCCTGGTTTGGTTGTCTGTGTGGAGTGTGGAGGGGCGGGGTACCGTCGTGTGGAGAATCCAGGCGGGGAGAGAATGCTACTCCTCCTTGGCAAAAAGGGAATGGTTCCGCGTGGTGGTGACCCAGAACGGGAACCATTTGTGGGACAGGAATACAGAGACCACATTCGAACTGGTTTGGAGCAACCCAAGCAACACAACCACCACAACCACAACCACAACTGGTGGTGGGGATGGAGCATTCCACACGAAAACCGATCAATCGCTGTGAGAGGACTATTACGGAACCACACACGTGCCAGAGAGCGTGTCGTGATGCCGCCGCCGAGGATCTATCTATCTATAGACGGGAATGGACTGCCGAGAATGGAATCTCTGAGACAGGTCACAACCATACCAAAATTGTTTACAAGGGGGGTGCAGAAGGCTCCACGAATGATTCAGAATTCGACACAAAATGACAACACGGTCTCGCCGGGAAATGGCTGTCATTCATTGGAGTCGGTCGAATACGTTGGATCCTTGTTACGTACACAGACAGGCCGACCACCACAAGTGTGGAAACCAGTGGATGTGGAACGAGTGGTAGGGGTGATGGCGTCACGACGAGTACCTAGGTATAATACTGCAGCATATATGGGGGTCTCTCTCTCTCTCTCTCTCGGTCGTCCACAAACGGTCCTGGCGTGGCGGAACGGGACGAGGCGTTGGAATACGTGTCGTCGACGAGTCAGGAGAAGGACCAACTGCCAGGAGAAGGAGGGCCACGAGTCGGGGCCTGAGCGACAACATGACGGCCGGAACACGAGACGAACGTTGACCATTCGGAGCATGAGGACCCAGAAACGAAACGTGGGGAACAAGAATGTTGGTCACGTCGACCTAGTACGAAACCAACGACGCTGAGTATAGCATGGTAACGATACAAAAGAGAGGTGACTCCTGTCCAACATGTGTGGAGCCTGCCATAACCGGAAGATTGTGACAGTTGTGGTCGGAGAACCATTGGCAAAATCTCATGGTGTTGGAAAGCTGGGATAGTATACGATCAAGTGTGAGTGACTGCCCCGTACAGACGTAAAGAAAACATCCCACGTGATAATCCTCGAACCTGCTGCTTGATGTTTGCCCATGCTCATACAAGGGAGTCGCACGCATCTACCTCACCACGACCAATGCCTCTCTGTAGATCCAACACCCCCAATGTGATTGGAGTCGTATGCTGCTGTGGAAAAGACCTTGGACCTATGAATCCGATGCAGGAAGAGGCGGAGACTGCACTGCCTGTGAAACACAACGTTTCAACGTTTCGAGAAGCTCCTGGAAGCACTTTCGAGATGCTTCAATTTCCAAACAAGTTACTGTTTGCCATGTCAGAGACAGTACTACCAATCATTGGATATGGTGCAGCGTCTTTGTGGCCTGTGTGTGTGTGTGTGTACTGGGCGTTTTCCTGTTTCGTTGTGGGGGAATGGCGACTGTTTCGGAACTACCCATCGCGAGAATTTGTACTTCGCGATGAACTTTTTTAGGAAGATCAGGTGCGACTGAATTCTATTGAGGTGGTACGACCACTCAGGCGTACACTTTCCAATCGCCCGCGCATCACTACAAGTAGCACCTGGTTTTTCTCGAGGAGCTGTATACGAACGATCATAATCTTGATGATCCAAAAGCCACAACCACCATAACAAGCCCGACAAAGCATGAATGTCAATGTCAGTGAACTGTTTGAGCAACTCAAGCTTGTCGATCGACCTGACAGCGAGTGGAATGCACACGATTTGCCGCAAACCTTGGATGGATGTGAAGGTGAGAGTCGAACAACACCGACGAGGAATCTCGTCCTAGTTGTCAAACCACAAGAGAACGACGTATACTGTTCTTTCTAACTGGACACTATGTTGTATGTTTTCACCAGGGTTCCTTGCGCGATGGCCTCTTCGAGCTCCAAATGTGAATCTCAACATTCCTCATACAATCTCCGATATGGTCAATATCTTGACGGACCCTGAGGCGACGAGTGCCTTTTCCCATGCCCAAGAAGAGGCTCCCGAAGGAGAAGGTCTTGTACGGGAGGAAGGCATGCCCTCTCATGTGTACGACTATGATTCCTCGAAAGTCATGAAGGACCAAGTCACGCAAGCTCGGAAGGCTACATCCCATGCCAAGGCACCCGGCATTTTGGGCCATGTGGTATTGCCAGGACACATTTCATTTTACAAGAGGGATGGGAAAACATTTGCCGTGACAGAAGGACGATGGCTGTTGACAAGTCCCAAGGCGCGCTGGATTGTCAAAAATGTCTCACTGGACAAGGAAATCATCCATCATGAACGATCTCAAGTCCTCATTCTCCGCGTGGAACCGGGTTGTGTCGGGCGGATTCTCGACCAGGGAGTACCGATTCTGTTGGATGTGGGAACACATGTGTTCAATAGCGGTACTGTGAGTAACGTTGGATCCAAAAAGATTGCCGACTGTGACTCTTTAAACCATGGCAAGTTTCACTAAGTTCGCGTGGACCGTGGGAAACTTGCTCGTGTATGGGTTGAAGTGAAAGTAAGGGACGGGGGAACTCGATCAGTCCAGCCTCGGTTTCTCCAGGAAGGAGAACATTTTGTGGCTTCTCATTTGTTCCAGTTTGAAGGAATGTCCAATCTCTCGGATGAGTATATCAAGAACGGGTGAGTAGACGCATATAGTGGGGAAAGAGGCTGAGTTTCATAGTTTCGCTGGATATTTCCCCCCTGGCCTAACGTTCTGGTTCCTTTTTTAGATCGGTCCATCGCATCTCTGTCCAAAAAGGCTATGTTGCCAAAGTGGTCCAAGACAACAAGCCCCGTCTTCTGGGGGAGGGTGACCATATCATTGAATCCACTGATTTCGACTTCAAGGGCATGGTTAATGTTGTTTCCAACCTTTGCATTGTTCACGAAACCATCTCCATCCTGCGAGTCAATCTGGGACAGATTGCCTTGGTCTGGCAAGATAATGAACCTACCTTCTATGATAAACCGGGACTGCTGGAATTTGACAGCCCTGATTTTTCCTTTGTCGAATTCAAAAATGTCGAAGAACAACTGATTCAGTTGGGATCCAAAAAGATTATTCTTTGCCATACGGGCCAAGTAGCCGTGACCTATGACAGAGGCGAGCTCAAGATTCTCCCCAACGGCCGTCATATCATTGACAGTGCTACACATGTGTTTCAGCGCTTTCTCTCGACGCAGCAAAAATCGATTCGCTTGTCCTCCTTGCATACCTCTGAAAAGACGGCCCGAAAGTCACAAGTCACTCCGCAGGGGTCTACCAAGAAGGTACATGCCCCCATAGCGGAAAATGAGAAAGATGACGAGACCAACGCTGCTACTTCGAACAGCATGGGGTTACTAGAGCACCATCAAAACCCCGATTCCGATCTCACGGTTTGTGAGACAAAGGATTTGGTCAAGGTGGGTCTCCGGGCCGATGTCTTTTATAGCATTGATGATCCCGAGAAGTGCATTCGCAAAATTGATACCGATGAGTTGGAAGACCTTGTTCGCGAAACAGCCGTTGCCACCTTGACCAATATTGTTCGTTCCACCACCTTGAATGAAATTGCCCAGTCCAAACAAGTAAGTGCCAAGGCTGGCGAGGGACTACCAACAGGTGTCGATGTCATGCCACCTCCGACCATGAGAACTACGGGTGATGAAGGATTTGGCGAGGCTCCACCACCGCCCACAGCTCCAACAGCAGTGTTCTTTGAGAAAGTGCATGATGAATTCCTTTCCATGTTAAACGAAGACTTTAATGAGCGTTATGGTGTGGACATTGCCAACATTCGAATTGAATCGTTCAAAATCATGGATGAAGAATTGGCCGAGCAAATTTCCAAACATGCCTTGACGACGGCCCAAATTGAAAATGAAATGGCCAATTTGGAAGGTACCTCCTTGATCTCTACCACGCGAGAACGCACAGCGGCACAAGTCAAGGACATTAAAGTCAAGGCCGATGCAACCGCTCTCAAGATTGCCGCAGACGCCCAGAATCAAAGAGACTTGGATGCCGCCGAGGCACAGGCCAAAGCCCTCAAGATTGCTGCGCAGGCCAAGGCGGAAGCCGAAGCCGATGCCATATTGACCAAGGCCAAAGCACAAGCCGAGGCGATTCGTCTCAAGGCGGCCGCCGAAGCTCACCGAGCCGAATTGCTTTCGAATACACCCCTGGGAACCCAAGAAGCTTTGTTGTCTGTGTATTCCCAAATGATGGTTGAATCCAACAAGGGTGTGGAGAAGATTGTCTATCTCGATCCCAGCGTGAACCGAGAATCCCCCTTTGCCTTGGGCAGTTTGGCCAACTTGAACATGGACCTTCATTCCTTGACACGACTGGGGGTTGCTGCTTCAACAACAGCAGCCGGCAATGCCGTGACTCTGGGCTAAAATAATGCAACACAATACCCGTGCTCCAAGACGTTACCAACCCCCTGTCTCCATGGCAACGCACACTGTGTCAAGAGAGCCATTGCGCTCTTGTCCTTGTATCCATCCTACCATTCGTCTCCACTCTATTGTTCCACTCAGTCTTTTCGTCAACAACGATTGCACCGCCATTCGTCACTTCCAGGTACTATAATATGAACTATCGGGAAAGCCTCCATCTCACTCTCGAAACCTTGTGGATTCCCCTTTTTGTGTGCCAGTTCAAACCCACAGAGAACAACGCCTTGGCATTCGAAACTGACAAACTTTATCCTGTCTGGTAGATCGAACTACCTAGGTACTCTTCATTGTACATGCCATTGTAGTATTGTAACATCTTGGGTCCCCAGGCATGGTTGCGGGCCTGGTACAGTTTTGTTCCAGGGTCAGTTCTGGAAGCCAAATGGTCTCGACACGAACATGGAGTATCTCTATCCTTTCAACTCTTATTTACCCGTTGTCAAATACCTTGGCACTTAGCAGAGGTAGCATGCGTTTGTGCGACTTGGTCGCGCGATACAAAAGTCACACTCGTCCTTACATGGAGAATTGCACAGTCGCCGGGTCACGACTTGTCGAGATGCGCATGCTCACAATAATAATTATTGCTCTCCGCGAGCGTGCTTTGCCGGTGCGACACCGCATCGCACCCTAGAGGTTAATAAGGGACCGACGGACGAACGATGAAGGCAGATGACGTCGCGCCCAACAAGATGACAACGACACGTCAGGTCTGGTTGGGGTCATTGATGACTCTCCTGAGTCATCCTCCCAACCAAAAGGATTCGTAAAAGATACGGTCATAAGATTTTGGAAAGAAAACTCTACACGGACTATCACGGAGTTGATCACCCAGTGATTACTGTGAGGTTCTCTTTTCGTTTTCTTTTTTCGCTCCCTGTCGACCGTGCCAACCACTCGTTTGTTCGTTTGTTTCCCTCGGGTTCGCTTTTTCTACCTACGTAATGTTCAATTGGACGGGGACTTCGGAATCCTCGCCCTCTGTGGGGTCGACAGGTGAGTCATTTGTTACTACTACCGGGAAACCGGGGGGGGGGGGTGCCCTTCGTTCGGGCCCTCTCTACGGTATCCTTCGGATGGACGAGTCCGAATTTGGGGATGTGTGTCGAGGTATGATTGGTTCAGGACAGCGTGTCTGTCTTCGGACAGAATGCAACATTCTGTTGCATTCCACCAAGAAGATGTCATGGGTCTCCCTCGTGGGGGACAATTCTTCCTGTATCTTTATCCGGGGTGGAAGTGGTTCCGAAGGCGAAGCTGCTGTAACTATCTTTGGATCTCCGATCCTTCCTGGTGCTTGTGTGCGTGATTCCGAATGGTCAGAGTTGGAGACGAGCCCACGAAGTTTGGAGAGCTGGCAAGCGACGTTTACCGCCTTGAAACAAGCAGCCTCAGCGTCTGGAGTGGAAGGCATCGACGAGAAGACCGTTGCCGATGTGTTGGAGTCCACCAAGCAGGACGTGAAGTTTGTATTCACTCCGGCTAGAAAGAAGCAACGTTTCAAGGATGGTGACCACAAGGATGATGTGAAACCTTCGGTTGCTCGGCCGCCGATTAAACCGGTCCCGTTTTTAGGGTGCCAGTGGACCTTGGCACTCAACCCGCGACGGCGTACAGGATCTTATCTCAAGGAGCATGGTGCGATCTTATTGCCAATGTTGCTTCAATCAAGGCTGCAATCAACATCGAGCGCTCGAGATCCTCACAGGTGGACTCGGATCTTCAGGACCATCTCAAGGAAATTGATATGAAGACGTCCGTACTCTATGAGTTGTTGGGTGAACGTCCGGCCGAGTTCGGAACTGCGTCCGTGTTTCAGTTGATTCTTCAGTTGACAGAAATTTCCTCCAGTCTGAATCGTTCTCTTGATGAGTACAAGGAGCGACTGATTTCGGTGGAAGGCGCCAGTATGTCGACGGATCTCGAGCAACGATTGGTCTTTCTTGAGCGACAAGCTCTTTCGTTTGACAGTGCGGTAGAAAGGATCGTCAAGGAAAACATCGAGGCGTTCTTTACCACAGGGGATTTCAGGACTCAGTTCATCGAGCCAACAATGAAACTTCTCTCTCGTTCTTCAAAAACGTCTGCTGATCCGGGAGGAAAATGGGATCAAGACATCTCTTCTTTGTTGATGCGAGTGTCTTCATTGGAAGCTTCGGCCACCCAAACAGGCACTCCTTTGTCCATTACGAACTTTTTGAATGGCGCGATGACAAGAGGTGGCTCGGGGAACATGTTCAATTGGAGTACTCAAGCTGGAGCTCCTCCATCTATCCCTCAACCATCGACGAGTACCGGTAGTGTTGTCGGGGATCTCCGAAAGGAGTTCATCACCTTGAAAGAAGAAGTGTCGCGTTTAAAGACGGAAGTAAAAGAACTCCAGGACCAGGCAGAAACCGAGGCCATCGTCGTTGGGTCCATCGTCTTCGTCTCAAAGAAGTTCTGTGAGAGCTGGCTTGTTCTCCACGGAGCCGATGCCGACCCGCACGTATTTGTGGATCCAGTGTCTCTGCTGTCTCTCTCAACTTCAGACGCTAGTCAGGATGAGGAGCGAGCTGCCAATCAGCTAGCTACGACGGCAAAGGTAAAAGATAAATCGCCTTACCACACGGCGTATATCGCTTCCTTCAGTCTCGAGCTGCCTCCCTTGCTTGGAAAAGGGGGAGATTCATCGCTAACCACTAACTCGCGAGCATTGGCGGGGGTTCCTAAATTTGTTGATTTTCACCCTCCGTCTGGCCGTGAAGGCATTCATCAACGAATCCTGGATTACATAAAGGATGGGAAAAAGACTCTGGAAGAAGCGATTGGCGACTTGTTCTCTTTTGGGTCCGAGCCGGCGAGCGTGGCAAGAGAACTCTTACTTCTCAGTAAGACGTTCTGGGATGAGCTGTGCCATTGGATGGTACGCTATCATCGCGAAATAAAAGAGGAGAGCGATGCCTCCCAACACGAAGTGTGGATCCTAATCTCCCACTGCGTGCGTGCGGTGTTTAAAAGTCTACGAGACGCACGTGCCCCGGGAAGGGCGTCCAACACTCCTGGTGGAATGTTATGGGGCACACTTCAAGCCCATCAAGTAATGCGGGAGTATCGGGGTCATAACTTTAGCGGACATCCAAAGATTGCGCTCATTCTCCATGAGCACCTAATTCGCTTTTCGACTCCTCGCTCGAAGTTCGATGCACTGCAACTTGAATTCGACGAAAAACTAGAGAAGGTTCAGCGGTCGGTCAATCAAGCAGTAGCTGCAGCGAATAAGAAGGGATCCTCTGGAGCGAAAGCAACGAGCGATTCTAAAAAACAACAATCATGATCGCAGTCGGCGATAGACGAAAGTCATCCTGTGGAGCATTATCTCGGGAAGCACGAGCGCGATCGTAACACAAACACAAACAACCATGCATGTGATCGAAAACAAAATGAAATTAAGAAACCAAGAAAGGAAGATAGTGATGATAAGATAGAGTGCGATGACTTCCATCTCGATTTTCAGCAAGAAAAGGGAGTACTCGAGAGAATGACGGCTGCGCTCCCGGTAGGCATTGGTTCGATGCGAATTGGCCTGGTGTGTCATGCAATGCCTTATTGGTTTTGGGCAATAACATCTTTGGGAACCACGGAGTGGATTGAAGCGAGTAACAGTGAGGAATGGAGCTCAATCGGGCCTTGCTCTGGTTTGCATTCCTTGTTAGTCCAACCCGAACTGAGATCGGAAGCCAAGAAGCGTTGTTCTCAAGGACACTTTAAAGCCAAGAAACGGAAGCCAGATAATCGCTGGGAAAGAGTCGACTCGGTATTTTTCGACGAGAATGCACCCGGACCATCCCATCCTGTTTGGAGATCAAAACGCATTATAATTGTGGTCTGGTGGAAGGGTCGCAGTGCAAGTGGTCCTCCGAAAACGATGGACAGTTGGAAGGTCACCAAGCTCCGCATGAATCACGCAGTGTTGGGAGGCGTAACCACAAAAATCGACTGAATTTTTATCGCCTCGAAGCCACAGGGCAACTCGCAGGCCGTGTGAACTTTGCAGAGTGGTGGAATGGAACAATTGATGAGGGGCTATCGAAGACCACCGTTCGAGGCATCATAAAACCAACGGAACACGGCAAGCCAAGATCAGCGCTCAAGGTGAAGGAGTCTGACTTGATTTGCAATCGAAAAATGATCTGGGAGGAGGATCGATACAAAAGTCACTGTGTACCAAGTGTCTTCTCCCCGACTGGGTTGGTGGAACGCAAACTAGTCGCAAAGGAACTTGCATCAGCTCTGGACTTCCCATCAGTGTTGGTTAAGGATGCGAGCGACGGTGAAATTGACAAATGGATAAACGCGGTGGGTCCCCCGTTTAAGACTCGAATTCAAACGGTACGATTGATTCAGGACTTTATTTCTCAAGATCGATTCGAAGATACCTCCATGCATGGCAAGACAGAGTGTTTG
The DNA here is from genome assembly GCA_946965045.2 of Epithemia pelagica. NCBI lineage: Eukaryota > Bacillariophyta > Bacillariophyceae > Surirellales > Surirellaceae > Epithemia > Epithemia pelagica. The sequence continues at coordinate 3,548,108 of OX337235.1, forward strand.
AAACCGGCACATGAACCACGAATGAAGGCAGATGATGAAGAACATTTGCCCGACGAGATGGACGATGTCGATTCCAACGACCTGTTTATTGAAGAGAGGGCTGAAGATCGGAACTTGAAAGCCACCAAGGCAGACGATGCGGCGATTCCGTATGAACTATGGAATGACCGAATCTTAGACAACTTTGGCTTGACATCTCCAACCGATCGAGCCCGTGGCATTCACGCCTTGGATTGGATTCGGCACGGAATGCTGAAATTTTGGAAACGACGTGTAGCTAAAGACTTCTGGAATTGGTGGTCGCGATCCCAAGGTTCTATGACGGATCAAGAAAAGAAAACCACAATAGCTGCGGGACTGTGCGCGTTGAGACATTCAGCGTTGGCATCGTGGTGGGACTGGGATGAGGGATCATCTCCTTTCTTCTGGCGTATGCCCGACCCGGGATGGATGGTCGATATGCGTGATGGTGTAAAGCCCATGTGGATCGGCCCACCCCCTAGTTACCGCAAATCTCAGCGGCCTAACGCGGACCCCGCTCATTTGGCATTGGAAAAGAAAAAGATCGGGAAAGTTCGTCGCAGAGGATACATCGCTCCTACTGCTGGGATCAGGTCTTTAACAAGTTTCTTTTCGGTTCCAAAAGGACCTACGGATATCCGTATGGTCTACGATGGGACTAAAAGTGGGCCTAATGATTCATTATTGGCCCCCTGGTTTGGTTTAGCAACGGTGGACTCTATGCTCAGGACACAGTCGACGAATTCACATGGTCGGGCGACAATGATTTTGGTGAAATGTTCCTGAATTTCTGGATCCATCCAGAAATTCGGAGCTACACTGGCGTCGATTTGACAACTCTGTTTCCGGAGGAGCTAGACGAAAAAGATGGGAAAAAGAAGCACCTATGGGAAGCCTGGACAAGATGCGCAATGGGTGTTACTGTCTCGCCGTATCAAACAACGCAGTGTACGCAACTAGTGAAACGCATTATATTTGGATGCCGTTTTAAGAAGGACAACATATTCCGATGGACAGAGGTCCGCCTGAATTTACCTGGAAGCGAACACTACGACCCTTCCTTGCCATGGATCTGCAAAGTCCGCGAGGATGGCCGTATTGCAGTTGATGTCCATTCTTATGTGGACGACCTTCCAGGAACAGCTCCATCGAAAGAAGAAGCTTGGCTTGCTTCCAGTGCTATGGCAAAAGGCTCAGCTTTCTTTGGTCTTCAGGATGCGGCACGAAAGCGTCGCCCGCCAAGTTGTCGTCCTGGGGCCTGGGCAGGGGCTGTATTGAAACAACAGGAACTGCCGTGTACAAAACCGTCTCCCAAGAGAGGTGGGAGAAAACCAAGAAACATGTCGACATGTTGCATTCATGGGCAAGCACTGATGACCCAATTGATCGAAAGGAACTTGAGAAGATCAGGGGTTTCCTTGTATATGTCTCATTAACGTACAAGGCACTAGTGCCCTACTTGAAGGGAATTCATCTCACGCTAGAGAGCTGGCGTCCCGATAGAGATGAAGAGGGTTGGAAACTACCCGCAAAGGAAAGAGAGCAATTGGAATCGGATTTTGATTCACCTCCCACCGTTGTGAAACAAGTTCCTCGTTTCAAATCTGACATCCGAGCGATCCGCAAGTTGACAGAGTCATGTACACCACCTAAGCTACTGGCTCGACCGTCCAAGGGTTCAAAGGCAGTAATTGTCTTCGGGGACGCTTCAGGAGAGGGATTTGGAACCTCTTTATGGACATACGGGTCCACAAGTGTACACACAGAACATGGACTGTGGACTAAAGAATATGGCTCAAGATCATCCAATTTTCGTGAGCTATACAATTTAATTCTACGGTTGGAGTCGTTGGTTCAGAGTGGTCAACTCGAGAACGGTTCCGAGGTGTTCATGTTTACCGATAATTCTACGTCGGAGTCTGCCTTTTACAGAGGCACTTCTACCTCGTTTCTCCTTTTTGAGCTAGTACTTCGAGCTCGGAGGATGGAAATGCTGGGACAGATCTTTCTCCGTGTCGTTTGGGTGGCCGGTACCCGAATGAATGATTGCACAGGGAACCGACGGTCTTTCACGAGGAGACTTAAAGACTGGCGTAATGGCAGGAGGTCCCATGCTCCTCTACGTCCCTCTGAATCACTCGTGTGAAGAAAGGCAACCAGGGGTGACAGATTGGCTGTTGCAATACAGTAGCCGTTACTCCTGGACGAGAACCAATCCTGATGATTGGTTTGACAAAATTTTTGAAAAGGGGAACTTTGTTTGGACCCCACCACCATGCATCGCTGACGCTGCCGTGGACCAACTCTGCGACTCGACACACATTCGTCCAGAAAATGGTCATATCTTTGTTTGTCCTGCGTTGATGTCTTATTTGTGGCGCAAGAAGTTACGGAAAGTTGCGGACTTCGTCTTCAAAATCCCGGCTGATTGTCGCATATGGTCGAAGTCTCAACACGAACATCTTATTGTTGCTTTTGTATTTCCCCATTTACATCGCAGACCATGGAAAGTTAGAAGGGCTAAGCGATTATTGGATGAGGTCCAAGCCAGCCTGCGTGAAATGTGGTCATCCGATAGGGACCTTGATGGGAGTTGTCTGTGCAAATTATGGGCATTCGAGGGGTACAACTCGAACTTGTAAGAACGCATGGCATGCAAAGTGCTACCATCAGAGTTCGAAAGATAGATTCCCAGTTCTCGAGGCAGGTGATTTGGATGACGCTTTGATCGACGGAGAGGGGCATGATGAAGTTGAAGATGACCCTCAACGTTTCAAAGAAGCAAGGGACGGAGACCATTTTATGTGTCCCTTTCAATGCGACTCCTACTCATTCTACAATTTGAAGGGGCGATATCAGCGAGAGGAGTCAGAGCAAGACCAGCTCTTGTGTGTCTGTATTCGTCGTGCAAATCTAGACTCTTTCTGGTCCAGAGAGCGATCAACTGTCGACAAAAACTGGCGAGAGTTGCGGGGCCTCAAAGGATTGGGCGAAACAATTGGATTAAGTGAGCCGCTGCCGAATCGCGGTCCGTTTCCCATTGGGGATTACAATGGGTTAGGGGCGGCTTGCTTGATGCTAATGAAGACTCTAAATGAGGGTCGCAACGCAAGACACATTCAGTATGAGACAGCAAGAAAGGTACGCTCTACGATCGGCAATTTCATGCACACCTTACCTGGTGGTACTGGTTGGTCGACGATGGGAGCGGGCGATCGCTCGGCGATGGTGTTTACGGCCAGTCCGACAAACTCGTATTGGTACAAGCGATTTTTGAGCGGATGCCACAGACGAATGGGCGATGTCTGGATCCCAGACCGGGCAGTCACTATCGAAGAAATTCATGTGGGCCTCGAGATTTTGGAGAAAGAATGGAAGACTTCGCCCCAAGGTCAGAGGAGATTGGAAGTGGCATTATCTGGAGCTCTTGTTATTGTCGGTTTCTGCGCAGCCTTGAGAGGGGAAGAAATTCCTCAGGTGGACGTGGGTTTAATTCGAAAATACTGGGAAGAAGCCATCTCATACAAGAAAGCAGCCCATGTTCCTTTGGCCATGGCTGGCCGGTTCAAACAAACGAACGGGCTTTTCAAGTTGTATGTTCAGCCTTTGGCAGAAACCACACAGTCAGGAATCCAAATTCGTTTGTGGCTCGAACGGGCTATCCGTGAATTGAACGTCAGGAAAGTAGAGACGGGCCCCATGTTCCGGAGATCAACAAAGAGCGGAAAAATTCAACGCGCCTTGGTGGGAGACCTTGACCTCCTGTTTCACGCGTTGTGGAAGAGGATTCAACATCAGAGACCGGATATCATCCCAGACACGGTCAAGGTCGATGAGGTCTATAGCGTTCGGAGATCATTACGCCGTGGCGCAACCACCGAAGCTCAAAACAAACAAATCCCAAAGGAGGTGATCGAAGCCAACAACAGGTGGAGAAAGCACCTGAAAGGTAAAGGTGTTCTCCCTGGGATGAGTATGTTGGAACGCTACTCAGATGCCAAAGCTTCTGTGGAAGCTTTGATCAGGTTCTCGAAGAATTTGTAAGGATGGTAAGCGAAGATGCTTTCTGGAACTGGACAAGCGGCAGGATTGCAGGATTGGTTTTGAAGGAGAGGATACCGAAATGGGGAATTGTTCTCGGCACAACTGTTTCAGTTTGGGCCCAGATCGCTTGTCGTTGCCAGCTTGCCTATGAAAGGGTTTTGGGACTCCCTACAAACATGGACCAGGGCTTGGCCGCCTGTTTGGCTGTTTGGGACATGGCATATCACTCGTGAAGATATTTCTGGGTGTTATGGCTCAGCAATGGGTTTGTACTGGGGATGGCTCATTACTTGGACGTACACTCGCACGTAACGGACTGTTTTTGATTGCGGGATTTCGAGTCCCGTGATTTGTCAGGAGCGAATCACGATTCACGCCCTAGGGAAAGGATGGGTGGGGGGCCTTCCCCCCCCCCAGAGTATGGTAATGTTAAAGTATTAATTTAAGTGTATTGGTGCAATGGACGTGAGATAGAAGCGGTGGCCGGCTCGAGGAACTGAAGAGTGAGGAACAAGTACCGCATCGCACCCAAGAGGTTAATAAGGGACCGACGGACGAACGATGAAGGCAGATGACGTCGCGCCCATCAAGATGACAACGACACGTCAGCTTTGGTTGGGGTCATTGATGACTCTCCTGAGTCATCCTCCCAACCAAAAGGATTCGTAAAAGATACGGTCATAAGATTTTGGAAAGAAAACTCTACACGGATTATCACGGAGCTGATCACCCAGTGATTACTGTGAGGTTCTCTTTTCGCCCACCCACCCGCGGCCGGCTCGAGGAACTAAAGAGTGAGGAACAAGTACCTAGATCGTCATCGTCCCCGTAAACCAGGGACACACCAAGATTAACACCCAACCAACTTTTATAACAGACGATTCGTGCCACATTCATTGCTCGTAAAAATTATTTTAAATATCGGCGAAAGGCGAAAAACACATTTCTCCCTATTCGCTGTTGTCTTCGCTCCGTTGACAGTTGAAAGTGAGACAGCACATACCAACAAGACAGTGCAATTGAGAAGCATTTATCTCTCTAGACAACAGAGAGAAGGTTTCAAAGAATTCAAACGTCTTTTCGAACGTCTTTGTTCAGTCGAACGTCACAAAGCCAAAGTGTTGACAGCTCCTCCATCCCAGAACATACATTTGTCGACAATATGATGGAGTCACAACGCAAGGTTCCAACTCTGTCCTCTTCCTCCCTGGCTGCCAATAACATCAAGATCAACACTAGAAACGGCATTCCCGAGTCTCAATCGAGGACGACAATCCAGCGTTCCCTGCCGCCCAAGCAATTGTCAGTTACATCGGAGCATTACGACGTGGGCAAGAAGGGCTTTTTGACACCGGCGGAGCAAACCATGCGTAATTTAGATGTCGACGGGAAAGGTCAATTGACGAATGAACAGGTTGCAAGTATTGTGGAACAAACCATGTCTTTGCGTGACGTCAATAGCCGGCTTCGCTTTTGGGTACTGGCCTTGTTCGGGGCCGTCATTATCTTGGCACTCTCCAATTTGGGAACCGCCTTTCTCGCCGCCCGCATGGCCAAGGACACGACTGTGAATGAAAGTTCGGGTGTTATGGTGGTCAAGGGCAAAGATACACCGGTTGTGATCCGCTCCTCGGGCTCTTCGATTCGAGCGGTTCGAGTGACATTGCCCAATGGAGATTCACAGGTATGCATTAACATGCACGATGCCGCCCGTCTCATGAATCGTACCATGGAAGGCACCAAGACCACGATTGTGGTAGAAAATGGAGAAGGGCAAAATTTTTCGGTGGTCACAGTGGGTGTTTCTGCGAGCGGTAGCAGCTACGGTTCCTTTTACGACACTGTTTGTTTTGGACGCGATGATGGGTCGGATCCAATGTGTACCGACTTTCAATACGAATGCAAGGAGGTGACGGACAGCAATGGCCGACGCTCTTGGTCTGTGTCGCCTGGTCGAAGACTTCAAAAAGGACACCCTTCTCATCCGATTCATGAGTTTCATGCCGTGGTAAAGCAAGGATTTTATGATGCTCCGCCGTCACACAAAGATTCTCGTCCAAGGCGGTCGCCAACGGCCCGTGCTTTGGCGGTGTGTAAATCAACCATCTGCGAGGAGGACGCGCACAAGGACACAACGAAATGCAATCATGACACGTACGCGGATGCATGGGATGAGAACGAATGTGATCAAGATGATTGTTGCCTTACTCCACTTGCCAAGTCTTGTTCAGGAGGTGATGGATGGCATTGGACAGATCATTGTCAATGGGAAGGAGACGGATCGCCGTATGGACCGGATTTTATGTCTACCTTTTATATTCCGTAAACCTCAAAGGAAATGAACTGGCCATGGGCATGATCCGAGATGTTGCAGAGTTTGAGTGTTGTTTTTGGTGCAAACACAACAGAAAGACACTTTCACTCTACTGAAATCATGGATCACCGAAGTATTGCAGAAACAAGGTTTCACGAGAATACGTTACTTCTGTTAGTCTTCATCTCCGTGCTGAGGTCGTGTTTGTACTATCATCTTCATCAATCGCCTGTTCTTAACTTTTACCAATGCCATCAGAAGAAATCTTGTGGGCTGTCTATAACCATGGTCTTTCATTATACAAATTGCACATTGTGTTGTGGTTCTGATTCAGGACGGGGAAGGCAGCTCTTTACCCATAGTCTTCTACTCCTAGGAAGAAACTGTAACTACCCCTACCTCTCCTCTCAGATAATCCCTCCATGGGGCGGCTAGCTATAGGAATACATAGCTACTCCTACTACTATGACGAATGACGAAAAGGCGAATGCCCATTGTGTAGAATTTCTATCATCAGTCTTCTTGTTTCGCATTACCATTGCGGTGGCGTATGACAATACATAGAAAATGAGTCTGCGTGGAAGCGTGTCCGTATGTGAAACCTCTTGTATTGATTTGTGGTGTCAAAGCATGGAGGAGAGATGTGACCAAAGTAATCAGGAGGATGGAGCCACCAACAATGACGACGAGCGTTCATCTTTGTTACAATCCTGTCGAAGCACTGATGGGAAGGAGAACTCCGAAGGTCGGTCGGCGGCACCTCATTATTATGGTGAACAAGATTTGGAAGAAGATGAGGATAGACGGACCAGCAAGATTTCATCCACCGGCAAATCCCTGGAGGAATGCTCCTCAGTAAATCTTTGGCAATGGCATAATTTGGCCATTCCAGTTAGTTACTGGGTCGTGGGTACCTTGCAGGGCTTGTTTCGAACCTTTCTAAATGTGTATCCATTGGATCTGGGTGCAACTGAAGCACAACAAACGTCACTGACCTTCATGGCCACGTTACCGGCAGCCTTCAAGATTTTGTATGGCTTTTCGTCTGATGCCTATCCCATAGCGGGTTACCGACGCAAATCGCACTTGTTGTTGGGTTGGATGTTGGCCTCGATTCCAATGGCCATCTTGACGTTATCCTCCAATCTCACCCTATTGAGATCACATGTCAAGGATCATGAAGCAGATCACAGTACCATAGCTGCCACTAGCATTGTCCCAGACAATGCTCCGTCCTTGTTGCAAGTGAGTTGGTCCTTTTTTATTTTTGGTGTGGGAATGTGGTATGCCGATGCCATTGCCGATGCCATTGTGGCGGAGAAGGCTCGATGTGAACCAGAAGCGATTCGGGGATCACTTCAGGCCACGTGTTACACTTTGAGGTTTTTCGGTCTCATGGTTTCGGCACCCATTTCCACCTACTTGTATTCACACGTTGATGGTCGCGGACCCCAAATCATTGTCCAAGCCTTGGCTGGTCTTCCTTGCCTTGTCCTTCCCCTTGCCTGGTGCTTTGCCGAACAACCTGCCACTCGGACTGCGAACCAAGGGTCGTCGGTATCGCAAACTTCAACCGTGACGGTAAAACCAGTTCGAGAACAGTGCTTGGAAATATGGCGTACTGTATGTTCTCGGGCTGTATGGGAACCCATGGCGTTTATCTACGTTTTTAATTTGTTGCAAGTCAGCAATGCCGCGTGGCGTCAGTTTTTGGTCAGTGTCTTGCATTTTACACCCGCCAATCTCAACTCCCTTTTGGTTGCTTCCTACGTTGTCTTGTACTTGGGAACCTTGTTGTACAAATACTTTTTGTTGCAAGCAAGTTGGCGACGCATTTATCAAGTCTGTTTGGTATTGAACCTCGTCTTGTCATCCCTGCAATTGCTCTTGATTCGAGGTCATACACTCGGCATTTCTCCCTTTGTTTTTGCTCTGGGAGACGATGCCTTTGCCGAATTTCTTAACGGGGTCCAATTTCTACCCGCGGTTATTCTCATGGTGGCACTTTGTCCACCTGGATCGGAAGGTACGGAAACAATATTATTTCGGACACTGTCACAAAGAAGGTCGCCGAATGCCATGTCTATGTTGGCCTCACCTTCCTGTGCTCTTTTCCTTTACAGGTGCCAGCTATGCCATGTTCACCACGGGTAAGGTTCTCACACATTTCTCTCTCTGACACACTTGTTGTTGGTGCCTCTCATTTCTCCATGTTTCTTGTGTGACAACAGTCATGAATTCGGCCTTGATGATCGCTCCACCCCTGAGTTCCCTCCTACTAGGGATTTGGGATGTTAGTAAAGAAGCTCTCGAACGGGGGGAGTTGGATGGATTGGTACGTTGCGTTTGGTCTGGCGCACCAAAATGGTGCTTCCCATGAGAGAGATCTCACACTCGTCTGTTTTGGAATGATGGATTGTGGATGACATGCTTGGTGGATCGTCATTTTCTTCTTTATATAGTTCAACTTGTCCTTGTTGACGACGGCGATTCAAATCTCTCCCATTTTCTTTTTGCATTGGTTACCCCAGGGACGAAAAGAACTGGAAGCATTGGCATCAGAACCCTTTTCGGGGAGTCCCATTGGCGGTGCACTCTTTTTGACGGTTCTCTTTGCCTCCATGGCCTGGACCTTTGCTGTGACCTTGATGAATATTTTGCATCCCGATTGGGCGGGAGGTTCCTGAGACAGAGTATTATAGGTTCGACTACCTAGATCTTCCACCAACACCAAGGGGAAGGCGTAGTCGCTCGGAAACTAATTTCCTTTGAATCGTGGAACAGTGGCTGTTTTCCCGCACACTCGTGAGCAAGTTCTGCGTATGTGGCTCCCACTAGCAATGCCGAGCAAACGAGCCCCATGCATCTCTAGCTGATGGACGAGAAACAATGCAACAAAGTCATGTTGCAGTACTGGATCTAATTCTATAATATGGATAGTTCTAAAATTAGCATTCATCGTTTGCATATCCTGTACGGATCGTTCGAGCCATTGCGATCTTCTTTTTGTTTGTCCAAGAGAGTGTGGGCTCTCTTCAGGAATATTGGAGTATCGAGAGGGAAGCAAATCCACTAAAATGATGATGTTCACGTCCAGTCATTCGCCAAACGTTTGTCGACCACAACGTCTTCTGCTTCTCATTTCGCTCGTGGTGGTGTAAAACTGTTTTGTGAATCTCTATACAGTATCCGTTTCGTGGAGGGCACTGGCGGCACGAGCTTGCGCAATGACTTGCGACCAACCGAGGGAGGGTTGACTCAGTTTGTGTGCCACTCGACCCAAATACGTTGTATGTGATCCCATTGTTCTCATACTACCCCTGTTCCTGTTTGTGTTGACCACGGCGGGTCGTCGCCGAAAGAGTCCATGGGCACTGCGAATGGCGCGTTGTCGACTTTGAAGATCGACTTGACAGTGTCGTGGGAGTGCATGAAATTCCAATCCCAAAAATTCCGGAACCTGTCGATACCATTCTACCAACTGCTGAAAACAATGTGATTTGTGCTCTTGTTGTTGTTCCAGCGATAGAGATGGTTGTGCAGTCTCATTTGACATGCTATCATGAGTCACGGAAGCGTTTTCCTTGCCGTGATGGATCGTTCTACTGGCATATGGATCCGACGTTGTCGTGTTTCGTTCTCTTGACGGAAAGCCACCACGACACGCATTCAATGATGCGCGTTCTTGAACTTGTTGCTGCCGTCGTACCGAACCGCGACGACCATCCCAGTACAGGGCCGCAAGAAGTTTTTGACAAGGGAGAATCTCTGTGGAAATGGGCCCTGGATTGGCTCCCACGGTTGTCGTTCTTGTGGTTGATAAACTTGGGGGAAACGAGACTACTGAACCGGTTAATGTTGTCGTTGTCACATCGAGCTTTGTCGTGGTGTCCTGTGGTTGCTTCTCCTCTTCTTCCTCCTCTGTCGTGACAGTGGGGAAGTATGCATGCTAGTGGGGTAGCAGCCTTGGAGCGCGCGAGTCGAGCCAAGAAAGTAGAATAACTCCCACACACAGTTCGGAATCATAATTTCGCTTTGTTTGATTGTTGCATCTCTTCTCCCTTCCGTTCCCTGCCTACCGTCATCATTTGTTGACCATAGCGATCATTTGACCGCTGAGTACGACAAGAGACGCATCTATAACGATAGATTGCGGCAGGTTATGAGCCCAAGTTGAAGGGTTTGTGAGCATACAAGCGAAAAGACGAGATTTGGAATCGTAACAACGACGCAACGGCAAGAAGGAAGAAACGACGACGACTACCATGTCAACAGGAGCGACAACGGCTCCTCCTTTAACACCACGACCGACTCCACCGAGAGCACCGACGAGACCACGGTTAGGTGGGTTGAATGGCATCCATCCATGGACTGGAGGAAGGCCAACAGACAACACGTTCACCGCAACGACGCGAACTGTTCCACGTAGCCCCTACTGCTACCAGTTGCAGGACCCAACAGAGGCTCACAAAGGACTTAAGTACAAGACAACGATCTTGACAAGCGACACCGATTCGCGAAAGTTTACCAGAGACGAGAAGGAACTGACTATTGAACAGTTTGCAGAATTGGTGTCAGAGCATGTGGAGTTTCACGGAATGGATGCTGAATTCTACCTTCCAGATCCCCAGAATCCGACACAATTGGTCAACATTCTGCATGAGGACTCGGAGTTCTCACCCGCTTATGTTGTCACACACTTCCGAAATGCTCAAGCAGCGACAACACCACTGTATGACGACTACTCCACTAACAATATGGACCTCGCATACAAAGCAATCATGGCTGTGTTAGATGAAACGGTGAAAACAAGCATTCGGCCACTCCTACCTAGAGATTTGCGCTACGGACCCATCCTTTGGATTTACGTCGTCCGCGAAGTGCGCACAGCCTCATTCCAACGAATCAAGGCTCTCAAGACCCAGTTGGAGTCTCTCAAACTGCGGCAAACACCAGGCGAAGATGTTAAGGTGTTTACAACCAAGTTTCTTCAGACTTGCGTTGAGTTGGGTCGCAATGTGCCGAGTGATGCTCCTTTCATCCTCAATGAGCAGCTGTGTACGTCTTCGGTTGAACAGTTTCGAGTGAAATTTATGGCACGGAGTACTGCCGTGAACCAGTGGGTCACAAAAGTGCATGGCTTATCCAAAGCTACCATTGATGCACGATCAGCTGAACCTGACTATGTTTCTGTGCAAGACTTGGTTGAAGAAGCCAATGCAGAGTACACCCTCCTTTCGACTGCAGACCGCTGGGGCCCATCCGGAAAGGCCGATTCGGGAAACCCACCGGAAGCATTAACCTTTACCAAAGCTGAAATAAACAATCTCGTGCAGAAACAAGTGTCTGCCGCGATCAAGAACAAGAATGGTAATGGTAAAAGCGGAGGAAATGGACGCAAATGCTATCTTTGTGGTGCCGAAGACCATCTAAAGAAAGACTGTCCCAAGAACCCTGCGAACCAACACGGTGGCGACAAGACCAACAAAAAGTCTAAAGCTCCCAAAGCACCGTGGAAGTCTATTGCGCCTGGACCAAACGACCCAGAAACGAAAAATGTGAACGGTACTGACTGGCACTGGTGTGCCATTTGTGGTTTCTGGCGATTATCCCATGGCACCGCCACACATCGAAATGACTTGCCTTCTTCGCAAACTGGCGACAAGAAAGCAGCCAAACCTGCCGGAGCAGCCTCCCTAGCTTTTGTTGGCGCTGCATCCATCCTTGATGACGATGAAGAATGACTGGTTGGGCGGATTCTGCTTGCCCTTTGGAGTTTCTTGGTATTGCTGAATCCACAGCCCATTTTATCCTTCGTCTTTGATTGTTGTTTGCGATTGATTCTCGCCATCGGGCGACTACTACACCAAAACCTTTGGCCTCGCAAACCGTATCGTCGGCATCGCCGTGCCTGTCGCTACTATCGTCGCTCGCCACTTGCAGTCTTACCCAAGCTGCTCGTGTGCTATTCTGCCATAATCATGAGCACCCAAGCCATGACAAACGTACTTGGCGCACCGTTACACAAGTTTCCTTCGTTGATTGTCGCAAGTCGGCAATACGACCACCGTGTCCGTGGTCCTCCTCGCTGGCATGATCGTCATGCGCCACGCGCTAGAGTTCCGACACAAGAGCCCGACGAAGTGGAACCAACGCCCTTCGACTTTCCGGAGCCACCTACTACGGGACGGCCTCCTCCTGAGATCCCAGAATTCGCCTTGCTGCTTCCACCCAACAACACGGAAGCCAATGTTGCTGCACCGTCAACAGAGGGAGCTGACGTACCATTCACATGGACATCGCTCTTCTCTTCAAAACCAAAAGACTCTTTCCTGGTGACCTTCGATTCAGGGGCAACGATAACCATCTCGCCTACCAAAACTGATTTTGTTGAGTATTCCGAAGTGGAAGGTTCTGTCTTGCAAGGATTGGCCAAGGGTCTCCCGATTGCTGGAACCGGGAAAGTCTGTTGGGGAATGACCCTTGATGATGGAACTACAACGACCATCACCACGCCTGCATACCATGTACCTACCGCTCGTTGTCGTTTGCTTTCACCGCAAAGTTATCTTCAACATATGAGTGCCGAGGCCGGTCAAGACTCTCCAGAAAGCTTTGTCATCCGTGGAGCCAAATTTGAATATCACAAAAGTCACGCCAAACATGCTTCTGTCTCTTACAGTGAAGACAACAACCTTCCAACGTGCTCCATGTGGAATACCAAACCCTCCGTGCCTGCACCGGCAGCCAATACAACTGGGTGTGTTACCAACGAGCACAACCCCAACCTTACATCGCCTCAGAAAGAGCTCCTGAAATGGCATTATCGTTTGTGCCATCAGGGCCTTGCTTCGCTCCAACGTTTGATGAAAACCGGCGCCCTTGGCAACTCTCCTTTGTTGCGCGCCGCCTCCAAGTGTGATCTCCCCAAATGTGCGAGCTGTGAATTTGGCAAAGCCACCCGTCGTCCGACAGACACTACCACGAAAACCTCTGTGCCTGAGAGGGAGTATGGCCTTAAGAAGGAAAACCTGTTCCCTGGCCAACGTGTCTCGATGGACCATTTCACCGTTACGCAGAAGGGTCGCCTGTACTCGTCCAAAGGCAAAACCCACACCGACAGTATGTATTCGGGCGGTTGTATCTTCGTCGACCATGCAACAGGCGACATCCACATCGAACATCTCGTCAATTTTACAGCCACAGAGACTATCGCGGCTAAACAACGATACGAGAAACGCATGTTTGACATGGGAGTGACTGTCCAAGCCTACCAATCGGACAATGGGATCTTTGCTTCGAAAGCTTTCGTGCAAGAAATTGAGAATGGTCTACAGAATATTAAGTTTAGTGGAGTTGGAGCGCATCATCAGAATGGCATCGCAGAGCGCGGCATTGGTACCATCCTTACAAAAGTCCGCACAATCTTGATTCACGCTGCCATTCGATGGCCTGACGCCGCTGATATGAGTTTGTGGCCTATGGCCGTGGACTATGTCGTGCACCAGCACAACCATATGCCGAGAGCCAGTGCAGGAATGATGTCTCCGTTGGAATTGGTTTTACGGACGAAAGTGTCGCGTGCCTCTTTTCAGGACATGCATGTTTGGGGCTGTCCGTGTTACGTTCTTGAGCCGACCCTTCAGGACGGACACAAGCTGCCAAAGTGGAAGCCCCGTTCTCGCCGTGGAATTTTTCTCGGATTCTCTCGTCGTCATTCGTCGCGTGTACCATTGGTCTTGAATACTCGGACCGGTCACATCTCGCCGCAGTTTCACGTCGTCTTTGACGACTGGTTTACCAGCGTCATTGGAACAGCCCGCGACGAACCATTTGATGCCAACCAGTGGACCCAACTCTTTGCAGATTCGAGGTACCACTATGCTTTCGACGACGATGACCCCGTCGTTCTGGCTGATGAGTGGATGGACCAATATGCCGACAACGCTGAACGTTCTGCACAAATTCGGCAAGGTCAAGACCAGCCTCAGCAGCAGAGGGAGCCTCCGCCACCTCGAACAGACGATGTATTGCAGGATCAGAGGGAGAGGCAACATCCTCCTAACCCTGATTCTCCACCATTCCAACAACAACGTCCTGAACAGCCTCGAGAGACAGAAGAACCGCCGCCAGCACCACCGGATGGAACCGACGAGCCAGTGTTTGATCCGCCACCACCGCCTGTGCCGCCGTCACCAAACTTGCCTTCCTCCCCTTCTCCAGGAGTACGACGCTCCGGTAGACAACGAAAACCTCCTCTCCGTTGGGGTTATGATGGAACCCAAGGAGCAGGATATCAAGCCCTGCAGAGTTTCGCTCTCTTTGTTTCAGACGCCACGACAACGGCTGCTTATCAAGCCTATCTGGATGTCGATGATGAAACAGACACGTACGGATTCCGTGATCCAATTGTGTACCAAGCCTCAACAAAGTCCAAGAAGAAGGATCCTGACTTGCCTTCGTATTTTGAAGCAATGACCGGGGACGACCGCGAGGGATTCACCGAAGCAATGGGAAACGAAGTCCGTGAATTGGAAGGAAAACACACATGGGACTTAGAGAAACGCTCCACCATGGAAGCAAAAGGTCGCAAAGCATTGCCCTCAACGTGGGCATTCCGGCGCAAACGGTATCCAGATGGATCCATTCGGAAACTAAAAGCAAGGTTGTGTGTGCGAGGCGACAAACAGATCGAAGGAGTAGATTTCTTTGAAACCTACGCTCCTGTCGTGCAATGGACAACGATCCGCCTTGTTTTATTGTTGAGTCTGGTGTTCAATTGGGTGACAGTCCAAACGGACTATTCGAATGCGTTCGCCCAAGCGACTCTCGAAGAAGACGTGTATATGGAGCTGCCGAAGGATTTCGCCGTACAGGATAGCACAGAAGATTATGTCTTGCGATTGCGCAAAACCTTATATGGCCTGAGACAAGCTCCCCTTTCTTGGTATGATCATTTGAAAGGCCACCTGGAGCAGCGTGGCTTCACTCAGAGCAAATATGATCCATGCCTTTTCTTTGATGCGACAAAGCAAATATTGTGCCTTGTCTACATTGATGATGTGATTTGGGTGGCACCGGATGAAGCAAGAATTCTTAAAGTCTTGGACTCTTTGAAAGACGATCTCGAACTGACAGTAGAGGGAGACGTCTCCGCCTATCTGGGCATCGCCTTTGAACGACTGGATGACGGCCAAATTAAGTTGAAACAGTTGGGACTGATTGAACGAGTGTTGAAAGCAACAGGGTTGCAAGAGTGCAATCCGGATAAGACTCCTGCGAGTCAGACTCCACTTGGAACAGACAAGGATGGAGCTGAGTTTTGCGAGAAATGGAGCTACTCGTCAGTGGTCGGCATGTTACTATATTTGGCCTCCAACTCCAGGCCGGAGATTGCGTTCGCCGTGCACCAGTGTGCAAGATTTACCCATAATCCAAAAGCATCCCATGGACAAGCTGTCAAACGGATATGCCGATATTTGAAAGGGACCAAAGACCGAGGAATGATCTTGACACCGTCCAAACACTTGACCGTTGATTGCTATGTTGATTCGGACTTTGCCGGACAATGGAATGCCGAGGATCCACAGGATCCATTATGTGTAAAATCAAGAACCGGATATGTCTTGATGGTGGCCGGGTGCCCTGTTCACTGGGTATCAAAGCTTCAATCGGAGATTGCTGTGTCCACAATGGAAGCTGAGTACATCGCTCTCAGTCTTGCCATGCGTGATTTGCTACCGCTTCGGGGACTGGTTGCTGAAATTAAGGGAATGTTTGGCGCCAAGATCCTTCCATGCCGTGCCTATTCAAAAGTCTTCGAGGATAACAATGGGGCTTTGCTCTTGGCCACAACACCAAAGATGACGCCCAGATCAAAACATATTGCTGTGAAGTACCACTTTTTCAAGGAGAATGTCTCAAGGGGTGAGATTCAACTTGTAAAGGTCGCTTCCGAAGATCAAATTGCTGACTGTCTTACCAAGGGGTTGGATAAGACTTTATTCGTCCGAGCAAGAGAGATGCTAGCTGGATGGTGAACCAAACTATGATTGCTCAACTGCAATCGCTCCTCCGTCTGAGAGGGAGTGTCGTGACAGTGGGGAAGTATGCATGCTAGTGGGGTAGCAGCCTTGGAGCGCGCGAGTCGAGCCAAGAAAGTAGAATAACTCCCACACACAGTTCGGAATCATAATTTCGCTTTGTTTGATTGTTGCATCTCTTCTCCCTTCCGTTCCCTGCCTACCGTCATCATTTGTTGACCATAGCGATCATTTGACCGCTGAGTACGACAAGAGACGCATCTATAACGATAGATTGCGGCATCCTCCTCCTTGTTGGATGGGAAGGACAACCCTTTGGTATTCGTCGTCCACTTGAGCATGGCTTGCTGATCGTGCCAGAGACATGTCGCAAAATGACCAAAGTCCGACGGCGAATACCACAACTGGCCCTTGTGCTCCATCGTGATGCCGTGCACATTGTTGTAATAGTGATTCCGGTCCAAGTCAAATTGAACACGTTTGCTTGATTTCCTCGTTGGATGATGATCCAAGCATGGGAGAGGTTTGGTGTTGTCGTTGCTTGTGGGATGAGGAGGACCCATTCCGGATATGGAAGTCATTTCGTGTTGTGCCTTTGGAATTGGCCGGCGACTGTGTGTCGTCGCCGGATCAATTGGATGACAAAAGATGCATCACTTGTGCCAACACGTGTTGAATTGCGTGGGCCGTCCCCAACGGCTCGTGCCGTACAGTGGCAATTTCGAAGCGGAACATCAGGAATGGAATTGGCATTGTCTGCATCGGGTTGAGGTCCGCCATGAGGAGGAGGAGGAGGAGACAAACGACAGCAATGCCCACCCAACTGGCAAACCCCTCCATCCGGCCGTTCAAGCCGTCCAGTCCTTGCAAGAGGCAGTGGATGCCAACCCTGAATGGTTGGATACAATTGTAGCAACCTTGTCTCCCGTCTATACCCACCAAGCAATGATGGTGTCGACTCAAGAACAACAAGCCTCTTCTAAAGAGGAGGACGACGACGATGGTGACGCGACGGCGCATCCTCGCCCGACCGAACATCATGCCAAGTCGGTGGCTCGACGCCGTCGCGAACGGCAAGAACCACCACCACACCACCAAGGACGACGCCGAGCGACGGAAACCACATCCACCACAAACGAGAAACCAGGGCAAGAACGATCCAACGATCCGCGGCTGTGGGAACAAGAGGATTTTTTTTTCGGCCACCAATACCTTTGCCGCCTGGAAGTTGCTCACCGAACACAATGTGTGGGGTCCCCCGGCATCACGAGTGATTTTACACGTCATGTCCAATTCCGGATGGCAAGCAGACCAACATCCCGATTTGGGATTCAATCAATGGGTCAACACTAACGAAATTTGTGGCGATGGACTGGACAATGACTTTAATGGCCGTGTGGATGATTGTCATGGATGGAATCATGTCAACCAAAACAATAGTACGTACCGGTCGGGCAGTAGTTTTGGAACCACCGTGGCGGGTATTTGTGCAGCCAACACCGATGTAAGTAGTAGTTGTAGTGACATTCCAATCGCATGGCACAAGCTCGATTGTCCGTTGGTTGTGTCGTCCTTGATTCCGTTTGGTGTGTGATTCCAATCGCGAATTTGTCTAATGCATATTTGTGGTTCTCTATATTACAGAACGAAATTGGTGTGGCCGGTACAGCGGGTGGATTGAATGGACAGCGAGGTGTTTCTCTCTTGGCCACCATTCCCAGTGGCAATGTTGCCTCCCTTGTCTTTGCCGCCGACATGGGGGCCCATGTCAGTACCCTTCCCTGGGGTTTCGTTCCGCCGGGTTCGAGCAATGTCTTTTTTGAACGGGCCATGGACTATGCCTTTGCCCGTAATGTCATGATTGTGTGTTCCGCCAGCAATGGTACGTTGTTCCATTCGGAGGAGATACGCAGAGAGAATGCGGAATGCGGAAATCCACAGCGTGTCACTTGGGAGAACACTCTCACAACGTTTCTTTGATCTTTTTGGATCCTTGATTTGCTGGCGCAGAGGGACGGGATATCCGAATGTACCCGTCGACCTATGGCAAGGCCATTTCCGTGGCCGCCACCAACAATAATAGTGTGGCGGCATCCTTTACCACCTATTCCGACTTTATCAGTCTTTCGGCACCCGGGGTAGAAGTGTTGACGACCGTTCCGGTAAACCAAGGATCCTACAGCTATCTCAGTGGAACCGGCGCGTCTTCAGCGCATGTGGCCGGCACGTGCCTTGTGGGCGTTCGGGAACCAACAAACGCACGCCGCCGTTCCGCACCAAACAACCACAAGCCTTTTTCGTTTCGTGCGGTATCTTGTCTGACTTTTTCTTTCATTGTTGTTGTTGTTCTCATATTTTGTGTTTAGGCATTGTTGCGTTGGGCAAGGCACTCAAGTTTGACGCAACGCCCGACGAACTGCGTACCTGTCTGTTGGTCAGTGACAGGGGCATTGATCATGTGCAAGCCTTTCGCAATCAGTACCGCAACAAGCTCGGTTCCGGTATGGTGGATGCCTACGCCTTTTTGAATTGTCTCCTATTGGACGAGGGGACCTGTGGCAATAGTCGTTTGGACGTAGGAGAAGCATGCGATACCAACAATCTGGGAGCGTGGAATGGTCGGGGCTGTGTCGATTTTGGATACGATTTGGGCGATATTGGTTGCCAGAGGGACTGCCGTGGCTTTGACTTTGGCCAATGCTTCAGCATTTTTTTGGATCAACCGCGCTTGTCGGGACCTCTTAATAGTGAACAGAGATTTATTGTGGAAATCCCCAACGACTGGGAGGGCATGACTGAAGTGCGGTTTGAATTGTCCTACACGGGATTAGCCTTGGGCTATGCGGATGCCGATTTGTTTGTGCGACGGGATGGTCCACCTGACTTTACCACGTACGATTGTCTCTCGGTCGAGACGGGCAGTGAAGAGCTGTGTACCTTTACCCAACCAGGTACCTATCATATCTTGGTCTGGGGTCATGGTACCTACAGCAACGTCAACTTGTTGGTCACGGCCAATGGCAAACCCCAAGAGGCCAAATGCGGCAATGGTTTTTTGGAAGGTACGGAATTCTGTGATGGCAATAACTTCAAGTCGGTGCTTTGTGAAGATTTGGGATTTCAAACAGGTGACATGGGCTGTCAATCGGATTGCAGTGTCTTGGATGTCCGCAATTGCTACGATACCCTGTTCAACCTGAGGCGAAATTTGAATCGGGGTAGCTTTTTTCGGTTTCAAGTGGATGCCACCGAGTTTGCCGTCTTTGATCGTTTGGAAATCACCACCTCGTCGACCCGTTCTTCGGCCGACGTGGACTTGTACGTGAGCAAGGATACCCAGCCCACCTTGGATGTCCTTTACCGAACCGGGTGTGTACCAAGTCTTGGTCCATGCCTATTTAAGTTCCAGTTCGGTCACCATGAGAGCTCGTCTCTATGGGAAACAAGGACCGGAGACAACCCCCACGGCATCTCCCACTGTTTCGGCCGAACCATCCACCAGTGCGGCACCCAGTCGTTCCGGGCTGTGTCGTCCCGACTGCAGTACCTGCTTCGATCCCAGCTTTCGGCAAAAGGGTTGCAGTGGGTGTACCGACTGTGAGACGCTCGTGTGTGCGGCCGATGTAGATCCCTATTGCTGCAGCACGCATTGGGACGCGGACTGGTACGTATTGTATCTTTGGGGAATGGTTTTGTCTGGGACTTGCGAACAGGTTGGTTGTGGACTCACCAGTTTTTTTTTGGTGTGTTTGTGTTGGTGGACTGTTGGTTGGCCAATGGAGAAAAGGCTCGTACTTTGTGTATTTGTGATGCTCTTACCAAACTCTATTCTACGAGGTAAGGGGGGTTGTGTGGATGGCTCCTCCAATCGAAACTACGATGTGTGGCGACCACAGAACATGGCAATGGGATTCTGTTTGGTGTATAGGAGTAAAGAAGGCAGAGCTGATCATCATCCTAGTAATAAGTTTATATGGAGAAATATGGCATATAGGGAATCGAAGGAGATGGAGGAGTAGACTTGTTGTAGAGTGGTTCATGGTCGCCGTCTTCATGTGGTGGTTTACCGATCTCTACTAGTCTCTAGCTATTAGATCTCTAGAGGGAGAAAAAAAAGGCTACTCCTACTCCTCTAGCAGTTAGAGACACCACAGGAGGACTTTGGGAGTCATAGGCCACATAGGTAGAGAAAAGGGTTATTTATTCTCATGAGAAGCGAGATCTTTGCGTGACGCAATCAGATCTTTTTCCTGTCACACCGAGACGCCGCCATCGCTGCCTCGTTCTTATTGTAGAGGAAGGTTGCTCATTTGTCTCCTTGAATCAATCCCCTTTCGTTGCTGCTGCCTTTCTGGTCTCTCTTTCTTTGTTTGCAAACCATGAATCCTACGATTTCCGCCGCCGCCATTCATTTGAGATCCAACAAGATTCCCACCAAATTGTTGCAATCCAGTACGGCCCTCTTTTCCGCCTACACGGATGCTTCCAACAAACCCGTGTTGCCCGATTTGCCCTACGATTACGATGCTCTCGAACGTACGTACATGTGTCTATTTGTGTGTGTGTTACGGTTGTTGTTGTTTTTCTATAGAGTGTGTTTGGGATGGTATCGAAAGGAGGACGATTTGTCCGGCGCTGTATGTTGGATACTCTAATGTTGTTTGATTGTGGATTTGACAATTGGCTCTCTTTCGTTTGCGTTTTTGCTACTGGAACCGTCTGTTTTTGTTTTGTATATAATGCAGCTACCATTTCGGCCGAGACCATGAAATTGCATCATTCCAAACACCACAATACGTACGTGACGAATTTGCTCAAGGGATTGGAGCAATTGGATACGGCTGTCTCGGCAGGTGATGTGTCGGCCATTATTGGCCTGCAAGGCGCCTTGCAATTCAATGGCGGCGGTCATTTGAATCATTGTCTCTTTTGGGAAAATTTAAGTCCCCCCGAAGGTGCCCAACCCGGTCCGGAAACGACCAAGGCCATTGCTCAAGCCTTTGGAGATGTCGAAGCCTTGCGTACCACCATGTCGGCCCAAACTGTGGCCATTCAAGGCAGTGGATGGGGATGGTTGGGCTGGAATGGCACAGCACTGGAAATTGCCACGTGTCCCAATCAAAATCCCTTGCAGGCCACGACGGGGTTGGTCCCCCTCTTGGGCATGGATGTGTGGGAACATGCCTATTATGTCGATTATCGCAATGTTCGACCCGATTATGTCCGCAATTTGTGGTCCATTGTCAATTGGAAAGTCGTCGAAGAACGATTGGTGGCGGCGCAAGCCAAGTAGAAACAGCAAAAAGGCTGTTCCTATATTATACCACTACTTTGTCACGAAACCACAGACTCCAACACACACTGAACCTGTCGCTATCCACGACCTCATTCGTTCCAGAAACAACTATTAAACGTGTTACTACCTACGTACCTACCTAGTTCCAAACGCCTCATCTTTGGTTTGCCCTAACCGATTGTTTTGTAGAGGCCCGCGATCATGGTCCATTGGAGAAAGGAAACGAGAGAAAGAAAATCTGCATGTCGATAGGAGAGATTGCCACGTCCGTCCACTCTCCACCATGGTGTGCCTTGTGTTATTGTGCAGAACGACCTTTCTCGTTTGGTTGCCGCTATCGGATCCATCATCTCTAGGTAGACTATCCGGAAGGAACCGCGACCGTCTCCGACTCGAACATGTCTTGATCGTGTCACAGAGTACTCTTCCAGGTATACTACGGAAGTCAGACATGGAAAGACCAAGGTCTTCTGCCACACGCATACGTCATTCGGCCAATGTTTGAGATTGCAATAGATACTATGGGGTTGACATCATGTTGCCAATCGTATCATTGCCACATTTCTTGTTGCCCATCAAGAGAAGGTTTGAGAGAAAGGTTCTTATTGTTAAAAAGAAACTAGGTTGTCAAGATGAGATTATCGTGGATTCCCGTGTTGCTTTCGGCTTTTTCTGCCGTCGAGGCTGTCAAGTCTCCCTTGGCGGTTGTTCCTGCATCGTCCTCCAAGACCACAAATCCTCGTTCCACTCCTCCCTCCGACAAGGCATTGTCGGTTTCGGGTGGAGCCTCGTCTTCGCTCACCTTGTCGACGCCCACCGAGGGTTTGAAATGGGCCATGCTCTTGGCTTTGAATACGGGCTTTCTCAATGGCATTTGTTTGGCCGGCTATGTCGCCTCCAAGAAACAGGGTGTTTCGGCCGTGACGGGTGCCTGGACCAATTCCGGTGTGGGTGCCGCCACGGCCTTGATTGGTGGTGTGGCGGCCAGTAGTGGCAAGACCATTTTCAAGGAACAATCGAGTATTTTGGCCAGTTACATTGCCGGGAGTGGCCTTTATGGCCTCTTGAATCCCACCCCGCAATTGTGGACCTTGGTCCGATCCTCGGCCGGTCTCGCCTGTTTGGCCTCGAGTGCCTGTTTGGTCTTGGCCTCCAAATTGGCCACGAGCAAAAAGGGTCCCTTGACCTGTTTTTGTTTGGCCGCCATGGCCAGTGGCATTCAAAATAGTTTGACCAGTAGTCATTCCGGCAATTTGTTGCGCACGACGCATTATTCTGGCATGTCGTCCGATGTCGGTACCTTGGGAGGACAATTGTTGCGAGGCAATACCGCCAATGCCTTCAAGTTCAAGGCCTTTGTGTTGCTTTGTGCCGCCTTTTGGGTCGGAGGCTTTGCGGCCGTCTATGTGGGACAAGGAACGGACGCGAGTACCAAATTGCTCTGGAGTGCCGCCACACCCCTCGTGTTGGGATTGGCACTCTTGTTTGTGCCCAAATAATCAAATTAATCAATTTAACGAAATCAATCAAACAAACGATCAATGGACTAAAAGAGAAGACGATGGTAGACCTCTTGGACTAGGTACCTAATTCATGAGTCTCTCCAGTATTCTTTGTCCTACTACTATTGTTTCATTTACTTGCTGGAGGGTAACACACAAAGGAGAGAGGGGTTGACAAAACGATAGAGACAATACCGTCCACTGTAGGTCATTTTCCTTGTCTCGACAATAGGACACAAGGCAAAAAGGGTACCACAACGTCACGGATAGAGGCCAAGCAAAACGGTAACTAAAACCTACAAAGCACAAAGACGTCCTTCCCCGCCTGGCTCGGCAATGAACAAAAAGGCAAAAAAGGGTACCACAATGTC
Source organism: Epithemia pelagica (assembly GCA_946965045.2). Taxonomy (NCBI): domain Eukaryota; phylum Bacillariophyta; class Bacillariophyceae; order Surirellales; family Surirellaceae; genus Epithemia; species Epithemia pelagica. The sequence goes on from OX337235.1 coordinate 3,571,699, forward strand.
AATGGTCAAGGAGCAGCAAAAGGGCAAATGCAACCTACGAAGCACAAAGAAGTAGTAGGTGTAGAAGAAGGGGAACAGCGTTTGGTCCATCTCCATGTATTGTCAAAGAAATAATGCATACATATCCTCTTGAATAGATTTGATACTTTTATGTGAAACAGTGCCAAAGCATGATCCTGCATGGCAAACGTGAAACGAACAACAAGCGACAGGTTTTTTTTAACGAACCCGCCCGCTCTTTCGAGCTATATATATTTATATTCATTGGATACCCTCAAGCAACGACAATTGTCTTTTTGTCAACCAAGTGTGTCGTCGTTACCGCGTCGGCAGCTACTGCGGTCGGTCGTGTGCCGACAGCTGTTCTGGCCCTGGGTGATCCACCCCCTCCTCCGTCTTCTTCTTCTTGCTGTTGTTGCTGCTGCACGGCGGCGGCTGCGCCTTGCAATCGTCGAGGCGCGACACAAATTCGTAACCGACAGGGATGATAGGGATTGCCGCGACTATTGTTTTGACAGCTCAAACAGGTACCACAATCGTTTGGGATACAACACGGAACACACTGTTCACAGGGAACATAGAGTAAGAGGGGCATCCACAAGCCCCGTTGGTCATCCCATTCATACCCCGGAGGTGACAAGGCAGTTTCCTCGTCTCCTTCGTGCGGAATCAAGAATGAGAAGTCTACAGGGTCTCGCTTGAGCTCTTCTTTAGGAAGAATGCATCCATCGGCTCGCATTCGTCCTTCTTCCTGGGCTTCGATTTCAAATTGAGACAAGGCCACGTACCCTCGTGTCGAATATCCACCCGACAAGCGAAGGCGTCGAATGACGCTGTTCGTGGCAGCATCTTCTTGGTCACTGACGACGTCGTCGTCGTCAAACAAGATTTCTTTTTCCCAGGTACTTTCATTGTGCTGGGCCCATGCTGCCAAATCTTGTTCTGGTCGACGAGTCGGGGAAGTTGCAGTGGCAACCGTACTGGTTGACACGGGTGTCGTCTCAACAACTCGTTCGGAAGCCGGAATCGTTCTCTCTGGCACTGGTACCACGGGACTTCTTGGTCTCTGTCGAGGCCGTCCTTTCCGCTTTCGTGCTGGTTGCCCTTGTTGCGGTTCTTGTCGACCGCCTCCTTTTGGTTTTTGTGGTTGTTGCTCTTGTAGTTTCTGTCGAACTCGCCCTTCTTGCGTTCGTGCTTGCGGCTCGTACAGAGGCGGCCGCGCCGGGGAAGGAGTGGTCAATGGACGACTTCGTCTCTGTTGTTGTCTGTGCCGCTCTTCTTCATCCAAATTCAATAGTATGTCATCATTTCCCTCTGCCCTTTGCTTTTGTGCTGGTTTCTTGAGACTGTCCGGTTGCTTTTCGATTGGACCCTTTGTGTGTTTCCGCGCTCTTTCCATGTCCGTCCGGTGCCCCTCTGGTCTTCGCTTCTGTGCAGCCATTTTGAGATTGCCTGGTTCCTGTTCTAAGGGCTCTTTGCTGTGGATCCGTGTCGTTTCCTTTTCCGATGGGTTCCGTGCAATATTCTCCATCTCCACATTCCCTGAATCTGATAATTGTGTGCTTTCTCGTTTCGTTGTTTCCCCGGTGTCTGTTCTCGCCTCCACTTGGATTTCATCGGGTACCTCGATTCCAATAGCGTCTCTCGTGGATTCCTCCACACGGACGGCATGATTCCGTGGCGTTTCCTTCTCCGACAGGTTCCGTGCAATTTTCTCCGTCTGAACATTCCCTGAATCTGGCATTTGTGTGTTTGCGCGCCTAGTGTCTGTTCTCGCCTCCGCTTGAATTTCATCGGGTACCTCGGTTCCAACAGTGTCTTTTGTGGATTCCTCTACACTGACGTCGTGATTCCGTGGTGTTTGCTTCTCCGACAGGTTCTGTGCAATATTCTCCGTCTGCACATTCCCTGAATCTGGCATTTGTGTGCTTTCTCGTTTCGTCGTTTCCCTGGTGTCTGTTCTCACCTCATTTTGGATTTCATCCGGTAACTCAGTTCCAACAGTGTCTCTCGTGGATTCCTCCACACTGACGTCGTGATTCCGTGGTGTTTGCTTCTCCGACAGGTTCCGTGCAATTTTCTCCCTCCGTACATTCCCTGAATCTGGCATTTGTGTGCTTTCTCGTTTCGTCGTTTCCCTGGTGTCTGTTCTCACCTCATTTTGGATTTCATCCGGTAACTCAGTTCCAACAGTGTCTCTCGTGGATTCCTCCACACTGACGTCGTGATTCCGTGGTGTTTGCTTCTCCGACAGGTTCCGTGCAATTTTCTCCCTCCGTACATTCCCTGAATCTGGTATCTCGGTGCTTACTCGTTTCGTTGTTTTCTTAGTGTCTGTTCTCGCCTCCGTTTGGATTTCATCGGGTACCTCGGTTCCAGTAGTGTCTCTCGTGGATTCCTTCACTCTGACGTCGCGATTCCGTGATGTTTGCTTCTCCGATGGGTTCCGTGCATTATTCTCCCTCTGCACATTCCCTGAATCTGGTATCTGTGTGTTTGCTCGTTTCGTTGTTTCCTTAGTGTCTGTTCTCGCCTTCCCTTGGATTTCATTGGGTTCACCTATTCGAATTGTCTGTCTCCTGGAACCTTTGGTACTTGTTGGCGAGCGAGAGGACTTTACCCATTTTCCTTCCACTGGATCCCATTGATATCCGGTAGGTGCGGGTCCCACAGGACGTTGGTGCATGACAAAACCACCCTTTGGTTTCTTATTTAACTTATCTACCGCCAATTTTTGTGGATCGACGGGAATATCGACCCATTCCCCTTTGTTGGGATCCCATTTTTTCCCGCGAGGTGCACGGCCAGCAGGTCGAACATGGTATGGCGTTTGTGGAATAAAGACTTTGGTCTGTCGGGGATTGGGGTCAGCAGCACTGTACGAAGGTTGATCCACTGCCTCTCCTTCAGGCTCATTTCCAGAACTCATCCCACTGTTTCGTCTTGATGATCCGTTCCCACGATACGAAGTATGTTCAGACATGTCCTGGTCTTGCTCGAACTGACGACGAAGTCCATCGGCCCGATCTACATAGACTTGCTGTTCCAACTCAGAAATACCATTGGTCCAATGATGTGATAAAGCTCTCACGAGTTCAGAAGGTGAGAGGGTTGGATATATCGCCTGCCACGATGGTAAATATTCACTTTGAAACAACGTAAAAGCGGATTGCCACAAAGAATTATCTTGACTGTCATCATCGTGATTGATTGTGTGGCTAGATTGTTGCACCGTGATTGGAACAAAATGATGATTCGTAGAGGAACGCCGAGACTTGTTTCTATCATGGTGTGTTCCGGTCATTTCGTTGAAGCGACCATCGGGTTGTTCCGATTCCTGTTCACTATCGTCTTTCGACCATCCTCCTTCTTTCCGTCTTTTTCTCCGTTTTTGTTCTGAATGGTAGCTGCGGTTCTGGTCTTCTTGCTGTCCATTCTCCCCTGAGTATTCTACCATTGATTCTTCTCCTTGGTGCAATAATGAGGATGGTGGTAGGCTAACATGAAGCACTCTGCCTTCATTACTCACAAACAACGGATTGGACGCTTGCTTGCTTTGGTCCTCTGTTCGACTCTTGAGGGAAGTCGCTGGGTCAATGTCGCTGGGTGATAATGGTGGCGGTTTGCTTCGGACTCGTTTCCGTCTGCGACCAGATGTTCCGTCTGACTCTTCTTGTTGTGTCACTCTCCGGCTGGGTGGCTCTGTAGCCATGACCAACACAGAGGGAAGACTGTCATTCCTAGCGTTAAAATCATAGTGAGGATTGTGGTGATAACCTGCCGGAGGGTGGGCTTCGTCTGGATGCGAACCAAGCAAGGGATCCGTCGCTGTCTGTGTTGTTGTGTTACTGTGTTTGCGCAAGGCCAACCGTTGAGGGACCAATTCCGATGGTGATGGTCGTCGACGACCTCGATGTGAAGCGGGTTGTGTTTCCAACAAAATCACTTCGTCCGCATGCTGCTGGTAATCTGGTGGTGTTGGCGGTGCCGTATTAGTAATGGTGGTTGCATTAGTGTCAAAGGGTGCTGCCGGTCTCTTCGATGGTCGACTACTGCGACGCAGAGAAGGCGAAGTGGCATCTTCATGATTCTTTTTCCGTTTGTCGTGGTCGTCATTCTCATTCCTCGGCAAAACGTCTTTTGGTGGTCCCAAGAACTCCTCAATCCGATTGGGAGAAGAGTGTCGTCTTCGCCGTAGTTGTTGTCCTCCTCGTGGACTGTTGGGTACGGTCGTTCGGTTCTTGGGAGCCGCCGCCCCCAAGACAGTTCGCGTTTTGGTAGTTGTGGTCGTAGTCAGTAGGGTTGTGGTTGTTGTGGTGTGTTCGGGATCTTCTTGTTCTTCCTCCTCCTGCACGGATGCAGAAGGACGTCGTCGTCGCCGTCCTTCTTGTTGTCGCGTGGGTGGTGGGACTGTGACAGAAGCAGTGACGGCAGCAGCCGCTGTAGTGTTTGTTGTCATGGAAGGAGGGGGATAGACCTCAGCATGATGGTGGTGGTGGTGAGGAAGAGAATGTGTAGGTGGACCAGGAGGAATTGAGCTAGGATATTCCCATACATACGGCACTGTAGAATGTTCGGCGGTGGTGGGATAATAAAAGTGGGGTGGTGGAGGTGGTGGTGGTGCATAATAGGGGTGGTGATGGTAAGAGGGCCAGGGAGGGGCCGAATGGTGGTGGTAATACGACGATCCTCCTTGAGGATCACGGGTATTCGGACGGGAACGATGACGTCGTTCTTGTTGTTGTTCTTGCCTGGGCAATTCCTTGTGGATGTATTGATAGGACATGCGATGTTGTCTTCGTGTTGTCATGCGGCGATTGGTTTCTTCCTCTTGCTGACGATTGCTCGCACGGTGCTTTGGAAAAGATGCCACGGGCCGCTTGTCCTCCTTGTCATTGTCTTCATCATCATTGCGCGAGGAGCGTCGGGCTGGTGATTCCGATTCTTCAACTTCTTCTTCCGACCAACCTTTGGGCTTGATTACTCTACCCAGGATCACTGTCTTGCGCGTCTTGGGAATCCCTGGCTGCCTCTCAGCCGAGGGATGCTCCGCATTCTTTGGTTGTCGCTTTTCGTTCGGATGCACATTTGTCGCCTGGACGGGTTGGGGGTGTTCCTGCCGCGGGCGTTCTTCTTCTTCTCGTGACAATGGAGTCTTGGTGGTAGTACTGGTGGCAGTCTCCATTTGTGGTCTTGTCGTCGTCGTCTCCTCTTGGGTGGAGAGTGTGGATGGTGCAGCACTACTGGTCCTTGGTACGACTTGTGAGGTTGTTGTCGTCGTCGTCATGTTTGTGGGAGGAATCGACGAATCTAGGTTGTGGTCGTTTGTGGCCACCGTTGGTTCCTTCTGGTTGTTGTCGTCGTCGTCCAGTCTAGGAGGAGAAGTACTACCCTCTTGGGTGGTGGCTTGCACAGGAATTGTCGTCGCGCCCACGTCAGGAATGGCTGGCTCCTTTGTGGTTTCCAGTGGTTGACTGGTTCCAGTAGATTGCGTAGAAATGGCCCTCGTTACCGTTTGGAGACCTGGTGAATCCGTTTGGTGGTCCAGAGCACTCGTTGGTTCCTTTTGGTTGTCCGATACCTGATGTCGTGTGGTGGTATTCTTCGTTTTGGTGGGAGGAGGATGCCACTCGGGTGGTGGTGTCAAGGGTCGCCGTGCCGTTGGAACGGGTGACAAGGGTTGAGGAGAGGGCGCGTTTCGCACTTGCCGTAAGTATCGTGGATCGTAGGACGAGGAACCACCACCAGCATCTTCCTCCTCAAGCGCTGGCTCTTTGGGATTTGGAGTGTCGTCGGGTGACGGTTGTGTCGTGTCGTTTACTTCCTGTTCTTCTTGCATGGGAGAATTCTGTTGTACCGGTGGCGTGGGCGTCAAGGGTTGGGGAGAGGGTGCATTTCGCACGGGTATGAGGAATCGGGGACTATAGGAAGAGGAATTTTGTGCGGCGGATTCCGTCGCCCCTGGAGACGACAAGTGTGGTGGTTTCGAGTGTTCCATCATCCCCACACGTGGGTGTGCATCCCTTGTGGTTGTTCTTGTTGTTGGTCTTGTCTCGTTGGTTGGATTTCCAGCGCTGTGTGCGACCATGTCCTTGGGGGCATTCGTTGTCACAGTTCGTGGCTGGGTGGTGGTGGTTCCATCATTGGTTGGTTCCTGGTTGTTCACTTCGGCAATCGTCACCATTTTTGTGATAGTATTCGTAGTATTGGTAGCAAGGTATCGTTTGGAATTCCAAACGAGGCAGGTTCCTGTTGGAGTACCTCTTGCTGGATTCCAATGCTTTTTTCTGGTATTAACTCGTCTGCGCCAAGTATTAACTCGTCTGCGCCAAACGGGGGTCCACTATGGATTGTCGTTTTTTTTCTGGATAAGAACGTTTGCTGAATCTCCATGTACTACTGATAATACGTAGTTCTCAATGCACTGTTCGTTCTCTCGTTGATTGACCTTTTGTCCAGTGTGGTTCTAGGTAGTGTTGTCGACTGGAAACAGCAGTGTCCGTCCCACTAGTTCGCGCTTGTATTTCCTTTTGTTTAGTTCGAAAAACAAACCAAACCCAACTCTCTCACCCATCCATTCACTCCACAATCACTCGTAGGAGCAATAATAATAATAAAAGTAGAGCGACGTAAAAGCAACAATGCAAATCGTTCAAGGACTTTGAACACTGCACTTTCGTAAATGATGATCTTTTTTCAGAAAAAAAAGAGAGAGCCTTTGCTCTCAGGGATGCTTTCTTTCTTCCTTTCTTGTTGTTGTTTCTGACGGTTCCTCGAATCTCGAATGTGTAGGTTGTAGGTAGGCAGTTCGTAGAAGCTTCTTGTTTTATCTCATTCACCGCTGTGTCCTCTTCTTGGCCTAGTAGTATCGGCTCGTTGTTTGTCTTGGTGGTCAATGGTTCGTGTTTCAGAATCAGTAGGACTTAAGAAGCACACACACGCACACACACGTCCTTTCCACAGCGGCCATGGTCTCTCTTTCCGTCTTGTCTTTTCAAATTTGTCTTTTTTGTCCGAAAGTCGCCGTTGGTTGAAAAAGCTGGGACGATTATTCTCGAATGTCTGGTGGGTCGAACAGTTATCGAGAAGAATAGTCGAAGCGAAGTTGAGTATCGGTGGGTCACTCAGTACGATCCATAAAGTACTTTATCGAGTACCGCTCAATTTTAAATCGTGACGGACGCGTGCTGGATTTCGGAACTGGCGCCTGCGTTGCCTGCGTTCGAATCCCGAAGTTTAGGTCGCTGATAGATCGCTGGGAGGATAACCCTGCAATGGGCTTAACTCTTTTTGGGGACCACATCCGGAACTAAGCCATCGCGCCCAACACATAATCTTCCTTGGCCGCCCACAATTCGTGATACAACGCAAACAAATCCCTCACTCTTCATCTTTCACATCAAAACCTTTTTGAATCCATGCCTGCACCTACAATGGTCCACAGAAACGCCTTTCGACAGAGACTCTGAAATAACGGTCGGATGCCCCTAGTTAGCCGCCTAAGTAACGGCAATTCCAACGCATCGCAGCAAATCACGATCGGCCATTGCAAAGAGAGGCCAAACGCAACGTCCCACCCAACACCAATCGATTCCCCTCCGAAAAACCATCCCGGATAGGACAAGAGTCTTCTCTGGAGCATCACAGTTGCGCAACAGAAAAGGATACGTTCCAACAGGCAGTTAACAACAATCATGACGGAGATGAGCACCAGTGGTTCGGCGGATGCCTGCGTACTGCGGGATGACTTGATGAGACGTATCCGGGAACGAGCTCAATCCTTGTACGAACAGCAAGAACCCCGCTATGAGACTGTCGAATTCCAAGCCCGGGTGCCCTACACGGTGAAGGAAACGTACACGGAGCCAATGATGTACTACACGACGGTCCTGCGGGATGGCAAAACGTTTGCCGAGGAAAGGTTCATGGACGTTATTGAGTCTCGCCACGTCGTGTATTATCGCACGGAACTTCGTACCAAGCGCGTTCCGCTGGCCGAGTTTCCGGTCGAACATTTCCTCGGTGAGGCTCGTGAGCAAATCTTGGAAGAGACACGACGCAGATTTGCAGCAAACTAAGTGGTAGAGAGTCCGAGGTGAAATCCCTCTCAATCCAGGAGAAAGCTGACTTGAGGTATTGACGGAGGAATGCAGGTCCTGCAATAGAAAAACACTTTATTCGATAGGAAATCACACGCATATGAATGTAACCACAGAAAAGATCAAACTTATTCGATAGGAAATCTCACGCATACGAATGGCCCCAGAAAAGATCAAACACCCAAGGCCTACCTTGCACAGTTGAGAACTGACATAGACATTTGTTTTATTTCATGTTCTTGTCTAAACGGTATCATTGGACTAGATCGACGCGAGACCAACGGCCTCTACGCATGCTGTTTTTTGTGATTACAGCCCTTATTTGACGGTCGCTCCATTATTGGGTTGATTCCTCCTGGGCGATGGCTCCTGCCTGGTCGTTTCGCACAGCATCAACCCCAACCCCCAACAGTAACTCGATGGATGCCAGTAGATGCAGCCAGTCCTTTCTCGGGCGATTCACACAAAACCTACGACTCACAGAGACACAAACTACGGGCGCTGTCTCCACTGAAGATCAACATCAAACGCACACGCAGACACATACACAAGTGAGTCATTTTTCCATACAGGATGTGGCCATCCAAAGGTCGACATTCTCTGTGGTACGTACCACGAAGCATCCCAGTAGGTGTTGCAACAATAGGCATCTTGAGCACAAACAAGATTGGCACATTGGACACAGCTCGAACATCCCGCTTCTCGGACCTTGGCATTGAAACAGGTTGCACACTCGGGACGACACAAACCGGAACCACTGGGTGCCGGACTGGTCGATGGAACGGCCGACGTGGTAGGAGGTGCCGTCGTCGGTACCGCCGCCTCTCTCGGATCATACACTCGAGCCGTGGTAATCACAAGTTCCGAGTCAAGAAAGGGATACACCAAAACATTGTAGATGCCGTCACCGTCACTCGTGGGATCGGGCACAATGTTACATTCTTCGCGACTACTGGTCACACCCACGGAAGCACAATCGTACTCCTTGGTCGTGGGTAGATTCGTTTGGCGGACATATAAATCCACATCGGAAAGCGATCGTTGGGCCACGGCAATGACTTGAAGACGTTCCCACTGACCGTAGCGAGTCATATCCACTTCCGCCCGCCCCACTTGACCACGGGGTAATTCGTCTGCTTGATACCTCCAAATCGTGTTGTAACAATTTCTGGTATCAAAGGATTTGCAATCGGACTGACAGGCCAAGGTACCACCAGTGTATCCCAAATCTTGACAGGTGGTACTATTCAAACTATTGCCATCGCACATCTCCCCATCTTCCAAAAAGGTATTGCCGCATGCAGGCTCACTGGGTTTGCCATTGGCCGTCACCAACAGGTTGACATTGCGGTAAGTGGAATGACCCAAAATCAAGACATGGTACGTGCCTGCTTCGGTAAAGGTACAGTGTTCGTCACTGCCAGGTTTGACCGACAAACAATCGTGAGCCGTCCTGCTGGGTGGACCATCTCGTCGGACGTACAAGTCGGCATCCACGTATGTTCTGGGTGATCCCGTATAGGACAATTCAAATCGAACTTCCGTCAATCCGTCCCAATTGGTGGTGGGTATATCGACGGTAAATCGTTTTTCACTGCCCGAAGATCCCGACAAAAACGGTTGATCCAAAAAGATACTGGTACATTCACTAAAATCAAAGCCTTTGCAGTCACTCGTGCAGACAATATCTCCCAAATCGTATCCATAATCAATACATCCTTGCTTGGTGTAATTGCCCAATTGATTGGTATCGCACACTTCTCCCTCTTCGAAACGACTATTCCCACACGTTCCCTCGTCCAAAATGAGGCAATTCAAAAAGGCGTGGGCATCCACCAAGCCGGCACCAAGTTTGTTGCGGTAACGGGATCGGTCGGGTTGTAAATGATCAATGTCCATGGCACTGTCCAACAGACACGAACGCAATTCCTCCGTCGTGGCATCAAACTTGAGTGCTTTTCCCAGAGCAACAATGGCTGCACCAGAAAGAAAAATCAAGTCAAAGAAAAGACAGGAGAGTGTCAGAACAGCATTTCAGTCCTTTTTCGGTGTGGATGGGTTTGCTGCCTTCTGTTCTTCCATCTACAGCTGCTACCATCTACTGCGTACGTACCAGCGACATGCGGGGTTGCCATGGAGGTCCCACTTTTCCACCCATAGGATCCGTCGGAGGTAAACACGGTCGACAAGACACCCAATCCCGGTGCCGCTACACTCAGGGTATCGGAATAGCTGGTAAACCAGGCGGCGACTCCATGATTGTCGGTCGCCGCCACGGAAATGGTAGCACCGCCCGCACTGTAGCTGGCGGGGAGGAGTAGCTCGTCGACTTCATCTGTGGGGGGTGGAGGAGAGAGAGAGGCACAAGAAGACGACAACATGGTTGAAAGACGACGACAAAAGTTCGTGAAACATGCAAGCGATGCGACATTCAAACCAACAACAAACAAAGACCTGCTCGGTGAGCAGCGGGTGACGGATCTCGAATATACATATATATATATATTATATATATCACGCGTCATTCCTCCAGAACCGCAAACCAACAACAACAACAAGTACGTACCATTGCCCGCTGCAAAGACAAACGTCACGTTTTTGGCCGCCGCACAATCGATGGCCCGTTCGACAAAAACATCTCGGCTAGGAAATCCCCAGGAATTGGAACTGACATGGGCTCCCATGTCTGCGGCATACAAGAAACCCACCACGGCATTGGTTGAAAACACTGCTCGGGAAACTCTATCGGAAATCGCAGTCATCATCATTCCACACACAATCACAACGTACAACGTGTGCATCCACTACGTTGATTCCAAGACACCTTGTCGTCACAAAGAGGAGGCATGAGTCTTGGTGACCAGACTCTTTTTATGATGGTTGCGTGGGACCGAGGTTGGTGGTGTCGTGGATTTGGTTGTTGTTGGTTTCGGTGCTGGACTGTGACGAAGCACTGTTCGTTTGCGGTTGCTGCCACCATGCTCCAGACTTCGTTTCGTGTCTTGCATCGGCGTTGGTGCCTTGGCGTGTTCCAAGTCCAACAAACTGGACGCTGACGAGCATGATGATGATGAAGACGAAGAGGATGATGAAGAGGAACAAGAGCTGCAGGAGGAGGACGCGGACGAAAAGGAGGACGTGGAGGACGACGACGTGGGAGAATGGGCCGGTACCAAGTTGGGTGCCGTGGGTGGTACGTCGCCCAATTTCTGCAAGGAGGAGGACCGAAGACGGGGCGATCCCGAAAGGGTGGAGGAAGGAGCATCTGGTTGGTTGGTCTTGTTGTTGTTGTTGCGATCCTTTTCGGTCGTTGGAATCAATCGTGGAGAACTCTTGCTCCGGTTTCCCAAGAGACGTGTGGTCGTTGGATGTTTGTTGGTGGGGCTGGCCGTGTCCTTGGATCGAGGTTCTTCGGGTGTTGGTCGCTGTCGTTGATGACGAGGAAGACTCTTGGTCAGGACACTGCTTTGCAGGGACCGAACCGAAGACGACGTTGTGCTTTCCGTCGACCAGGTCGTACTGGTGGTCGTGGTAGTGATGGAATCTTGCCGTTCCAACCCTCGTCGTGGTTCTTTTCCTCCTCGACCAGAGCTATACGGTGAGGTCTTGGCGGCGGCAAGTTTGCTGGGCAATCGGATTCGACTGGAAAGTTCTTGAGGATCCAGCGTTCCAACCACTTGGGGGACACTGTCCATCCTGGCTTCTTCTTCTTGTTGTTGTCGTTGTCGCCGACTTGTATGGCTGTGATGACTGCTGTTGCTCGACTTGAGTTTTTCGGCGACCGGCAATTCGGTACCCCCACGTTTCTGGCTGGGAGTGGTGCTTCTATGGATTTTGTGGCTGTTGCGGTTGCTGCTAGTCTTGGTGTGGTTGCTGTTGCTGCTGGTCTTGGTGTGATTGCTGCCGTGGTTGCTGCTATTGTTGTTGTTGGTGGTGGAGCGCAAATGGGCCGTCATGGTTTGCGTCAAGGCTCGACGAGATCGCTGCGGTGGTGAGTGTGAGGAGGAGGAAGAAGATGGGGGTGTGGTCGAAAAGGATGCCGCTCGTCGAGTCGTTGTCGTCGTGGTAGTAGTGGTTGGCGGACTGGGTGGTACCACCAGTGGCATGGCATGGGGGGCATCCATGCCCCGTCCCAAGGAGGACAGGGACGACGAGATACAATCGTTGCGATCGGGTCGACGACGAGGGGTTGTGCAAAGACTGGAAGAAGTCGTGGCCAAGGGCGAACAGGGGGGTGGTAAAAGCGATCCGGGATCTTCTCCTCCTCGTGGTCGTCGTCCTCCATGTCCTGGTGTTTGTGGTGTTGTCGTCGCGGCAAGGGTTGGTCGTCGGGATACCGGTGTGCGGGTCAACGAAGAAGAAGGGACGGAGGATGACAGCGTTGCTGCTGGTCGTGTGGTGCTGGGTCTTGTGGTGGTGGTCCTCAAGGGGGTTTCCATGCATGATTTGCTGGTGGGAGTCGATTCGGAACCGTCCGAGGAACTCGAGGAAGCGGAAGAATCCGACGAGCAGGAATCCTCATCATCCTCATTCTTGCTGTGGCTCAGCCTGTTCTTCTTCTTCTTTTTTTTGGTTGTGGTTGCATCGCCCCGTTCGGTGGGTTTGTAGGTTCGTGGTTCCGCATCTCGGGTTGTACTTGTCGTGGTGGTGAGCATTCGTTTGGTGGAATCCCATTTCCGGGACGATCGTGGTTTGGGACTTTTGTAAAAGCATGCCGAGTGTGACGCGTGTGCTGGTGGTTCTGGTGGTTGGGTGCCAGAAGAACAAGACGAAGGAGTTGCCGACAGGGTGGTAGTAGTAGTAGGGTTGGTGGCTTCGTTCTGTGATGATACGGTTGTCAATCCCCAAATCTGTCGCGCATGGTGGGCATCGTACTGGGCCCATTGGTGCGCGACGGCCATGGATTCCTGACTGGTGCGGGCACATCGTTTGCGAATCGTTTCTGGATTCATGATTCCCTTGGTGACTTGGCGTTCTTGTTCGCGGAGTACGGCTTGCAGGATGCTGGCCTTGCGCGCCTTTTTGTCACAGTGCCATCGAATGGACACGACATCTTCCAACCCACGGGCCGAAAAGGAGGGGGACTCGACCCAGATGACACCGACCAAGGGCGACGAAGACGACGACGAGTCGGCCAACAGGGAGTTACCTTGTTGTTGGTGTTGCTGCTGTTTTTGCGCCCGCGCCATTTGTTCCGATGCCTTGCGCATGGCGGCAATTTCTCGTTTGGAATACCACAAGTCGTGTGGGTGGCCGGGTTGTGGTGGTGGTTGGAGAGGACTAGCAGTACGTTTGGCACTGGTAGTCAAATCAAATTGCACACGGGTCCGTTTGGTGGCTTGTCGAAAGGTTTGAATCGTTTGTTGCGTCGTGGCATCGGTCCCCTTGAGCCAGGCCATGGGCAAATCGTAGACGTGCCGCTTCTCGTCCAAATCCAAAATAATGGTCATGATGGATAATGGTTGTTGTGATTGTGGTTGTGGTTGTAATTGTGGTTGTTTCAAGAGTTGTTTCGAGTTACTCTAGTTTGGTGGCAATTGGAATTGTATGGTAGTGTTGGCTTGGAGAAATCCAATCCAGTTTGGTTTTGCACTGTGCGTTTCCGTTTTGAAGAAGTCTCTTAACAAGAACATGCACCACCAACGTTCTTGTTGTTGGAAATTAGCACTGCAACGTGCTTGCTTGGATGGAGAGAGAACGAGGAGGTAGCAAAGGTACTGTCAAGAGACTGTGGTTGCTTCACTCGTTCAATGAGTGGTGACTCGTTTTGGCTTGTTCTCTTTTGGGAATACTCGACTCGAATCCAGCAAGCAATCAATGAAACACTCTGTGAATGGTGATTGGATCGGTGGCACCATTCACTCACACAACACCCAATCACACAGCAATGGATGAACTGCGGTAGCTACTGGATAGACCGACGGCCTCTCTTTTGTTGTGTCTTGCAATGGGTGGTGAGACTCTACGGCGTTTCTCTCTCTCTCGTTCTCCGCAGAGACACTCCCTTTGAAATACCACTCGAATCAATCAATCAATGAAACACACTGCGGAGGATCGATTGCACCATTCACTCACAACCCAAAAAAGAACTGCTTCCCCCGGATTGTGTGTGTGTTTGTGAGCGAGGCGAGATATGCCTCCTTTGACTCGTGTGACAAAGCCGGTGCGGTCTTTCCCAACCAGAAACCTTGCGTAGATTGGTGGCAGCGATGGTTTTTTGGGGCCTTCCACGCACTCCCTCACTCGAGAGACTCGACAAAAGTCCACGAACCACAAAGAGTGTAGAATCAAAGAGCAATGGCGATCTCTCTCTCTCTCTCTCTCTCTCTCGATCGCTTTGGAAGAGTCTCGAGAATTGAAAAAAAAGACCACCGAGGACCCACAGTTGTCACAACAAACCAAAAAACACCCAACCCCCAAGCAAGATTCCACACTGTGCGCAAAACCCAAAAGAGACCAGACTTCAACCTTTGCTTCAGTCTGTGTATGGAAAGTGTTCTAGGTAAGTTTCGTTCGTTTCCGAGAGAGAGTCTTGCCCAAGACACGGACCAGTCTCGAAGAATCGAAAAAGGGTACTTTTGCTCCCTCTTCTTTTTGGTTTGTTCGCCTCTTTTGCGAAAAAACCAAAGAACGAACGTGCACAGCCACCAACAACACTGGAAACTATCACACACCATGTAGGTGTGTATAGAGTGTATAGCGAGTTGTACTTATAAGGTTTTGCAATGTCTATTCCAGAGTACAAAGACCAGCTCGTCTGGGAGATAGGTGTAGGTGTAGAATAGTGTCAATCGACTCCTTCGTTAGCCCCCTCCTCATCTCGCACGACACGAGGGTATCGGAGACAAGAGCCCTGCGTCTCAATTGTGTCGATAGAGACTTGAGACGTTACGTAGTCAGGCAATAGATAGAAAGCCATCGTCGATCGCCAACCGTTGGATGCATCTCCCGTGTCTCTTGTTTTCACCTCCCTATTACTGGAGACTGTGGATTTGGATCTCTCGTTCGTGTGGAGAATAGAGTTTGGACATGGGCGCGACACGAGACACGACTCGTTTCTCGTTTGGTGTTTGGTGGGGGTCTTTTGGGCCGTACGGTCTTGCCGATCCACACCGGATGCTGGTAGGGCATGCGCCAGAGATAGTTCCAGGAACGACTACCGGATTATGCCCGTCATAAAATCTTGGGGAGCTTTCCAGTAGCGACCCCCAATTGCCTCCATCCTAATAACTTGTTGGGTACAAGCAGCGACCCGCGTGGGGTTAACCGGAAGCGTCTTGTTTCCATTTTACGACTAGCCACGAATGATTGGCCCCAACCAAGATTGACGGCGGCCAATCTCTTCTCACGTGATCAATTGTAGTGTTGAGGGCAATAGAAGGAACGTTTCTCGAAGCCATTCGTTGGGCCTCACCCTTCGCTCACTTCTTCTTTTTGTGCGACCACCAGGAGAGCTACCCGGAGAAGAGAGTTCTTTGTGATAGATAGCTTCTACTAGAGGAGTTTCTTGAATCCCTAGTAGTACATACTAGACTCCCATTACTCATACACCCATCAATTATAAACATCTTCTTGACGGACGATCACCAATCGATCTACCTATACTCCTACCTATCGTGGCAGAGGAGGACTCCTACCTACTTAGTTCTGGCATTGTTGGCGTGGTACTCTGGAATATCCTTTGGTTGCCAAAAGGCTTCGAGTCATCGGAAGGATTCACAAACACAAGTCTATGTGTGTGTTGTGTGTGTGTGTCGTATTGGTAGGTGGTAGTTGTAGGAGTAGATCAATGTTTTTCTTGGATAGAAAGTGTTCGCCATTCAATCTCTCATAGAGAGGCACTCCTCTTTAGGAGTATGCTGTATGGTTCGAGGAGGTAGGATGCCGGTGGGTAGGTAGTAGGGGACGCAATCGTTGCTCTGGTACGCTCCTCTAGAGGAAATGCCCACACATGAGCATAGAGAGGTACTTTGGTCCATCCGGTTGGACGACGAATGCTTGCATCCCTTCGCCGCTGTACCTCGTTCTCCAGAGACCATCAAGCATTGTCCCTCTAGCTAGTACATGCAGGCAGGCGTCGTGTACTACCGGTAGGCAAGTTTGGTTGCGTCCTCCATGATCCATTATTATATTTTATTATTATTTTCAGACCCTTTTGGTCAAGCATCTTTTGGAAATCAACGTTTGCTTCTTCGTCCTCCCTCTTTTCTTTTATGGCGAGTATCGTGTTCGCGTTGGTTGTAACGAGTGTCGCACGCGAGTCGCACGCGAGTCGCACCCCACATCTCCCATGGCCGACGAAGGCTTTTCTCCCTTTCCATTTCCATCCCTCCATATCTGTCCCGACCAATTTTCAACAAAATTCCAAACCAGTGAGACTCCAGTGGCCCAGACCGTCCTAACAGAAAGGCCTTACCATCTCATGGACATGTTGTGCAAGGGGAAATGAGTTGAGCTTAAACAAGCACGACTCTGGGGGACTTTTAATTTCTGTAGAAGTCAAACAATTCAATAAGCCCAGTCGCGGACGGGCTTTTCTGAAAACTGCTCAAACGGGCTTGACTCAATGTCCAGTAGGATCTGGTCGGTGTTCTCCCAGTACGATATGGAAATATACTACGTTGCTGGATCGGACAATCGCAGTCTCCAGCATCTCCATTGGATCCTCAACGACGACTACGTAGTACGAAATACTCGAGTAGGATAATACGAAATACGACCCATGAGCACCATTCAGGATTCAGGGACCATGCAGTGTTGTTTTTATTATTATTATATTACATTCTTCTGATTTTGATATTCGTATTCTTTTTTATTGTTTCGATGGTGAGACACGTTGGTTGCTCAAAACAATAAAGACAGTGTCGTGCTCCTAGGGAATCCAAAACTCTCCAACCACAACAGGAGCAGTGTACTATACAGTTGCCTATGAACGACAGTTGAATGAATCGAGCATGCGCATGCAAAACACGAATACCAACCAGTTTCTGGCGCGACATACAGGAAACAAACAGTGGCCGCCCCTCTCGCTGTCTTTTCCTCCATCACTTTTTTTGTTGTGGTTGTTGTTGGAGAGAGAAAAAAGTCCTCCTGACACTTCTTCGTCGTTTTCTTCCCCCAAGAGATTGCTTCTTCTTCTCATTGTTGGAGTTTCGTTCCGACGTGTGCCTCAAGAATTGAACAGTCCTTTCTCTCGTCTACAGTTTTTCTTCTTGCTGTTGTTTGGATTGTCTTCTTGTTCCAAAAGGAAACAACATTCATATTATCATCATCATGTTGGATCGATCCTTTCATGCCGTGAGTACTGCCACCAAGAGCAGCAGCAGCAGCAAGACCAAAAAGTCGAGCACTGCGGAGAAAACCACCCTAGATAGTCTGTCCTTGCGATCGCAATCGACGCATACCCCTCGATCGCCCACCCTAAAAGCATCCAAATACACGGCCGCGCCGTTGGCGAGTCCCAATACTGGTACTAGTCTGGCGCATCCGACTGCGTCTCCCCGCAAGAACAACAAGAGCCAATCACGCCACAAGAAACAGCAAGCGGCTGTTGCGGCTGCTGCGACGGAACCAGACCACGATCTCGTGTTGGACGGTGAACCCTCCTCGCGGCGTCAATCTCAAGTCTCGTCCACTTCTACAACATCTACCTCCTCTTCGATTGTGGTGGAATCTTCTTCGAGTCCCCAACAAGACGAAGAAGAAGAGAGCACTACTCCAGCATCCAATACCAAACGAGTCCTGGTCCGCAAATCACGAGCCGCCGCATTCTTGTCCTCGGCGGCCTCCTTGTCGGGTGCCAGTCATCACAATTCTACCAGCAGCAAAAAGACTAGTTCGAAAAAGAAGGCCAGTCGGTCCAGTGCCGCTTCCTTGGCCTCCCCTCCCAAACAACGACGGGGGAGTTCCAATAATACGTACCACAATGTTCGGAGTCAAAGTGAACGAGGCGGAGAGGACAGTGACAATGGTGGGGACGATCCCGACGAGTTGGTCTCGTGCGCTCCTTCCATTACAACGAGTTCGTCCAAACACTACTTTCGTCGGGCCAAGAGTCGTGCGCGATTGCGGCATGATTCCTTGGACAGCGATGCCGCCTCGATTCATTCGGCCCCCGCCACGCGACGATCCATGTTTTCCTCCAAGGGCCTGCGCAGCAAAAGCAAGGGACGCACGAGCAGTAGTACTGCCAGTGTGGTGAGTAGTTCCACCAAGAAATCCTCTACCAAGAAGCGCATTTCCAAACAAGAATTGCGTCAAAAAATACCCATGGAACCACCGGCTCCCAAGGGCAATACTACCACAGCAGCCGCCGAAGATGTGACCGAAGACAGTTGGAATTCCGAATCCTTGTGGGCCATTCACTCGACTAATCCACCCAGTACCAGTTTGGACGATTCCTTTTCCAAATCCAATGGTACACCACCCGTACCCACCTTTGAACAATTGGTGGCCGTCGATCGAACGTGGCGGGGCGTCCAAAAGAAATTGGCCGCCGTGGCGGCGGCCACTAGCAGCAGCAGCCATGCAAACCACAAGGATGCAACCGGCAAGACATTGTTGGGAGACCAATTGGTGCAACGCGTCTTGGCGCAAATGAAATCCTTGCCCTTGCCACAACAAATGAAATTGTCCTGTTTGCGGGGATCGGAACGCGTCCCGCATGTGGCCCAATTGCTGGTCGTCGTGGTGGATTTGATTGTGTCCTTGATGGGACCCGATTTGGTACGTACACCAATATTGGATAAATTCATGTTTTGGGTATGTGTGTGTTTGGCAAAAAGACTCCCGTCTTCTCACATGGACTATTTTCTGTTTCGTTGCTGTTTCGACAGGAGGAATTTCAACAAGAATTGTATGAATTGGGCGAACAATGTGTCGCTGAAGGCATTCCCGTCCATATTTTGGGTACGGCCGTGAGTGAAACCATGCAAGCCATTTTGTTGTCGTCCGAGGAGGGAGGAGACTTTAGCATCACAGTGCATGACGATACCACGGAAAATGATGACGACGACGAGGATGACTTGGAGGATGACGATGATGAAAACATTGACTTGAATGACGATGCCGCGGTCAAGGTATTGGCCAACAATAACAACAAGAAGAAAAAGCTCAAATTTTCGGCCCGGGATCAACGAGCGTGGAAGGTAGTGGTCGATTATGCGGCCCTCAAAATGGAAGCACGACCACAGTCCAATTAAAGAAGAGTACGACGGACGACAAGAAACGTCTCCAAGGCAGCCTGGATTGAATGTTGATGGGGGTGACCACAAGATTTGGTGATCCTTCGTTTTTTTGGACTAGTAATTTTTTCTTGTGTGGTTGCAATCCATCCTAACACCATGCATCACGATGTGCAAGGGGGCGGTGAGGGCATGAAGTTTCTACGTATTTTTAGCAATCCATTTTTGAACAAGGGCACCCCTCATAGAATTCAATCCTTTTTTTTAGAACTGACACGAGGAGAAGGCACGCTACCCGTCACGACTCTTACTCGGCAAACGGCCTCATCGCGTCGTTCTAAAATATCGCATACTGCCTCTCCATAATATAAGACGACTTTAAAATAGCAGCAGAAATTACCTAATAGATAGGGTCTCCATGGAGGATGGTTGAAATGGCCATGAGCATAAACACGGCCACATCCTAGGGCCAATTCCACAAAAGATAGTCCTTCCGAGCCTACTAAGCGAGTCGTGTAAAATTGGAGTCACGTCAGTCAGACCCAATCTACCCAGAGCTTCGGATGGCTTTAAGCTGAAACGTACTATATGATTGGAAAGCTTACACAGATAGGTTGTGCTGTCACAGCGGTTTTTGCTGTTGCTGCAACGACATATCCATCACATCAACGCAAGGAGTCGACTGTTGCTGTTGGTACTCTCCTTTTTCTATTGACCTACTGTTCCCTGGTTTTATCATCATGGGTGGCGGTGGCTGGTATTACGTTCCCAAGGTATGTTTCGCTTGATGTGTGTTGACCTTTGCCTAGACGAGACGGACTGTTTGGGGTGGAATGTCGACCAACTGCGCTGTGCCGTCCGTTCGTAATCCAAGGAATGGCTCTGTCTCTCTTTCCGATAATGTTGTACAATTCTCTTTGATGTGTTTCACATTGAATCTGCCGGACCGGTTGTCGTTTGAAATATACAGACACGTCAAGATGTCAATCTTATCCGTTCCGGTGTATTACACAACATTTTTCTGTGCCGTCTGAATTGTATGTGTCGTCTTGTTTGTTTTCTTGCGTGTCTCACGATCTCCGTTTTGATATGCGTTGTATGTTCGAATCTTCAACCGGATTGTGCAACTGCTATTTCCTCCGAATCATCCTACATGATTATAGGTTTGGTCTCCCGGCGGTGGTTGGTGGAACAATCCACCGAATGCTGCTCGGAATGGTAACATTGGTATTGCTTGCGTCATTTTGGTCATGATTGCTGGCTTTCGAGTGTCGGCTGCCAACGAACGTCGTCCCTTACCGCCCCGTAAACCGGGCATTCCCTCGCAATATTGGTGCAAACATGCCATGGAAGACGATCCGCGATTGGAAGCCTACTTTGCCTCGAGAAAATAAGACAAGGTATATGTGACAGAAAGGATGGTAACTAAATTTGAGAAATGCAAAATGAAGCTCTACGATAAATCAATATGCATTTCCGGAGGGCAGACGGCTCAGGTTCTTTTTTGGAATCCAAAGAAGAATTTGTTTGTAAGAAGAACTACGTTTTTAATAAAGAGCGCCAAGACACTTTGGACCGACTGGATTGATCGTCTGGTACTACATATGGGTGTTTTTGTTTCTTTACTGTCACTTGATTAGACGGTGCATCTCCATTGGGTACTTGCTACGACACCACGCGAAAGCATCCGAACTGCTTGTTCCATTTGCTGTTGTCGTGCATCATTGTCGGCGAGTGATCTGTACTGTGCCCAACCATTCCCTTCTGGTAGCTCCCTTGCAGCATGTGGATCCAGAATGATTGTCTGGTTGAATCTGTAGTGACGGGTATTGTGTTGCACTCTCGTCGATCCAGCACGCACGCGCACACATGTTGTAGGACTTGTGTCTGTGTGTGTGGCCACGAGGGTGAACGAGCACTTGTCCCATGACGGATTTTACTGTGTTGTGGGAGAGTTGAGATTGCAGGCGACGAAACTGTCATGGTCCTCTCTCTACCTAGACTAATAGGAGAGTATGTCCTTTGAATAGCTGTATCAGATTTTCGTACGTACCTCGACCGTCAATCAAGTTCAGGTAGCGTCCGTACGTCCACCGTCAATCGGGCATTTCTGTCATGCGTCCGTGCGAGATGGGTTCGCTTCCGACGAACGAATGAGAGGAATATCAGCAAAGATATCGCTCTGCTCCTAGTTTTGAATTCCGGGCTGCGGACACAAGACCGAACTATATAAATGCAGTTCATGTTTGTTGCGTTTTGGGCTTGGGTCTCGAATCTCGAATCTCGAAACTAGTAGCGACTCTCTGTTAAGGATTATTGAGAGGTCGTTGAACTGGTGATTAGCCCCACTACTATCTGGCGCGTTGTCGTCTTGCTCTTTACTATTTCTTTTCGTTTTTACCGAACTACTCGTAGAGAGACGCTGGAAATGGGGTAATTTGTGGGGCTAGACGGTCCACTCCCTAGCGGGGTTGGCTAAGAGGGTTTAATTTCGTGTCCGGTCTACCTAGTCGGCAGGCATATCTCATTTTCACAACCACGATAACAACACGACAATCAAACTTTCTTGTTGCTGGTGACCTCCTATGATCACCCCATCATGATCCGACCATCGTGTCATTCATATTAGTACCATGGAAGTGCATTGTGAGCGGCACAGTGCATGAGGGTCACTCTAGGCAAGGATGAAAATAGTGGCCCAGCATTATGGCACGACACGAGACCATGATGGCCCCAAAACCACATGGGAATAGAGGTCCTGCTGTCGATACACTCCGTTACTACTGTTATGTATATTGTGTACCATAAGGTGTCGAAACAATGAATGATAAGAGCCATACATCCCTCTGAGATGCTTCGTTCGAAATGGTGAGGCGTTGCTTCCGTATGACCGTGCCACGAGGCATGGTGCCTGTGAACCAGCTCCACAATAGACTCAACCTTCATATTTTGGCCATGCAGATGTATCCTACGCTATTGGTTAGAGGCCTATGACTCGCCCGACAGGTACCAAGTGTCAAAATAGGTGCACAACAACAGGTGCAGCACCGAGGTCCGTGTTGTTATCGCGATGGATGGAATGAGATATGCCTGCCGACTAGAAACAGCTTATTTTTCTACCAGAGAGATGGGGGTGTTTCAACGAAATTACAAACTCAAAAACACCCCCGCTAGGGGGTGCTAGACGGCCCCAGGACCAGGAGGTTCGTGCTTGAAGACGGTCCAACCAATAGTGAATAATGAATAAAGAACATAGTAAGGGCTGGGTGCACCGATTTGGTGTCTTCTTGGTTAGCATGCTCATTTTTGGGAGGCAATTGAGACAAACTGAACCTCAGGTCCATAAGGCATCTACAAAGAGTATCCTAAGTTTGTCTCAATTAGTTCTGTATATTCAGGAAGTTATTGTGATCGGGAGGTTCATACCATGGTCGAACTGTCTTCCATCTTGTGGGGCATGAAATTTTTGATGTGCGAGTAAAATGTGATGACACCCCCTCCCCCACAAAACACGTACGCGTGGTCAGACCTAGAAGACACCAAATCGGTGCACCCAGCCCTTATCTAGGTAGGAGTAGGTAGGTCTCAAAGCTCAAAACTCAAAAGACATGCAAGGACAAGGGATAAGCCATACGAGATACGAGATACGAGATACGAGATACGAGATACGAGATACGAGATACGAGTAAGCCATAAGCCCCATGAGGATGACCGATGACCGGGCTGGGCAGACATTTTGATTGTTGATTGATGATAGTATTAATACTTCCCGGTGTCGAGTCCTTTCAAGGAGGGAGCGCCCGGCGCGGAGGGTAGAATGACGAGGAGGGCAATGGTCGAGGAGGGCGCCCTCCTCGTCATTCTACCCTCCGCGCCGGGCGCGCCCGACGCGAGAGGACGGCCAGACACAGGGAAGTAGTAAACTTACTCCCTATCAAGCTGTGTAGGTAGTGAGAAATTCCTAGAAGCCATGTCACAAAGTGTCACACAAGTGTCCTACAAGTGTCACACACGAGAGGGAAACCGCGCGACTCGCACGAAACTACTTCCCGGTCGTACAAAAAATTCCTACTGTAGTATAAAAATGTGAGACGAACTACCTGCACAGTCTGGTATGGAGTTTGTAGTAGTAGTATTTATTATCAATTATCACAATTATGCTGATTTGTTCAAGCATGCCCAACGCCCAACTAGAAACGGACTATGACCTCTTGAAATGATTACCTCTGTTGCTCTTTTGGGACACATTCATCATATACTTTTAGAGAATATTGGTTCTGTTGATTGCCCTCTTTTGCTTGGACCCCTTGCAGGACGATATTCAAAAAGCGAGAAAGCCGTTCAACCCACCTAGAGGTGATTGCACTTTTGTTGTTTGGAAGAAAGACTCGTCCTTATCATGGAGCAGGTATGTCATATTCGCACTGGAGCGTGGCTCATGTTTAGCCAAGAATTCGTCAAAAGCAAACGATACTCACTTTTGCTGGATTGCAAAAAGGATCCGCAAAACCGAGGAAATCAAACACTGAGTCCTAGTGCTGGTTCAGTGAACTACCCCTACCAAGACAAGAAGACTCTCGTATCCCATAGTAGTACCTTGAATTCCAGCAACAGTCCTCCTGGACATGACGACACCACCATAAGAAAGGACAACTATGATTGGAAGGATAAGAATGACAACGAGGACCTTGGCAAACCACCTCTGGTCCAAGAAACCAGTCCGCACGATGACGAACCCTTGTCCGTTCTTTCGGATCGCGAAGTCACGACACGACATGCCCGTCCGACGGGTTCGGTTCATTTTGGGGATTTGGATTTTGATGAGGAAGAAGAGGAAGTGGGGGAAGCCACCTGGAAAGAAGTTTGTTTGGCCTGTTGTGTCCATTCGCCTCAACAATGGGTCTGGATTGGCATTGCCATGTTGGCCGCTATTACACTATTGTACTTTTTCTTGTTTGGCTTGGAACTCTTGAGCAGTGGGGCTAAGGTCATGTCGGGATGTCGCGCCGGTGAATTGTTTGGTGATGATACCAACCCTATTGCTGGTCTCATGATTGGCATTTTGGCCACCGTACTCTTGCAGTCGTCGTCGACGACCACCTCGATTATCGTATCGTTGGTTGGTGAAACAATTTCGGTTCAACAAGGCATTTACATGGTCATGGGAGCCAATATTGGAACCTCCGTGACCAATACACTGGTGGCCATGGGTCAAATGGGCGATGGGGAACAATTGGAACGCGCCTTTGCCGGTGCGACGGTCCACGACATGTTTAATTTCTTGTCGGTTGCCATTCTCTTGCCCGTCGAAGTCATTACGGGCTATTTGGATGCCTTGACGGGTGCCATGGTGAAAAATGCCAGTGTCAAGGAGGGCGAAAAATGGGAGGGTCCCGTCAAAAAGATTGTCTCGCCTCTCGGCAATCGTGTCATTATTGCCAATAAAAAGGTCACCAAGGCCATTGCCAGTGGAGAACAAGAATGCGACGACTTTTATCCCAATGAATGTGTGGGTACACCCACGTACAAGTCTTGCGGCGAAAAGTTTGGACTGATTGCCTGTGACAAGGATGGTAATTTTTGCCCCGCCTTTTTCTCCGAAGAAGCCTCAGCCAAGGACGACAAGGTGTCAGGTGGTGTTGTCTTTTTTATGGCCATTGTCATTCTCTTTACTTGCTTAATTGGATTGGTGGGTATTTTACAACGTCTCTTGTTGGGAACCTCCACTCGTCTCGTGTACAAGGCCACCGATGTCAATGGTTATGTGGCCATTGCCATTGGGGCTGGTGTTACCATGCTGGTCCAATCGTCCTCCATCACCACGTCCACTTTGACACCCTTGGTGGGAATGGGAGCCTTAAGATTGGAACAAATGTATCCACTCACGTTGGGATGCAATCTGGGTACCACCGTGACGGGCATCACGGCTGCAATGGTGGCCGATACGATTGACTCGTTGCAAGTTGCTTTGGCGCACTTGTTTTTCAATATTACCGGCATTCTCATTTTTTATCCCATTCCGTTCATGCGCCTCATTCCCTTGACAGCGGCCCGAAAATTGAGCAAGGCCACGCGCATTTGGCGTGGCTTTCCCCTCGTTTACATTGTCGTCATGTTCTTTTTGGTCCCACTCTTTTTTCTGGGTATTTCGGCCCTGTTTGGTAAGGATACCAAGGGCTTCAAAGTCTTGGGAGCCATTTTTGTCATTGCCTTTGTCTTGGTTGTGTCCTACGTGTTGTATTGGTGCATTTACTTGAATGGCCGCGAGCAATGTGTCCAATGCATGATGGAACGAGAACGCAAACGTCGCGCCTTGCACGAATTGCCGGATGACATGATTGCCTTGAAGTCCAGTTTGGCCGCCTTGCACGAACGGGTCACGGAATTGGCCGATCATACAGGCATGGCCTTTAAAACTGGTGATGATGGTGCAAAGGAAGAAGATGAAACAGCCTTGGATACCGATGACCGTCGAACCGAAGAGGAGGGGGAGATACGGGGACGTCAAGTTCCCACGTCCATCTTGGGACAACAAGACATGACGGACCAAGAGCAATACAATGACGAATAAGACGCCAGAGAAGACTACATGAAATACTATGGAGAAGCTTGATTCCCGCATTCTTCGTCTTTGTTCGAAATTGGGCATGAGATCATCCTTTCATACGCCAGAATGGGAGTGGGACACGAAACTGTGAGATTTTGATGCATTTCATCCTTCTATAGATCTTGAATATTATCTAGTTCAATCCTAAAAGAAGTTATATTGATAGGATCATCGACGTTCTTTTGGTCCTCAACAGCCAGTCTTCTTAGGAAGATTCTGGATACTACATCATGAAAAAGGGTGTTTGTCTTTGTTAAGGGCGACAAGAACGGTTTCTCGTGTTAGGCCTCGCATAGCCCCCAAAAAACGACAGCGTCTTGTCCAACTCGTGGTAAGAACTAGCGTCGTGACGATCCCGAATGTGGTGTTCTTCCCTCATGACCTTGTTTTGAATCGACAAGACGACGATTGCTTCACGACAAATGCGTGTGTCCGTCGTCTTTCAAGCCAAAATGCCCGTTCCCCACAGGACTCTCTCGACCTTTTGTTCTATGCCTCGCTTTTGACACCCAGCACTTGTTGCCACAGTTCCTGTCACTCTTGAAACGAGTCAGCTTCTACAAGGATCAGAGTCCGCAGTCCGACATGGTCATGCCAGCCCCACCAGGCCAACCCCACTTGTCGTCTGCTGCCCTGTCTTGCGTTTCCATTGCATGACCATGGACGATTGTGGTGCGGCATAACACTTTTGCAGCCGGCTGTTGGTAGTACTCGTTGTATTCGTTGAAGAAGAAGGACGAGGAGGGATACGCATGCTGCGGTTTGTTCCATGTCTGGGACTGCTGCCAATGGGACGCCGCGACCACTGCATGGGTGGAGGTTCTTCGTGCAAGCCACCACGGATATGATTCACCGCAACATCCCTCGATGCATTGGCAGGTTGTCGTTGTTCGGTCACATGCCATTGACGTCGTTTTTGATGTGCTGTCCTGGTTGGTTGGGAACTTGTGGTCGCTGTCGTGGCTCTTTTCCGGCTGGTCTTGTCGTGGCGTCGCATCCAATGGTACTGTTCGGGTAACAGCGAGCTTGGTTTGGAAGAATCCGAGGAGGAGCGTGCCATGGAGGGAAGAATGTGTGGACTGCTACGAACGTTGTGTGTCTCCTTTCGGTCGTCTTGTGGTGAAGTTGCGTTCTGATGCATGGAGTTCTTGTTGTTTGGGTGTTCCTCCTTCTCTTCTGAACAATCCAAGTCATTCTCATCATCATTGTCATCTTCCAGAACGGGTTCCATCAAGAGCGACAATGGTGTGGGTAAGAGTCGTTTGTGATCATTCCAGGAATCTTGCAACAATTGAATGACATGATCCAATTCGGCATTGCGTTCTTGTGCCGAGGCTTGAAATAACATATCGCGTCGTTCCAAAAAACTCAAGCGTTTGGGCATTTGATACTTGTGCTGACGACTTTTGGAATGTTGATCCAATGTCACCTGTTCCGGATCGGCATGATACCAATCCAACGTCAAGGCCAATCCATCACTGTTGCAACTGTAGCGTTGGGAGCAAAGTTGTGTGAGAGCGTCCAAACGCATTGGATCAAAGGATTGTGAGAATTTGAGTCATGTAGTAATACGTACGGATGTTGTCCCAGAGTGACGGCATGCGATTGCACTTGAACGCCTTGATGAAAGGAAACTCGCCGGGGTGGACCGTGATGCTTATTGCTCGTACTACTGGTACTCAAACAAGACTTTTTGCTACAAGTCGAACTGGTACTGGACCAAATGGACCAATTGTCCAAATCCTCTTCTTCTTCTTCTTCCTCCTCATTGTCGTCTTCCTCGCTGTCGTTTGGAATTTGTTCCGGGCCCTGGTCCTCTTCGTCCTTCTTTTCCTCTGCTACTACTAGAGGATTTTCATTATGTATCCGATCCTCGAGTTTGTTGGTTCGAAACTCGATTGGTGCTGAGGTTCGCCGGGAAGTAGTACAATGTTTTCCCTTTGGCTCGTTCTTGTGTTTTGATTCCTCTTCTTCTTCTTCCATCCACAAGGAAAGACTACTCGCACTGTGTTGGTTCGATGTTGTTGTGGTAGTATTGTTAGTACTCAAGGTAGCAGTGGTAGCTGTCGCAATCGAAGCGGCTTCACAATAGGACAGGGAAGACGACGACGACGACAAGTGCGGATTGTCTTCCTCCATTTCAGAGGAGGAAGGGGAGTGACTGGTGGTTGTCGAATGCTTGTTGATTGTCGTTTCGAAACAAGCCTTGGAAGGACTCGACAAAGAGAACGACAAGGAAGACGGTGGTGGGACAACCATTTTCAGTGGATCCATTTTCCAATCACCACCCGGAGCCATTTGGTTGGTACGATTCGTACAAGAAGGAAGCAGAGTCGATTGCATGCTCTCCAGAGAATTGGCTGCTGGTGTTGTTTTTCGGGGAGCAATTTCTCCCTCGAGTCGCGTGTATACTTCCGAAAAAAGATTCCCTCCAACTTGTGGCGTTTGTGGATGGAGACCGTCTCTTGTGATTGTGATTGGTATTTGTTGTTTTTTGTTTCGGGTGTTTCCAAAATCGTAACCTTGTTGGTTGTTCTAGCGCCAACCAAAGATTGCTTTGGAGAGTTGCAGTTCTTGTTTGAATATAATCGATGGATTCTCACTCTTCTCTCGCACTTGCTCCGCACTCCGTGTTGTTGTTGTTGCCACTCAATGGTGAAACGCTGTGGGTGTTTCTACTGGTTTGGGGGAGTCCTAAAACGTATTGGGAAGTCGTGGGGCAATATAATAAATATTTTTGGCGTGACATTTTAGGATATAGCCCACGGAGGGAACGTGTCCGGTGGGGCAAGAGCGGACGACGGACGAGCATGGACATTACAGTCCCGCGTTTCTGTCACGTTCGACAAGGAGCCGATTTTGTATTGTAATATTATGCCTACAGTATTCACTTGGTCTTGGTCTCTAGGTTGTAGGTCTTCGCCGGCCGACCCTCCACACGTGCCCATGTGTGTATCGTATCTCGTTCCATTTTTTGAAGTGCAGAACTCGTGATTTGCGCATCAACGATGATGATACCGCGGGATGTAGTTCTCCAATCGCGAACATATTGCACAGCTTCATTCAGATGATAGTTGTCCATAATACCCTAGAAAGTGTTCGCGATTGCACTATTTTTGCCATCTTCCGCTGGAGTAGTAGCCTCCAACAACTTGGATCGTCATGGACGAAGCACTCGCAAAGTTGATCCGTGAAATTGGTTCGGCCAATAGGCCATGGTGGTATGGCATAAATGTAGGTGAAAGCGATGAGAACAGTCTCGCTAATCTACTTGGGATCTCTACGGAGTCCCTAATGTGCCTATTGAGTGTTGTCGGATGGGTGTCACGAGTGGCAACAACGAACGAATCAACATCCTCGTCGTGGAGAGTTCAAGAGAGGAAAATTGAAACCTTCCTAGACCGGTTTCACCTACGAGACATCACAGCGCTCACGAAAAGCAGGTATGGAAATGAGCAACGGCGACATTTCCTTGAAGTGGGTTGCGACAAAACGAGTGCAAGTCCGCTTTATGTCTTCCGAAATTTCACCAAGCCATCGATTCAAAATACCAAATCCATTGCAGTACAAACAAAAAAGCTGCTTCTGAATGCAACAACAAAACAAGCTGGTGACAGTTCTACGGGGACGACTACGAATCCAACAACGCTGATGAAAACCCCATCTCCAAGGCGGCGCAGAAGTAGCATCCTGAAGAGGCCAAGAGGAGCAGCTGCTGATGACAAGAGGACGCAAAAGCGAGTTTCTCTCTCCAGTGAGACATTGGAGAATGAAAGAAAACGAGCGATGAGAATGGAGAACAATTCAAAGATCACCACTCCTGCTACCAACCAGAACAACAACAAGCAGCACGTGAGCCGGAATCAACTCATCAAGCAACAGCTGATTTGCCATTTGTTTCCGAAAGTCTTCAAGCCGGAGTTCTTCGATGTGATGGAAGAATACTTTTTGGAATCCGAATCTTTTGAGGAGCAAGATCTTGCTGGTGCCCTCGCCTCCGTCATGAAAGTACTGTATGAACACAACGAGAGAGAAAGAGGCGAAATGTTGGGGGTTCAAAGTTTTATGACCCCCAATCAAAAATTGAGCACACCTACGTTGCATGCCTATGGAATTGACACAACAAACAAACGCGTGGTTAGTGATCTTGTGCGAGACCTTGTCACTCTATCTGACAAGCGAAGAAAGCACGATGTGCTCACGACCCGGATGTCTAACGGTAGGATGGTATCTTTGGTTCGGATACCAAAATCTACCAATTTGAAAAGCTTCCATGAGCAAGACAGACACTTCAAGTGGATTGATCAAGTCTTGGAAGCACTCGGGAAACAAAACGACAGGCCGCGGAAGGTGTTGAAGCCGAGTACAGATGTGCGAAATGACGAGGTAGATGAGCTAGAGGAGGATCAGTTAGAGGAGGGGCAAGAAGAGGAGCTGACCGACATGGAGTATACGGCAAAGAATCTCATTGCCCATCTCGGCAAGAGATTTCCGAATGGGGTCAAGGAGGCAGTGAAACAACAAAAGTTTGCGTGCGTTGCAATGGACCCGGTTGCAACGTTTGCCATGTGGTCGGACGCAAACATAAACTACTCGCAGGCAAGACTGATTGCACGTCACCTCAAGTACTGGTTCGGATGTCCCCTGGTTAGCTCACCTGATGAGCTAAAGAAAGTCCTAGTATCTAAGAAGGCTGTGGCACCGGAATGCAATACGCTACAATTAAACAACGAGTCAATCGAATGGAGTGTGCGAGATGCGACACAGGTATTGCTTTACTTTTGCGATACTGTGTTTAATCGAGCTGACACTCGACAGCATTGGACCTCTATTGATATGGTTGTGTCGGCCGACCATGGGAAAGGCTTCTCTCGTGCCCATGCGGTCTTAATTTGTCGGAAACATGACCCTAGCTCAAATAAGTGGACGGAACACAAAGACTCCTACAGTCTAGCAGATGCTAGGTGCAAGAAGGACACCTACGAGATCCTGAAAAGCACCTACATGCCAAAACTAGACAGTGCGCTAAGTCAGTTGACAGAGAAAGGCGGTATCGACGTGTGGAAGCGAGCCCAACTAAATGAAAATGAAGAGTGGTACTACTCAAGGCTTGCGGGGTCACGTCCTGACCAACCTAGCGACACACGCTTCTATGGAGGACTCCCAGTAGAAGTGTTCTTGGCAGGAGACCTAGCCCAAATAATGACCAACTATGGGCGAGAAGGCATGTCTAGCTGCTGGTGTGCCTTTTGTCAGCTGACAAAGGCAGAATGGCAGCCACTTAGTCATGCTCGAGGCACAAAGTGGTCGCTTGCGACAATGAAGGCCCAGCTTGAATACAACAAAACGCTCGATGAGAATGCAAAGGGTGCCCTGCGAAAGGGAATAAAAAATGTGCCTTTGCTTACTGCCGTGGATGTGTGTCATGTGTCAATGCCTGTTCTCCACATCAAGTTGGGCGTTGTGAACAAGGCTCTAGATTGTTTGTACAGTGATCTCCAGGCTGCCTGTGAGATCTACACAGCAGCCTGGATCGATCTTGAAACGGAATGGCTCAGACGGAAAAAGGAAGAAGAACAAGTGGTGAGCGAGCTGATGGAAATCACGCGGCAGATACAAGAAAAACAACAACAACAACAACAACAACAACAACAACAACAACAACAACAACAACAACAACAACAACAACAACAACAACAACAACAACAACAACAGGTTCCGGATGAGCACATTGCAGCTGAGATTGCTTTGTTGAAACAAAGCCTGAAGGAGAAGGATGGTGAGCGGAAGGCAAGGGCAAAGTTGGTTAAAGAAGCAAAACAAGAATGGGACAAAGAGAAGAGTGTCCCTGAGAACTCACGAAAGCATGGACAACCTGTCTATCGCAAGTTCGAAGGGATCGAGCGTGCCCATGGAATTGACAGGGCAGCGTTTCATGGGGGTGCTCTGCAAGGCAACCCCTGCAGCACAGTGTTGGTTGATCGGAAGTTTATCTTCGAAGAGATTTGGGTCTACGTCCGGGACCTCCCGGACGAACAGAAATGGGTGGATAATGCAACAATCAAAAGGGTGATTGATGCCTATGAACGATTGATGGGGCATCTCGATGCCACTTTTTCTATTTTGCAGACGCCTCGGAATCACATCACGCCACAACAGGTGCTCCACTTAGAGCATCATTTGAAGCATGCTTCTTCGGTATGGCGAGCACTCGACATCCCAATTTCACCCAAGATGCACATTTTGGAAGACCATGCACTTGACGCAGTGAAACGGTACGGCGGAATCGGTGATTTGGGTGAAGATGAAGGCGAGCGCGCCCATCAGACTGGGGCGCAGATGGAGAGCCGCATGAAGTCTCTAAACCACTCAACAAAGGGGCAAGTTGTAGCTCAGTTGGAGGTGATGACAAAGAATGACGCAGTGCAAGACAGGCTTGTTGCGGTCACGAAAGCGGTACAACGGAACGTGAACAGGAGAAATGGTGAGGGGGGTGATCAAGAAGCCCCCAAATCCTACAAAGGCAACAAGCACAAGGCCTTGCGTGACTCTGAGCGGGTGGCACTTCTATCGATGTTCGCTATCCAAGAGGAGAAGTACCCCCGACTTGATGAACTACGACACCAAAAGCTGCTTCAGTCGGAATCATGATAGCTACCATAATCGCATGTAAGGAATACTAAGTAAGGTTTTGGTTAATGACTAAGCTTTCTCTAGTACAAGTCCCCGCTTCGGGAAACCACTGTCACGGCACGCTGTTTTAAGGAGCTTGAAAGACTCATGGTGCCCCATGATGGTGAAGCGAAGCATCCACTCCCGACACTCTTCTCCAACGTGACATCGGTCTCCTTCATGTCCCAAAGGCAATGGAACGACTGCGAAGAACTCGAGTCCCTCGTGTCCATTGCGTTGACTCCTGACACGAAAGACATCCCAAGCCAACACTTCATGGGACAGAAATGTCTTATGGACCAGCGTTTTGTCGGCGCCGGTGTAAGACACTTGAAAGCCATGCCCAAAGTTTGTCTTGCCGACAAAGAGAGCGGCACTGTGGCTCCGAGTCCACATGTGATCCTCTGAATCACGGTCTACTATTCCGACCTCAAACATTCCACCAGTCAATCTCATTGTTGTTGCGTCGTTTTTGCCGCCACCAGCAGTCCTGTTCTTTTCCGTTCGCGGGTTGTGTTGTCGTCGTCGTTGTTGTCGTCGCTTGTTGTCGCGGGTTGTGTTGTTGGTGTTGTTGTTGTTGTTGTTTCCTGTCAGCGTCGTGGATTGTGTTGTTGATGTCGCCGTGGTGTGTTTTGTTG
Organism: Epithemia pelagica; assembly: GCA_946965045.2. NCBI lineage: Eukaryota > Bacillariophyta > Bacillariophyceae > Surirellales > Surirellaceae > Epithemia > Epithemia pelagica. The sequence continues at coordinate 3,604,898 of OX337235.1, forward strand.
TTGTTGTTGTTTGTTGATGTCGCCGTGGCGTGTTTTGTTGTTGTTGTTGTTTGCTGTCAGCTCCGTGGTCCGTGGATTGGGTTGTTGTCGTCGTCGTCAAGGTTTGTTTGTTGTGTTAGTTCCGTCGCCGTCCTCGTCCTTGGCTGCTGGCGCGGACGATGGAGTGGCCTCCTGCGCTGTTTGATTGTTGCATCTTGCATCACCATGTGCTTCGCTCTCTCATCATTCCCGATTGTGGAATGATTGTTGATATTCAAAAAGTGGGAACGTCGTTCCCACAGGTCAAGCACGTGTGCAGTCTTGTTGCGGACAAGGCGGGAAGCGCACGCAAGCTCTTCTACACATGGTGGAGAAGCACTTCGTTTGATTGTTGCATCTCTTCACTTTTTGGAAACCATGCAAGCAGATGAGCAGAAGCAACCGGATGGATATTGCCTCACGGCAATCCTGAAGGACCAAGCTTCAGGCACCACTGCTGTCCTCAATGGTGTTGCCACTGATGGCATTGTCGTGTCGTCATCGTCGTCTTCGTCGCCTTTTTCGTTTTCTGTGGACAACTTCACAGGTGAGAAACACGTTGTACACTTGTCTCTGCTGTTTCACGTACTTACCTTTTTGTTGTATCGGTTCCAGGAACCATTTGCATCGACGGTGACTGCTGGAAGCTTGTTTACCTCGACCAGCGTCACCGTTCGATGCAATCCAAAGACCCGTTGAGCGTCATTGCCTTCAAGATGAAGGATGCTGAACGCACGGACCACGGGGTTGGTACCATTCACGAAGGAGAAGGAGAAGGAGAAGAAGAAGCCTCAACTGACGAGTCGTCGGACGATGGTGTTGTGTACACCAAGGACTCATTTTCTCAGGATGTCACCATGATGCAAGACGAGCGCCTTCTCAAGGCTTTCGACTTGATGAGCCCTGATTCACGACATGAACGTGAAGAGGATGATGAGTTACAGAAGAAGAAGAAGAAATGGAACAACAACAACAACAGCAATGATAGCGATGACTCACCTTTGTTTGCTCGTCGGTCGACGCGACGCAACAACAAAAAGAAGAACTAATCACAGGTGGTGGGGCAGCCGTTCATGATTCTTGTTTGATTGTTGAATAATGAACCAACCCGCCAGGAATAAGTAGTAGTAGTAGTGAGCAGTGCACGTTGTTGACATGTCTGTTGTTGTGCTCGTTCATATCCGTAGTAGTTTATCACCCGCTTTGCTTTTGCATCTGTTGTTGTTGCACGCTGGAGGCATGTTCTAATAGGTTATGATGCACCTTGGAGGTACGTTCTAATAGGTTATGAGACTTCAAGAGAAGTGGAAAATAGTACTAAAGTACAAAATCGGGGTTTACTGTACCCCTTGTCGAACGTGTGTGGGAGGATCCAGTCGCGTCGACATTCCTCGGGGGTCGCATCTGAGTCCCCCAACAATGGACCACACGACGACCTCGAACACATTTCGGGTTTTCGGGTGTCTCAAGTCTCAAGATCAACACATCGCTCTTTGTCAATGTTATTGTGTTACTCTCTACACGTCTACATGAGTAGCAGCAGCAGCAGCAGCAGCAGAACCGCGTGCTCCTGTCCTCAACAAGAGCACAGGATTGATCGACAACAGCCGAATTCCGATCGGTCCTCTCTGGCCGATTTCTTTCTCAACGATCCTCTCGACCACACACCTGCGACGACCTTGTTCTATAGGAGTTGTTGATCAACGATCCTCTCGACCACACCTGCGACAACCTTATTCTATATAGGAGTTGTTAGCTCTCTAGCAGCAGCGCGGACGGAAACTCTCAAACAGCAAGAAGCAGCCGTAGAGACATTGTTGATACTCATTGGAAAGGATGTGTGACCAAAAGGATGAAATTGGCACTGTTGTCGTTACCATAAAAGACCATGTTATCAAGCTGGTGTTGGATGAACAGAATCGCGACCCGGCCGAGTATGGAGCTGATTTGAAATTGGCAGATCACCCAGAGCTGACAGAAGTGAAGAACAGTAGCCACAAACAACCATGGGGGACTACTATGAGAGCTCTTTTGAACTGTGAAGATGGCAGTCTCAAATTTAATGACAAAAAATACAGGATTCAGAAAGGGCCAAAGCCGGAAATTGGTGAGAACTGCTTTGGATTTGTGAGTTTTTATTGTTGAATTTATTCAAGTCGTCCTTGGCTAACAATGACGAGTCTGCCACTCTGTTTTCTGATGAATTGTACTACGGGTGTATTATCCATATGTTGCGATTAATTGTTTATTTTGGGTATATTGCCCATTTGTTTCTATTTCTAAAATGATGTCGCATGTCTCATGAAGCATCACATGTCCCCAACAACTTCCCAAAAATGACCTGGGATGTCATTAAGGAGATCAAGCCAGGCCAGACCAAGAATGATTGGTCGAATATTGGGCATGACATGACGTTCCATGGCCGTCGTTCCCTAACCGAAGCAGTTCAATCGTTTGTAGAGGTTCTCAAGCAGGGACCTCCCAAGGAGAAAGAAGAGAAGTGTTTGGTGTATTCCTCGGTGAGCGGCAGTGGCAAGACCATTTCATTCCTCCAACTCAAGAAAACACTGAGAGGTTTTGCCGCTATAAATGATATCGATGTTGCTGTGTCCTACTTGGGATTTAACTCACGCCTTTTTTTGGACGAACATGAGCTAAAGCACATCAGGACTGTAGAAAACGCTCGCGATGTTGTTGCCAGGCGGCTTGTTGTATCCACCATGATCACAATGAACAACCCAGATGTTGTCGACAGGCTACCGCATGGCCCGGATGTATATAAAGATTTCAAAATACCTTCTGTGGCCGATTCGAAAAAACTGCTCTTGGAATACCTGGATTCCATTCGGGAAGATCAAAAAGGCAAAGAACCGGCCAAAAGAAAGCCACTTTTTATTATTGCTGGGGTGGACGAGGTCCAAAGGCTGAACCGAATACTGCCGAATGTGGAAGGCGAAGGCCTTGGAAGACACATCCTTCGCATACTTCGAACCTGGCAGTCGGAATGGTACAATGACGGCTTGTGTATTGTGCCCGTTGGGACAGGCATTACGCTCGACTGGGCACAAGAATCCACTGAGGGGACCCTTTGGGATCTCAAGGGTGAGGATGCTACTCTCATCAAGAAAGAGGACTTTCGCATTCTAGTAGGGGAATCTGTGCGTGCAAAAGAAAACTTTGATGAACGAGTTCCCCCAAACACAACGAGGGAGACAACCATTGAGCTACTGGCTCCAAGTTACTGGCCAAGGGTGCGTCTTTTGCAGTGGTGGAAAACTGACGATCCATCCAGTAACCTCGCAACACTAGCCAAAGACTCTGAGTGGGAAAATTGGCTGATTTGGATGTGTCACTGGCTCCGCGATGAAACCATGTCAATCCAGAACAAGAAACTCATCCCAGGCGCAAGTGATACTGCAGGCAATATCCATTGTCTCTTTGAGATGAAAGGTGATAGTGAGTTCACTGTCTTTCCAGATGGGTACAGTTGGTCCTCTATCCTTGAAGTTTTAGAAAGAAACTTGCCTGTTCAAAACCTTTACCACCATCTGAATGTCATCAAACGGATGGATCCGAGGGAGTTCCTTACGGGTAACTGCTATGAGATTGAAACATTTGGTTTCCATGTTATCTCATTGGCAATCCATTTGGGCCTTCATGCAATTGAAAGTGCGCCGGATTCTATGCCGGTCAGTGACCGAAATGCCACCACGCTTCAACGAAAGCGCCTTGGTCTTGCGCTGTGGCTGAAAGGTCGAGAGGTGGAGTTCTACAACGAGGCAAAGAAGAAAATGACCCCACCTTTTCTTGTTGGCAACCAACCGACAAGCTCTGGCCAGAACAGCCCCTACTACCCTTTTGCTGACAGTTCTCAGAGCTCTTTTATGCCCGGTATAATCAAGCTTCTAAAAACTGCCAAGACAAAACAAGCAAGCTACCAACCATTGCATGTGAAATGTGGAAGACGAACCTGTTGCGACTACATGTATTTTTATGTTCGAAAAGTGACGAAGAGCAAGTATGGGTTTGTCATCATCCTTGTTGATGCAAAACACACAAGCAAAGACCAAGGCGGCGAGCACAGTCAAGGGGTGACCTCAGATGATCAAAAGGGAATCTATGATGCTGCCGTCTCTGTTCACTACATCATGAAAAAGGGTGTTTGTCTTTGTTAAGGGCGACAAGAACGGTTTCTCGTGTTAGGCCTCGCATAGCCCCCAAAAAACGACAGCGTCTTGTCCAACTCGTGGTAAGAACTAGCGTCGTGACGATCCCGAATGTGGTGTTCTTCCCTCATGACCTTGTTTTGAATCGACAAGACGACGATTGCTTCACGACAAATGCGTGTGTCCGTCGTCTTTCAAGCCAAAATGCCCGTTCCCCACAGGACTCTCTCGACCTTTTGTTCTATGCCTCGCTTTTGACACCCAGCACTTGTTGCCACAGTTCCTGTCACTCTTGAAACGAGTCAGCTTCTACAAGGATCAGAGTCCGCAGTCCGACATGGTCATGCCAGCCCCACCAGGCCAACCCCACTTGTCGTCTGCTGCCCTGTCTTGCGTTTCCATTGCATGACCATGGACGATTGTGGTGCGGCATAACACTTTTGCAGCCGGCTGTTGGTAGTACTCGTTGTATTCGTTGAAGAAGAAGGACGAGGAGGGATACGCATGCTGCGGTTTGTTCCATGTCTGGGACTGCTGCCAATGGGACGCCGCGACCACTGCATGGGTGGAGGTTCTTCGTGCAAGCCACCACGGATATGATTCACCGCAACATCCCTCGATGCATTGGCAGGTTGTCGTTGTTCGGTCACATGCCATTGACGTCGTTTTTGATGTGCTGTCCTGGTTGGTTGGGAACTTGTGGTCGCTGTCGTGGCTCTTTTCCGGCTGGTCTTGTCGTGGCGTCGCATCCAATGGTACTGTTCGGGTAACAGCGAGCTTGGTTTGGAAGAATCCGAGGAGGAGCGTGCCATGGAGGGAAGAATGTGTGGACTGCTACGAACGTTGTGTGTCTCCTTTCGGTCGTCTTGTGGTGAAGTTGCGTTCTGATGCATGGAGTTCTTGTTGTTTGGGTGTTCCTCCTTCTCTTCTGAACAATCCAAGTCATTCTCATCATCATTGTCATCTTCCAGAACGGGTTCCATCAAGAGCGACAATGGTGTGGGTAAGAGTCGTTTGTGATCATTCCAGGAATCTTGCAACAATTGAATGACATGATCCAATTCGGCATTGCGTTCTTGTGCCGAGGCTTGAAATAACATATCGCGTCGTTCCAAAAAACTCAAGCGTTTGGGCATTTGATACTTGTGCTGACGACTTTTGGAATGTTGATCCAATGTCACCTGTTCCGGATCGGCATGATACCAATCCAACGTCAAGGCCAATCCATCACTGTTGCAACTGTAGCGTTGGGAGCAAAGTTGTGTGAGAGCGTCCAAACGCATTGGATCAAAGGATTGTGAGAATTTGAGTCATGTAGTAATACGTACGGATGTTGTCCCAGAGTGACGGCATGCGATTGCACTTGAACGCCTTGATGAAAGGAAACTCGCCGGGGTGGACCGTGATGCTTATTGCTCGTACTACTGGTACTCAAACAAGACTTTTTGCTACAAGTCGAACTGGTACTGGACCAAATGGACCAATTGTCCAAATCCTCTTCTTCTTCTTCTTCCTCCTCATTGTCGTCTTCCTCGCTGTCGTTTGGAATTTGTTCCGGGCCCTGGTCCTCTTCGTCCTTCTTTTCCTCTGCTACTACTAGAGGATTTTCATTATGTATCCGATCCTCGAGTTTGTTGGTTCGAAACTCGATTGGTGCTGAGGTTCGCCGGGAAGTAGTACAATGTTTTCCCTTTGGCTCGTTCTTGTGTTTTGATTCCTCTTCTTCTTCTTCCATCCACAAGGAAAGACTACTCGCACTGTGTTGGTTCGATGTTGTTGTGGTAGTATTGTTAGTACTCAAGGTAGCAGTGGTAGCTGTCGCAATCGAAGCGGCTTCACAATAGGACAGGGAAGACGACGACGACGACAAGTGCGGATTGTCTTCCTCCATTTCAGAGGAGGAAGGGGAGTGACTGGTGGTTGTCGAATGCTTGTTGATTGTCGTTTCGAAACAAGCCTTGGAAGGACTCGACAAAGAGAACGACAAGGAAGACGGTGGTGGGACAACCATTTTCAGTGGATCCATTTTCCAATCACCACCCGGAGCCATTTGGTTGGTACGATTCGTACAAGAAGGAAGCAGAGTCGATTGCATGCTCTCCAGAGAATTGGCTGCTGGTGTTGTTTTTCGGGGAGCAATTTCTCCCTCGAGTCGCGTGTATACTTCCGAAAAAAGATTCCCTCCAACTTGTGGCGTTTGTGGATGGAGACCGTCTCTTGTGATTGTGATTGGTATTTGTTGTTTTTTGTTTCGGGTGTTTCCAAAATCGTAACCTTGTTGGTTGTTCTAGCGCCAACCAAAGATTGCTTTGGAGAGTTGCAGTTCTTGTTTGAATATAATCGATGGATTCTCACTCTTCTCTCGCACTTGCTCCGCACTCCGTGTTGTTGTTGTTGCCACTCAATGGTGAAACGCTGTGGGTGTTTCTACTGGTTTGGGGGAGTCCTAAAACGTATTGGGAAGTCGTGGGGCAATATAATAAATATTTTTGGCGTGACATTTTAGGATATAGCCCACGGAGGGAACGTGTCCGGTGGGGCAAGAGCGGACGACGGACGAGCATGGACATTCCAGTCCCGCGTTTCTGTGGGAGGATCCAGTCGCGTCGACATTCCTCGGGGGTCGCATCTGAGTCCCCCAACAATGGACCACACGACGACCTCGAACACATTTCGGGTTTTCGGGTGTCTCAAGTCTCAAGATCAACACATCGCTCTTTGTCAATGTTATTGTGTTACTCTCTACACGTCTACATGAGTAGCAGCAGCAGCAGCAGCAGCAGAACCGCGTGCTCCTGTCCTCAACAAGAGCACAGGATTGATCGACAACAGCCGAATTCCGATCGGTCCTCTCTGGCCGATTTCTTTCTCAACGATCCTCTCGACCACACACCTGCGACGACCTTGTTCTATAGGAGTTGTTGATCAACGATCCTCTCGACCACACCTGCGACAACCTTATTCTATATAGGAGTTGTTAGCTCTCTAGCAGCAGCGCGGACGGAAACTCTCAAACAGCAAGAAGCAGCCGTAGAGACATTGTTGATACTCATTGGAAAGGATGTGTGACCAAAAGGATGAAATTGGCACTGTTGTCGTTACCATAAAAGACCATGTTATCAAGCTGGTGTTGGATGAACAGAATCGCGACCCGGCCGAGTATGGAGCTGATTTGAAATTGGCAGATCACCCAGAGCTGACAGAAGTGAAGAACAGTAGCCACAAACAACCATGGGGGACTACTATGAGAGCTCTTTTGAACTGTGAAGATGGCAGTCTCAAATTTAATGACAAAAAATACAGGATTCAGAAAGGGCCAAAGCCGGAAATTGGTGAGAACTGCTTTGGATTTGTGAGTTTTTATTGTTGAATTTATTCAAGTCGTCCTTGGCTAACAATGACGAGTCTGCCACTCTGTTTTCTGATGAATTGTACTACGGGTGTATTATCCATATGTTGCGATTAATTGTTTATTTTGGGTATATTGCCCATTTGTTTCTATTTCTAAAATGATGTCGCATGTCTCATGAAGCATCACATGTCCCCAACAACTTCCCAAAAATGACCTGGGATGTCATTAAGGAGATCAAGCCAGGCCAGACCAAGAATGATTGGTCGAATATTGGGCATGACATGACGTTCCATGGCCGTCGTTCCCTAACCGAAGCAGTTCAATCGTTTGTAGAGGTTCTCAAGCAGGGACCTCCCAAGGAGAAAGAAGAGAAGTGTTTGGTGTATTCCTCGGTGAGCGGCAGTGGCAAGACCATTTCATTCCTCCAACTCAAGAAAACACTGAGAGGTTTTGCCGCTATAAATGATATCGATGTTGCTGTGTCCTACTTGGGATTTAACTCACGCCTTTTTTTGGACGAACATGAGCTAAAGCACATCAGGACTGTAGAAAACGCTCGCGATGTTGTTGCCAGGCGGCTTGTTGTATCCACCATGATCACAATGAACAACCCAGATGTTGTCGACAGGCTACCGCATGGCCCGGATGTATATAAAGATTTCAAAATACCTTCTGTGGCCGATTCGAAAAAACTGCTCTTGGAATACCTGGATTCCATTCGGGAAGATCAAAAAGGCAAAGAACCGGCCAAAAGAAAGCCACTTTTTATTATTGCTGGGGTGGACGAGGTCCAAAGGCTGAACCGAATACTGCCGAATGTGGAAGGCGAAGGCCTTGGAAGACACATCCTTCGCATACTTCGAACCTGGCAGTCGGAATGGTACAATGACGGCTTGTGTATTGTGCCCGTTGGGACAGGCATTACGCTCGACTGGGCACAAGAATCCACTGAGGGGACCCTTTGGGATCTCAAGGGTGAGGATGCTACTCTCATCAAGAAAGAGGACTTTCGCATTCTAGTAGGGGAATCTGTGCGTGCAAAAGAAAACTTTGATGAACGAGTTCCCCCAAACACAACGAGGGAGACAACCATTGAGCTACTGGCTCCAAGTTACTGGCCAAGGGTGCGTCTTTTGCAGTGGTGGAAAACTGACGATCCATCCAGTAACCTCGCAACACTAGCCAAAGACTCTGAGTGGGAAAATTGGCTGATTTGGATGTGTCACTGGCTCCGCGATGAAACCATGTCAATCCAGAACAAGAAACTCATCCCAGGCGCAAGTGATACTGCAGGCAATATCCATTGTCTCTTTGAGATGAAAGGTGATAGTGAGTTCACTGTCTTTCCAGATGGGTACAGTTGGTCCTCTATCCTTGAAGTTTTAGAAAGAAACTTGCCTGTTCAAAACCTTTACCACCATCTGAATGTCATCAAACGGATGGATCCGAGGGAGTTCCTTACGGGTAACTGCTATGAGATTGAAACATTTGGTTTCCATGTTATCTCATTGGCAATCCATTTGGGCCTTCATGCAATTGAAAGTGCGCCGGATTCTATGCCGGTCAGTGACCGAAATGCCACCACGCTTCAACGAAAGCGCCTTGGTCTTGCGCTGTGGCTGAAAGGTCGAGAGGTGGAGTTCTACAACGAGGCAAAGAAGAAAATGACCCCACCTTTTCTTGTTGGCAACCAACCGACAAGCTCTGGCCAGAACAGCCCCTACTACCCTTTTGCTGACAGTTCTCAGAGCTCTTTTATGCCCGGTATAATCAAGCTTCTAAAAACTGCCAAGACAAAACAAGCAAGCTACCAACCATTGCATGTGAAATGTGGAAGACGAACCTGTTGCGACTACATGTATTTTTATGTTCGAAAAGTGACGAAGAGCAAGTATGGGTTTGTCATCATCCTTGTTGATGCAAAACACACAAGCAAAGACCAAGGCGGCGAGCACAGTCAAGGGGTGACCTCAGATGATCAAAAGGGAATCTATGATGCTGCCGTCTCTGTTCACGAAGCAATGACTGCGGCTCATCTTGAGCTGGTTGATGTTTGCTTGCGAATCCTCAGCAACTGGAGCACGGTTGCAAATACAAATGAAAGCTTTGACCAGTCCAAAGAAGAATCCAAAGCTGTTTTTGGCAGAGAACTGGATATAAAAGTCATCAGTCAGGATGATTCTGAGATTGAGATTGGACCCCTTGTTGATATTCTTTGGGCACGTAAAAGGGCAAGCAATAAGCGCAAGGCTGACGAAATGTGAGGGCAGGCCAATGACCAACCATTACCGACTTTAACATGAGCGAGCATTAAGGCATTTCTCCCATTTGCTCATTCACTAGTCTCATCTACTCACTCTAGACCAATCCTCTGACCAAACTAAAAGGGTGTGGTCCTTGGAAGGTTCTTGAGTGACTGCAACAATGAAGCAGCAACTTACAGCTCCTCCTGCTTTGACCTGACAGGAATTGATTGTGAAGCTTTGGTTTTCTCCTATTCATTCTCTGTGTTTGCAATAGATTGGCGTCTAGTTTCAACAGTTCCAATGTGTCTTCTTGTTTAACATCCTGGTCTAAGGCCTCTCTGTTACTATCGGCATCAGGATTGGAGGAGAGTTTGATGCATTCAAACTCTAGGAAGACAGTCGGGTCTATCTCATTGTCACAGACTTGAAGGGATTAGGTAAAGTTCTCTGGTGGGAACCAAAATCACGGGTGTCCCTGGTCCTGAACCATGAGAGACGAAACCATTCAGCTATACTATCACCATACAGTGAAGGATGTGACTCTTTCGACCAAGAGGCCCCACACCACAGACGCAAGCTATTCATTCACACTATACTGGATCGATTTATTAATATCGGCTACTTTATACTCAACAATCATACAATGGTAACGAAAAGGCATTGTGGTGCCATTTGGTGTACTGTTTCTGGTTTTTTACACATCAACGGTCGTATAAAAATTTCCCCCATGAGGAGCAAGCATCCGGACAAAATAATGTTTCTCCACAAAGGAACAAACACACGTTCTCGTCCTCAAGCCTCTCCATAATACTTCATGTAATTTTCCCGAGCAATGAGTTCATCATTGTAGGCTTCTTCGGGTTCCTCGTCCTCGCCCAAACCCTTGGCGGCGGCGCGTCCCAAAATATCGCTCGGCACACCCGGTCCTTGTTCACTGTCCTCTTCGGTCTTGGGACCATCGGTTTCGAGTTCTGTTTCGACTTCTTCGTTGCCGCCATCACCAGCACTCAACCCATCTTTGAGGGTCATGCCGGTATGATCGGCCAATTCCGTGACCCGTTCCTTGAGACTTTCCAAACTTTCTTTTAAAAAGACCATGTCATCGGGCAAGTCATGAAGGGCCAAGCGTTTGCGTTCTCGTTCCATCATGCATTGGACACATTGTTCTCGGCCATTCAAGTAAATGCACCAATACAAGAGATAGGACAAGATGAGGAAAAAGGCAATGATAAAAAAGGAACCCAACACCTTGTATCCCTTGGTATCCTTATCAAACAGGGCCGACACACCCAAGAAAAAGAGGGGGACCAACAAGAACATGACGACAATATAAAACAAGGGAAATCCTCGCCAAATGCGTGTGGCCTTGCCCAATTGTTTGGCCGTGATAATGGGCAATCGACGCATAAAGGGAATGGGATAAAAAATGAGTATACCCGTAATATTGAAACACAAGTGCGCCAAGGCAACTTGCAACGAATCAATCGTGTCGGCCACGAGCGCCGCCGTCAAACCCGTCACGGTGGTACCCAAATTGCATCCCAAGGTGAGTGGATACATTTGTTCCAATCGCAAGGCTCCCATACCGACGAGGGGTGTCAAGGTCGAAGTGGTAATGGAGGACGATTGGACCAGCATGGTCATGCCGGCACCAATCGCAATGGCAATGTACCCATTGACATCCGTGGCCTTGTAGACAATACGAGTGGACATGCCCAACAAGAGACGTTGCAAAATGCCCACCAACCCAATCAAGCAGGTAAACAAGATGAGAATGGCAATAAAAAAGACCACACCACCAGAAACCTTGTCATCCTTGGCCGAGGCTTCTTCAGAGAAAAAGGCGGGACAAAAATTGCCATCCTTGTCACAGGCAATCAGTCCAAACTTTCCGCCACACGACTTGTAGGTGGGGGTACCTTGACATTCATTGGGGTAAAAGTCGTCACATTCCTTGTCGCCATTGGCAATGCTCTTGGTCACCTTTTTGTTGGCAATGATGATGCGTTTGCCCAAGGGCGAGACAATCTTTTTGACGGGTCCTTCCCATTTTTCGCCATCCTGGACTTCGGCATTGCGGACCATGGCCTTGGTCAAGGCATCCAAATATCCCGTAATCACTTCGACTGGAAGGAGAATGGCCACGGACATGAAGTTAAACATGTCATGGACCGTCGCTCCGGCAAAGGCTCGTTCCAATTGATCGCCATTGCCCATTTGACCAATCGCGACAATGGTACTGGTGACGGAGGTTCCAATATTGGCTCCCATGACCATGTAAATGCCTTGTTGCACGGAAATTGTTTCACCCACCAAGGAGACAATGATGGATGTAGTGGTGGAGGACGATTGGAGCAAGACGGTTGTCAAGATACCAATCATGAGACCGGCAATGGGGTTGGTATCATCACCAAACAATTCTCCAGCACGACATCCGGACATGACCTTGGCGCCACTGCCCAAGAGTTCCAACCCAAAGAGAAAAAAGTACAGCAACGTGGCCGCGGCCAACAGTGCGAGTCCAATCCAGGCCCATTCTTGTGGGGTATGGACACAACAGGCTTGGCCGACTTCTTGCCAGGTGGCTTCCCCCACTTCGTCTTCAGTGTCAAAATCCAAATCTCCAAAATGCACCGACCCCGTCAGCCGATCCTTGCGTGTGGGAGACGATTCCGGAGGCGCATCGGCACCACCACCAGCGGCCGCAGCATCCCCAAAGCCCAGTTCATCGTCATGATCAATGTGATAGGAATCAGGGGAATAGGACGACACGGCCGGTGGCTTGCGAATCTCTACATCGTCTTGGACTTGGCCGTCAATCGTATACGTCTTCTTTTTGGGTTTGGGTGGCTGGCTATTGTTGTGATTGTTGTTCATGGTGGGGGAAGACGAGGAAGAATTCAAGACGACGGGTTGCTTGTCGTAAAAGGGCTTGCTGGCCGGCGGTGCCGCGACTCGGCTATTGCGTACGGGTGATGATGGTGGATTTGGTTGGGATCGTCGTTCCGTTGCAAAGGCTGCCTGGTAGGAGAACATTCCACAACAACAAAACAAACAACAACAAAACAACAATAAACACAAGACAAGGATCCAAAACAAACCTGGGTGAGCGTCGTTGTTGGCACTTTGAGATTGAGAGAGACCAACACAAGACATACTTGCTCCATCACGTTTGGTGTTCTTGTGGTTGTGTCTTTGGGGTTGGTTGGTTTGGTTCAATTGGATTTGGTTTGGTTTGGTGGATCGTTCTCCCAATCCACAAACAAGTGATAAATGAGGCCGGCAGCAACAACAACACTAGCAACAACCAACAATCCGGAGAGAATCCAAACTGCCTGCTGATTTGGGGTGGGAAGCCTTGTCGTGAATTTGAGACAGAGCGAAACCTTTTGCTTTTTTTGGAAATTTGACACTTTCTGCAGTGCTGTTCTCCTTGGGAAATTTACAGTATCTACTGTTTTACTGTAGAAATCATGTCCGACCTTCTGGGCCTTGTCTGGAGGGCTTATCCAAGTCGCCTTGAATGTCCGAGATTCGTGTCGAATTCGTTATGGGAAGGGAGAAGTTTCCGAATTGACATGACCAACAAAATTTGGTAGGACCATCTTCGAGCCTTGGGGCCAGATGATTCCTGTTGGATTGCTCCACAAACTTTAACTACCCATCGGGTAAAGTGTTAAATCATGTATATACTGTATTAAATATTTTAGTTTTATATCGCGCTTGGTAGTTTATCGGAGCGGGGCTTTTTCCTGGAACCGTTCCACGACCTCAAGTCCAACCCAGATAATAAGAAGGGCGAGATCTTATTGCGACCTAAAGAATCTTACGAGATTCTCCTAAGCGATAGTTGTGTCGTGTACGACCGACTGTATCACAAGGACCTACAAGCATAAATGTACAATCCATTGAGGCCCTGCCAACTTCCAGGACTTCACGTGCCTCTGCGCGCGCGACGGGCGATTGTGTGGGGGAACGCAACACCTCTCGTTTCTCTCTCCCATTTTGCGAAATGCGAATCTCGCTGCCCACCTTTACAAAAACTCTCTCGTTGAAGAGACCCCCAAACGTCATTCGCAACATCCATAGTTCCAGTTTCAACCAACGTACAAACTCTTGATCGGAAATAACATTCAACAACCCCAAACAAAAAAAACAACTTCCAATACCTTGGACCAATTGTGGAGGGAGTCTGGCCTCTTTACTACTGCGCAATCCGCGTCATGACAAAGCCTACCACAACACCAAAACGAGAAAGCAAACACAACAAACGAATGCAATAAGTTGTTGTTGCAAAGGGGTTATTGAAGAATATCCTTTTAACAAACTCAATTAATGATGATATGGTATATACAGGGGCGCCTTCAATGGGATCGGCCGCAACCGGAGATTGCGTGATCAACCAAGCGTTACACAGGGTGGTACTCTTGTTTCTTCTTCTTCTTCTTCATTTGAGACATGCAGTATGTATGACTGGGACGGGAAGCTTTCGCCAGGACTAAGCACTCGCATCTTCATCGAAAGTGTCATTCTTGGTCAAATCCTCCTCGGGTTCCTTATCGTCTTCTTCGGCTTGGGGCTCTTCCTCTACGTCATCTTCGTCGACCAAGCCGGTATGTTCGGTCAAGGCCGCCACACGAGCCTTGAGGAATTCCATGTCATCGGGCAATTCCTTGAGGGCAATCCTCTTGCGTTCTCGTTCCGTCATGCAATTGTAACACTTTTCGCGACCGTCCATGTACAAGCACCAATAGGTCAAGTAGGCCAAGATCAAGACGAGCACAATTACCAAGAAACTACCCAAGACCTTGAAGCCCTTGGTATCTTCTTCAAAGAGGGCCGAAAGTCCCAAAAAGAAGAGAGGGACCACGACAAACATGACGAAAATGTATACCAAGGGGAATCCACGCCACAAACGAGTGGCACGACCCAAACGGCGAGCCGCAAACAGGGGCAACTGACGCATAAACGGGACGGGGTAAAAGATGCAGATACCGGAAATGTTGAAAAACAAGTGCGCCAAGGCCACTTGCAACGCGTCAATCGTATCGGCCACCATAGCAGCCGTAATGCCGGTCAAGGTGGTTCCAATATTGGCACCCAAGGTCAAGGGGTACATTTGTTCCAAACGAAGGGCTCCCATACCAACCAAGGGTGTCAAAGTCGAAGTGGTAATGGAGGAAGACTGCACAAGCATGGTAATACCAGCCCCAATCGCAATGGCAACGTATCCATTCACATCCGTGGCCTTGTAGACAATACGAGTGGACATGCCGAGCAACATCTTTTGCAAAATGGCGACAATACCCAACAAGCAAGTAAACAAGATGAGAATGGCGATAAAGAACACGACACCACCGGAAACCTTGTCGTCCTGGGCGGTCGCATCTTCGGAAAAGAAGGCGGGGCAAAAGTTGTGGTCCTTGTCACAGGCAATCAAACCAAACTTTTTGCCGCAAGACTTGTAGGTGGGAGTACCTTCACATTCGTTGGGGTAAAAGTCGTCACAGGTCGCTTCGTCATTGGCAATGGCCTTGGTAACCTTCTTGTTGGCAATAATCACACGCTTACCCAAGGGGGAAACAATCTTTTTGACCGGTCCTTCCCACTTTTCGCCTTCCTTGACTTTGGCATTCTTGACCATGGCACCAGTCAACGCGTCCAAATATCCTGTAATGACTTCCACCGGAAGAAGGATGGCGACCGACATGAAGTTAAACATGTCATGCACGGTGGCACCGGCAAAGGCACGTTCGAGTTGGTCTCCATCACCCATTTGACCCATGGCCACAATGGTGTTGGTGACGGAGGTTCCAATATTCGCACCCATGATCATGTAAATGCCTTGTTGAACGGAAATCGTGTCACCCACCAAGGAAACAATAATCGAAGTCGTGGTAGAGGACGATTGCAAGAGAACTGTGGCGAGAATACCAATCATGAGGCCGGCAATGGGGTTGGTATCGTCTCCAAACAACTCTCCGGCACGACATCCGGACATGACTTTGGCACCGGTTCCCAGCAATTCGAGACCAAACAGGAAAAAGTAGAGGAGGAGGGCGACGCTAATGACACCAATGGCAATCAAGCCCCATTCTCCGGGCGTGTGGCAGCAGCAAGTGCGGCAAACTTCTTCCCAGGTGGCATCGCCAAATTCGTCATCGACATCAAAGTCCGCGTCTCCAAAGTGGACCGATCCAGTGACACGATCCTTGCGGGTCCGAATCTTGTGTTCTTCTGGCTTGAGGGCGTCATGGTCATCGTCCACTGGACCATCTTCATCCTGCTCGTGCGGAAACTCGTTTTGGGGATCTTCTTGTTCCTAATGAGAGTGTCGTGGAAAACAAAAGAAAACAACAGCAAGCAAGACGGTGAGTTGAGCCCATGCGCGGTTCCAATGTTTTGGCAGCTTTGAAAGAACACGAATTGCTCCATTGTCATGATCTTTTTGTCCACGTACCATGGTACTAGGGTGTTGCTGCTTAATGCTTGTTGCCCACACAAATACACGGGGAATTTTTCAGATTCGAGGACCTCCGAATTGTGAGCTCTGTCGCTTCTTTCTTTTGTGGTTTTGAATTGTGTGCTGGAAATGGCACGTCCTCTCACTGGATTGTTTGATGAAAAAAAGATCGCACCTTTCAACGGTGAAACCCTTTTGGTTGAGTGACAGCGTCTTCTCATCTTTTGATCTTTTGAAAACCGATAGAGTGTAAACTACAGACGCTCCGATCTCCGATAGATAAGACTGCGAAGAGACGCTTGTACGACAAACATCCTTGGCACGTGCCGTTTCGGTCTGTCCGAGAGATCGCAGTCGGTTCTGTCACCGAAAACTTGGTCCGTCGGATGCTCGCCTCGCGTCGAGGAGGCGGAGCAGTCGCACCCCTGTTGTCGGTCGCGGAGTCTGGCCAGCATCGGCCACGTCACTCCACCCAGTACAGACACCGAAGAGACGCTTGGACAAACATCCTTGGCACGTGCCGTTTCGGTCTGTCCGAGAGATCGCAGTCGGTTCTGTCACCGAAAACTTGGTCCGTTGAGATTTGTAAACAAGATTCTAAATCTAAACGATAGACACATAGTTTTGCCGAAGGCCTCTGAAACCAAAAAATGGCTCAAGGGGAAATTTAAAGATTAGCTAACTAGAATCGTTGCGATCTCGAACTCGTCTCGTAGTCGTTGCAAAGATGCTGAACCCAAGAAGAGTGAGCTCTTCTCACGCTCCAACGACTCTGCATCAGGGTCATTTTTTGGTGTCGGCAAAACTATGTGTCTATTGTTTAGATTTAGAATCTTGTTTACAAATCTCAACGGACCAAGTTTTCGGTGACAGAACCGAATGCGATATCTCGGACAGACCGAAACGGCACGTGCCAAGGATGTTTGTCGTAGTGTCTCTTCGGTGTCTGTACTGGGTGGAGTGACGTGGCCGATGCTGGCCAGACTCCGCGACCGACAACAGGGGTGCGACTGCTCCGCCTCCTCGACGCGAGGCGAGCATCCGATTTGATTCCCATAATCGGAAGTTTTAGGATGGCTCCACTACCATCAAACCCGATATTACAATCCAACGATGTCCAGCTGGGCTAGAAGTCGAGATGGAGAGTGGTGGGGAAGTGATGTTGGGGATCTTGGCCATTGAAGGTGTTAGAGAGGTTTTCATCTGGTGATTCGAGAGCAGTCTCGCTGTTCGTTTGAAGGGCCCGATCAACGAGGTTGTCGAGTCGGTTCCGCAGGTGTTCCAGGGAGGCGATGCGGGAAGCTGTTGTTGAGTTGTCAACATGCCGAAAGTCGGTAGTGTTGAGCATTAATTGGGCCATGCCCGTGGTCCATTCAAGAACCTGTGGTCGGATATATTTCATGAAAGCGGTCGAACTCCATCTTCCAAGAATCATTATCTTGACGACGGAACAATCAGCCAGGAACAGGGCCATGGCGGCTCCTGATCTGAGAGAGTGCATGCCGATATCCATTGGGTGGTAGCCAAAGGCGTTGACTCCGCCGCCCAATACACAGGTTTCTCGTAACAGGTTGCGAGTATCTTCTTGTCGGACGAAGCGAGGGGGAAGGGATGGGTTGGATGGGTCAAACCAACAATTCACTGTCGTGGATGGGGGAGCTTTCGGACGGTAGTGGAGAATCCGACGAATGACGCGGCCCCAGAGAAGGACTGGGTCGAGGATGGGGTCATTCGTTCTGCTCTGAGTACGAGTTTCAGCTTTGTGGTTGTTCTTTTGGTCTCGGAACGTTATCGAGACGTACTTCGCGAGGTGGTGAAAGGTCAGCGACGACGGCTTTGAAGGTGGAGAAGTCGTAGACGCGTGGTGGGTTGGTGAGTCTGTTGGTTCGACAACAGTGGAGCCAGAGGAAACGGAGATGTTTGGCGGTAATGGCTTTCTCTCGTTTTTCGGGGGGGGGGTCCAAATTTGACCACGCGCGATTGAGGGAGGCGACGAGGGGGTGGACGTGATGGCTGTCTTGACAGTGGCAGGGGCTCGGCGGGTCATGATGCCGGAAGCACGATGCCAAGTCTCCAATGGCTTGGCCAAGAGTGCTTGCTCGAAGAGGGTTCGAGCGGTCGCGATTCTTGGTGAATTCGGCGTCTCGGAGGGATTGCAAGAAGGAACATGCGATGCTGGCTCTGTGGTTGGGTGCTTTGATGGACTCGAGGAGTGGATCGTGACCGAATCCAATCTTGTCGAGGTGTTCTGTCCATCGCTCCCAGACTTTGTCGCGCTTTTGGTGTGCTCCTTCGGTCTTGCCAAAGAAGATTCTGGACACGCTGGCACGATCGAGGAGATCCAGCATGTAATCTCGTTGGGGAGTGGTTTGATGCAAAAATTCGCAGGAATCTGGGAACAAAAATTTTTGTGAAGAAAAAGGGTAAGTTCGTTATCGTTAAGACGCCAATGTCGTGACAAGATATCTGACACATCGTTCTTGCTCCCTGGAATATGCTCGGCTTGAAGGGAGAACTTGTGGTGAAGAATAAGTTCTGTTAGCTTCTTGGAGACTTGGACATGCAACGGCTTGTCAGATCCGAAGGATGATTTGTACATCCAGCCGACGGCGGACGAGTTGTCGGAGAGACTCAGTACGGCGGAGTTTTCTTCGATGCCATCGAACCAACAATCAACCCACATTGACACAACAATTGCGATGTATTCAAAGAGATTGTTGGTGGTGGATGATGGGTCGAGTTGGGCAAGAGCTTGGAGTCTTGCTGGGTCGATTCGGAAGCGCCATGCTCTACCGGAGCGAACCGAGTAACCGCCCATCCCTTCGGGGCAGGAGTCGGCATGGAAGAGATGGGTGGGAACGCGACAAACCAGTCGATTGAGCGAGATGCCGTTGTGGGCATGTTGGAGGAGAGACGGCCACATTTCAAGATCCTTGGCGATGGAGTCTGGAATGGAGTACCGATAGAATGATGGAGGGACGTCTCTGTTGGGTCGAGGACGTTTCGGATTCTTATTGGTCTCTGGTGGTTTTGCTTTCTGTTTCTGTCGGAACGCTCGTTCAATGAAGGTTTGGTACTCGCGAAGGCGAGACAACCAAAAGGATGCGTGGGGTATGCCTTTGGTGGCATGTAATAATTTTCCAATCAAACTGCGGAGGTTGTGGAAGGTGGTGCGACGGGTCTTGAGAAGATGTTGTACTTCTCGGGTCCAACCAATCAGTTTGTCTTTTGGGAGACAAAGGAGGAGTCGTCTTGTGTCAACAATCCACCCGAGAACTCGTTGTTCTTCAGCGGGTGCACCTTCGGCTTCGAGTTTGTCGGCTTCCAGCATATCTTTTCGTGTAATTGGTTCGTCCTTGGCAACTGGTCGTGTCATGAGATGGACGACGAGAGGAACGATGCTCGGACATCGGCCGAGGTGAGGGTTGGTTGCAAGGAAGACTTGTATCATATCATCCAGATATGAATCGTGAAAACCATGGGGACGAGTTGGGACGCTGACGGCCAATTCACAGGCGGGTGCAATGGGAATGGCCTCTGGGAGATATTTGGGTCCTCCAATTCCTTCTTGGAGGGGCGATTGACAAAGGTCTGGCTGCCATTCGTCGAAATCGGCCAGGTCGTTGCAGAAGTCAGTTCCAATTTCCGAGACGATGGAAAATTCATCCGGGTTGGCGGAAGCTCCAAACGTCAAGCAGAGATTGAGGTGGGCAAAGGAATTGGAGGGATCGATGGTTATATTCCTTGCTGCAACATCGCCGTCGCCGTGAACTCGGCGGTATGCTGAGGACCAATCAAACTTGCTGATAAGGATACGATCGGTGGGAAATGCCAGACGCAATGCAACGATTTGATGGAGGACTCTATCTAAACAGTGACCCATCACAAGGTCAATCAATTTGCTTTGATCAATCAAATCGTTGGTCGAGGGGCAAAATCCGAGGGAAAAGGATTGGTCGTGTGTCAAACGGTCTTTCGGAACAAGGTCGCCGTTGGCATCAATTCCCATTTGGTGGGCGACACGCATGGGACTGATTCGACTATGCTTGATGCGTTTGGCACAGTTGAATATGATTGGAAGAGAGAATCCTTTAGAAGCGTCTTTCCGGAGAACTTTCGAAAGAGCTTCAGGATTTTTCTTGCCAGAAGCGTGATTGCCGTATTCGAGGATTGCCTCGTTTTCAGCGCGTCTGGCTGGCTCGTCTTCCTCAGCTGTGAGAGGATAGGAGACACCATGCGTGATATTGTGGTGAAACCGTGACCAGTATGGGTGGCCGGCTAGGAGTGGTTCGAGAATTTGGGCTGTGCGAAATTCCGAGCCGGGTGTGATGACGGAGTCGGGGTGACTGTCGATCACTCGTTGCATGTCAAAATCAAACCGTTCAATCAGCTGTGAATTGAAGGTTGCATTGGACAAAACAACAGAATCGTCGATAGAGTGACGGAAGGGTGATGGCTTGGGGGTTGGTGGCTCGTGATCGGCGATGAAAAGCATGACAGAGAGACGGATTGGGTGGCGAATCGGTTGGAGTGGGGGAGGGGCCAGTCTTGTGGGAAAGATTTCGGAAATCTCGTTGGGAAGGTAGCATTTGCCAGAACTTGGGGAACTGAACGTCGTGTCATCTGCGATATTAAACTCACCTAGTAATTTGAAATCCGCTTGTCGAGCCTGTTCCAATCGTTTTACATTCCTTGCTAGGGGCTTGCCTGTGAAATCAGACCCGATGATCGCGGAGGAACTTCCTGGGAGAGATTCCGCGATTTGTGAGGGCAGATTTTCGGAATAAGAACTTGGGGGACTTGGGGGTCTTGTAGAAGAATCAACGGTAAGGGAATCTGTTGGGTGATCCTTGGTAGTTGGTCGGGGGTGACTGTTGGCAGTCGTGGGGCTGGAAGTGGGTGCGTCAACGGACGCGGATATCTTGGGAGCAGAATCAGACGTGATGACACATTGATTCTGAACGGACGAGATCAGATCGGAGAGTTCTCGTTGACGAGTCTCTGGATATCTTGAATAATCCTGGGTGATGTGATGAATCAAGAAAGGATTCGCAGTGCTTGGAATCTTGGGTTTGTGGTCTGACGACGGTGTCGCCAATGGGGGAAGGAAAGATGGGACAATTTCGGATGAGAGTGGTGGAGGTGGAGCAAGAGGCTTCAAGTGGGAAGAAGACTCCGCAACTATAGTATTACTATTAATGGTGGGTTGAGAGTCGTCTCGCGACAAAAGAGGAGGAATCGAAGATGAGGCAACAATCAACCCGTCCTGGCGTCAATTGTTGTTGACGTTGGCGTACGCGGAGCGGTAAAACTCGTCCATCGCCGCTTTCTTGTCATGCTTGCTGGGATCGTCATGGAGGAATTTACACTTCTTCCCTTTCTTGCAAATCCCTTTGGTGAAAAGAATATTGCAGAAATGTTGTTTCTTGTTGTTCTTTTCGACGAATGGGATGTTTGTGAGAACGCTTGGGGGAAAGACACGCATATAATTCGCATTCTCGGGAAGCCGCCAATTGGAAGGAGAATCGAAAGTGATGGGGGTCTTGGTGGTCTCAGAATTCGACGAGGAAGAATTTTGTTGTCGCTTGGAGCTCGGGGAATCGTCATCAAAGCCACCGGATCGTTTCTTCTGGGAATTCTTCTGTTGGTTTGCCTGGAATTTGGCTTGGAGAGCTGGAGGAAGAAAGACTAAGGTCGAACCAGTCTTGAAGGTGAAAAGAATCCAATTCACTCGCTCTTCAAAGTCCCGGAATCCCACGTCTCCAATGGATGATGCACTCGAAAGGGTAGAGACGAATTCTTGGACGGCCTCGTCGATGGCAAACAGAAATTGGCCGAAATAAAAATCGTTGCCAGAGCTTTGTTGTTTGGCCATGATCTTGGTGCGAAACTGATGATAAAAGTTCAAGACTTTGAGGATCTGGTTCGCAATTGCTGAAGAGGCACCGCAAAGTCCTTTTGCACAAGCCCAAAAGGAACGAAGTTGTTTTTCGAATTCATCGGCGGTTCTTGGGAAGAACAAGTTGTGGTCCGAGTAAAGTTGCTGCATCTCCTTTGACTGCTTCATGTCATTGAGATGACATAAGGAAGCGTCGTGGATTTGCTGGCGAATATTCTTGTCCAAGGTGTTGTTTGAATCTAGCCCCGGAATTGCGTACGGGTCGAATGAAAAGGGGCTGAAACCACCAGGACAAGCCTCCGATTTCCAACGCAATCCAAGTCGTTGGATCACAGTGCATTGGCCGAAAAGGATTGTGCACGCATTGTCGGATGGGTCGAACACTTCTGCAAGGAAAGACTCAAAGAATGTCGCTGAATTCTTTGACTTCCAAACAATCTTGATGATCGGAGACAGTTCGTCCGGGAGAGATGTTGCCTTTGGGGTAATCCATCCCAGACGTAATTGTTTTTGGGCATTCAAGGGCATGTCCCTAAACATGCTCTTGGACTCTGGAGCAGTGATATTGTCCTCATTTCCACTCTTCTTGGAAGTAACTTCTTTGATGCGTTTTGAGAGCAAGAACATTTCGGGAGAGACGAAATGAACGTTGCCTTCATCGTCCAACATGCGAACGCCGCCTTGAGGAGAAGAACGGTCCCGCAATTGTGAAGAGTCTGGAAGAGGCAAACAATCAACCGGTGATGGTGACCGAAAGCGCACACTTGAGGAGGACCGACGAAGGGATGGGCGTCGAGGGACAGAGGACTGTTCTTGTGGGTGCGAATCGTTTTTGGGAAAGATTCGAGAACGACGATCCAACAATGTAGTATTCGCTTTCTGTGGGTCTGCAGGGATGGATGGGAAGACGGACTGCAGCTTGGGATTCTTCGGACGATGGAGAACAATCCACAAAAAACGAATGATTGGTTCCTGAATCTGGAGAAGAGGGTAATCGATCGGCATACCGAACTTCTTGGACTCTGGGGACAGATCTCTGGAGGCTTCCCACCAGTGAAACAAAGCCACTTTATACAATCCACTTGCAATATCTTCGAATGACACGGTAATGTCTTGGCTCGAACGGTCAGTATTGTGGAGCATCAGACCAGACAAGCATGGAGGAAGAAGACACAAACTTGAGCATAGAAATTCACGGTCAGACTTCGAGCCAGTGTCGGAGGAGGAAGCTACGGTGAAGGTCTTGAACTTGGAGGGATCAAATGAGAGATGGGGAACGGACGAAGAATCGGAGAAATCGTCGATCTCAACAACACAATGTTCAAGGATCTCGGCAAAGGTCGGAACATTAGGGAAAACATGTTCGGACAACAAAAGGGGAATGTCGTCACTGTCGATCTGAAAGGGCGGAGACTCGAATGAGATTCGGTCAAGACCATAGAATGTCGCTTGAGGATCCACGAACGTTCCACAATCTGCAGGGCAGCAGATGTTGTGGAAGAGGAAGGGGCGTCCATTGCGAGACAAACCAAGGAATGCCAGTGGGTGGCTCTTCATCTTCGAGGTCAGCCAAACATGGAGACCGTCGGAGGAGGATAGACGATTAAAGCTGGAGCACACCTGCGACCACAAGGTAGGGTCCCGAGAAAGAGCGACGTGAAATGGCTGGAGAAAAGAGTCGCACCAGTCGATCGGGTCGACTTTTGTCAACTTTGAGAAGATATGTTCCAAGGATTT
Source organism: Epithemia pelagica (assembly GCA_946965045.2). Taxonomy (NCBI): domain Eukaryota; phylum Bacillariophyta; class Bacillariophyceae; order Surirellales; family Surirellaceae; genus Epithemia; species Epithemia pelagica. The sequence continues at coordinate 3,628,779 of OX337235.1, forward strand.
GTCTCCAAGCGAATGGAAGTCCTGCGTAAAGTAGAACTCATGGCGGTAGGCGCCTGCACGGAGAGAGGACGACGGGTTGTCGTTGTCGACGTTGTCACCATCCTTGTCGTCGACAAGGATGAAATCATCCATATCAAGGGCACTTGGAGGAGCATCTTCATCGGAGCGGGATGTGGAAGACTTGCAAACCGGAGGAGGCGGAGCCTTAAGCTTCTTGTTGTCAGACTTGGACAGGAACTTGGACTTGGAGGAGGCAACAGCATCCAAGAAGGCTTGTTCTTGGAGGTCAGCGTCAGAATCCACCGAAGAGTCATCAGCTTTAGTATGGTGATCCTTGAGGGAAGACTTGTCGGAGGCGGAAGGCTTGCGATCGCCATTCGAATCATCGGGTTGGGAGACAACCGCCGCCGCCGCGGGAGCAGACGAAGAAGGAGAAGGGGGATCAGATCCTTTCGTCGACGTCGGCGTCTTACCAAAGAGATCCTCAAGGAAAGGGTTGGAACCGGTAAAAGTCATGATGAACAAGGTAAACTCAGAAGATTAGCTAACTAGAATCGTTGCGATCTCGAACTTGTCTCGTAGTCGTTGCAAAGATGCTGAACCCAAGAAGAGTGGGCTCTTCTCACGCTTCAACGACTCTGCATCAGGGTCATCCTAAAACTTCCGATTGTGGGAATCAAATCGGATGCTCGCCTCGCGTCGAGGGGGCGGAGCAGTCGCACCCCTGTTGTCGGTCGCGGAGTCTGGCCAGCATCGGCCACGTCACTCCACCCAGTACAGACACGTTCCATCGTCACCAGGGATATTTGAAAAATCCACTTTTCGAGAAATCAAGCTTGAAAGTTTTGCGCGGTATGCGCGCGATATACCCCTATTGTCATTCACGTGCGCGACTGCAGTACCGTTTTTACGTACCTTTTAGCACATCTCACATTAGGGTTTTGAATACTTAAATTTTGCCGGCCATACTTTAGTCCAATATTTCAAAGTGTATATCTTAATTTGGCGAGGCATATATTGAACCAATCGAGAGAGCATTCAAAGACGAGTTGATCTATGTAACGAACTCAAATTGGGACCCCTCTGAAATATCCGTGCCCACAATGGAAACAGTCTTAGATGTTTAGAGGTGGGGCAACTACAGCAATCACTCGTTGCAAATCGAAACCTTTGGAAGGGTGATAGCTGCAGCATACACTACACCCAATCCACTGAATGTTTACTCTCGAACGCTACGACATTCAATCGACAACTGCGTCGGGGCTGTTCGGTGCGTGAACAAGGGTGTCGGTGCGTCAAGAAACCCCAAAACTGAGGGGAGCCTTGTTCAAAAATTCAAATCCTGGTTCCACACAAACGACGAACGAGTCACCATCCAGGACAATGGCAAAGATGCCCAACGCCACAGTATTCAATTGATCCATCCAAAGTGTTTGACCATGATTACTACTCTTTCCACAGGGACTACGCTTGGCAAAAGTTTGTCAATGCCTCGATCCTCGATTGGAAAAAGAAAACAACACACAGGAAAGAACCTTGGATCCGTTCTTCCTCTCTCAGGATGGTGACAGTCCAATAGGGGGCAAGCAAAAGATACCTTTTGTAGTGGGGGTGATCGTGCCATCGCCCCCCATTTTTATAGGACGACGGACCGACCGAAAAGATACCCGTGTCGTTTTCGTGTCGTAGCGAACGTGCGTATGTGGATCCACCATCTACAATCTGCACCCAAAGTTCGGGCAGCAGCTGGGCTCTTTCGCAAGTGCCGAACCGTCCAATAAATGAGAACTGGCGTTGGGGGAAGGCACTACAAAAGTATTCGCAAAGTGTGACGGAGGGCAATGATAAATTTTGTAGTGGCAAACGCTTGGTGAATACGGCTCTACGTAGGTTCTACGCAGGTTTCAACGGGAAACGGGAAGTCGCTCTGGGGGACTGGGGTGTACTGTTTGGTGTACATAGGATGAAAAGGATACAATACTCCTACCTGGTACGCGTAGTATCATAAATCGAGTCCCATATCCAGAGGTAATTCCAGTTCTAGGCTTATAAAATATTGTAAATAGCCTTTGTCCCTTTTTGAATTGCCCATTCTGGACGTCGAGCTGGAGGGCTATTAGGGAATCTCGGATCATCTCGTCGACATGGAAGGAGGTTCTCGTCCAGGCATGGACAAACACTCGAGATTCCAATCTCTAGAGATCTCGACTAGATTCATTTTGAAATAGTTTATTTATAATTGACCCACACGAACTGGGGCTTTTACGCTCCATCGGACCGACACTTTTCCGGCGTGGATCGAGCCGTTTTCCAAAGATTCAGAGGGCTTGAATTCGATGGAATATCACGGAAGTTTGTGGCTGTAAAGGTGTTGGACCTTTGATGAAGATCCAGTGGACGAATCTTTGAAATCCATCGTGGGTACTATCGACTCAATTGTACAGCGTCTCTTCGACATCGCGGTGTCGGTCCAGTACCAGAGTCTACGTGATTTCTACGTACCATCTGGGTCGGAACTGTGGGTTGCTACGGAGCGCTCCGTAGCAACAAACTGCTGGTGTTTCCGCGTCGGTTGCGTCTTTGACTGCACAGTTTCGGCACTTTTTTCGTTCTCTCTTCTCGGAGCTCATAATTCCTCTGTTGGTCCAGTTGGCAACCACCACACCGACATTCCAGAGACCTCTTTTGTTTGTTGGATACCATCCCCCAAACTCAAACACCATGGTACGTTCCCTTGTGGTTGTTGTTGTCGTTGGATGGTTGGAACGAGGTTCACCGACGGGCGGAGATGGAACCGTGGAAGGAGCGAGCGTTGGTGTGACCAGCGTGACCATTGGATGAAATCTTTTTGGAGGGGAACGGATACCATGATGATGGATGGAGTGATTGATACCATTGATTCGATTCATGAAACCTCACCATTGTGTCCTTTTGTATCTACTCCCTATTAGGCTGACGAAGATCAACACAACTACGAAGACCCGGTCGATGACGATGACGCCCTCAAGCCAGAAGAACACGAGATTCGGACCCGCAAGGATCGTGTCACTGGATCGGTTCATTTCGGAGACACGGACTTTGATGTCGATGACGAATTTGGTGATGCCACGTGGGAAGAAGTCTGCCGTACCTGCTGCTGCCACACTCCTCAAGAATGGGGGTTGATCTCTGTTGGAATCATTGGCGTGGCTCTCTTGCTCTACTTTTTCTTGTTTGGGTTGGACTTGTTGGGAACCGGTGCCAAGGTCATGTCGGGATGTCGTGCCGGAGAATTGTTTGGTGACGATACCAACCCCATTGCTGGTCTCATGATTGGTATCTTGGCTACCGTCTTGCTCCAATCGTCCTCCACCACCACCTCCATTATTGTGTCCCTCGTTGGTGATGCCATTTCCGTCCAACAAGGTATCTACATGGTCATGGGAGCCAACATTGGTACGTCCGTCACCAACACCATTGTGGCCATGGGTCAAATGGGAGATGGAGACCAACTCGAACGTGCCTTTGCCGGTGCCACGGTCCATGACATGTTCAATTTCATGTCCGTCGCCATTCTCTTGCCCGTCGAAGTCATTACGGGATATTTGGATGCCTTGACTGGTGCCATGGTTAAGAATGCCGAAGTCAAGGATGGCGAAAAATGGGAAGGACCCGTCAAGAAGATTGTTTCCCCCTTGGGTAAGCGTGTGATCATTGCCAACAAGAAGGTTACCAAGGCCATTGCCAATGGTGAAAAGGAATGTGACGACTTTTACCCCAACGAATGTGAAGGTACCCCCACCTACAAGTCTTGCGGCAAGAAGTTTGGTTTGATTGCCTGTGACAAGGACCACAACTTTTGTCCCGCCTTTTTCTCCGAAGAAGCCTCCGCCAAGGATGACAAGGTTTCCGGTGGTGTCGTGTTCTTTATCGCCATTCTCATCTTGTTTACTTGCTTGTTGGGTATTGTCGCCATTTTGCAAAAGATGTTGCTCGGCATGTCCACTCGTATTGTCTACAAGGCCACGGATGTGAATGGATACGTTGCCATTGCGATTGGGGCTGGTATTACCATGCTTGTGCAGTCTTCCTCCATTACCACTTCGACTTTGACACCCTTGGTTGGTATGGGAGCCCTTCGTTTGGAACAAATGTACCCCTTGACCTTGGGTGCCAATATTGGAACCACCTTGACCGGCATTACGGCTGCTATGGTGGCCGATACGATTGACGCGTTGCAAGTGGCCTTGGCGCACTTGTTTTTCAACATTTCCGGTATCTGCATCTTTTACCCCGTCCCGTTTATGCGTCAGTTGCCCCTGTTTGCCGCGCGCCGTTTGGGTCGTGCCACTCGTTTGTGGCGTGGATTCCCCTTGGTATACATTTTCGTCATGTTTGTCATTGTGCCCCTCTTCTTTTTGGGACTTTCGGCGCTCTTTGAAGAAGATACCAAGGGCTTCAAGGTCTTGGGTAGTTTCTTGGTGATTGTCCTCGTCTTGATCTTGGCCTACTTGACCTATTGGTGCTTGTACATGGACGGACGCGAAAAGTGCACCAGCTGCATGATGGCCCGCGAACGCAAGCGTGTGGCCATGAAGGAATTGCCAGACGATATGGATTACCTCAAGGCTCGTGTCGCAGCCTTGACGGAACACACTGGATTGGTTGTGGAAGACGAGGATGATGACGAAGACGAAGATGTTGCCGTTGAAGCCGAAGAAGATGAACCCATGATGGACAAGCAAGAGGATGACGATGAAGTCAATGCTTAGATCTATCATCATCATCTATACGACCGGAAGGAGTGTGTAACGCATGGTTGATCACGTTCCCACACAAGCTCGCGAGTTTGTGCAGAACGGTTCGATCCCATGCGCCCCTGTGTATGTAACTCTCATGAATTAACTTATCTAGTAGGAAGAATTCTTACCCACAACGTAGTACTTGTACCATTCTTACTGTTCCACACTTTGTTAGGGGTATAGAGAATGAATCTACAAATTCAAGACATGGGCTATATGAATCGGACACTCCTTTGGTCTCTTCTGGTTCTTTGTTGTGTGTGTGTGCGCGTTGTCTCGACTCTTGTCGGGATGTTTCAATGTTGGTTCCACCACCACGTTTGCCATTATGGCATTCCATTGCCATCATCCAATATGGTTTTGTAGGATATATGGTTCGAAGAGAGAATTGTAGCAATGTCTTTGGTAGCGGGAGAATGGGACAGGCCCCTCTCATTCATTCGCAATCCTCAATGATTCCATGACAACACCCTATTATCTTGCAACAGTATCATTCTACTTTAGAGTAGCCATTCACTATGAAACGCCAACACAAGTCCGCGGTTCGAGAACGAAACGTCTAGCTTTCATCCTTCCCTTTATCACCATGGCATCTATTTGCCCGAGCTCGTTTACAAGCTACTGTCGAGATCCAGCAGGGCCGTCCATTAGCATTTCACATACGACCCGTTCCATTGGCGTCTTGGGCACCTGATCCTTCCTGAGAATGAAAGCAACCTTTCGGATGCTGCTCACAGAGTCGACGAAAACACCACGAATTCTTGTCCATTAGTGGTAATGTCGAACAGGAAGGATTGTCCCATCCACCAATCACGGCAACTTGATTGGCAACAGTCACCATACTGCCGTATCCATAAAAATTTCCGAGTTGTGGGAGATTCCACACGCGGTTTCTATCCGTATCCAAGACTTCCATAGTTCGACGCGATCCTCCAGTCACTACCAGACAAGATCCCACGGCAACCACTGCACAAGACCTTCGTGCATTGGAAAGTACCAAATCAGGGCAAGTGGTCCATGCGGACGAGAAGGAAATGTCTGTAGAAGCAGTCTCAGGCTTTGCAAATTCCAAATACTCAAGCGAACAATGTCGCTGGTCGTCGTTTTGGCCTCCAACGACAAAGATGCGGTGGCCAACGACCGCACTGGCACCATATAATCGAGGAACGTCCATGCTTGGTCCCATAGTGACAGTGTGGTTGCTGACATCAATAATATCCACCGACGATAACTTTTGCCCGAACGAAAAGTTTCCCATCCTGTCGTAGGTGCCACCCATTACCACAATGTATCGATTGTTCACCGCAACAGCACAGCATGCATATCGATGGTCTGACAATCGAAGGTTCAATGGTGTCCACTGAGTCTTTTTTGAATTGCTGGTTGTCATAGATGATTGTAGTAAATCGTTGGTATCAATCCGCTCTATGCTATCCAAAGGTGCTCCATCGTAGCCCCCCACCACGTAAATGCCGCCATCGCACACAACCGCAGCATGTCCATGACGTTTCCTGTTCATGGGCGTCCCTTCTCGCCACTGTTTGTTTGGATCTGCTAGATTCAATAGAAGAACAGAATCGAACCCTCCTTGGCGTGTTCGAAATCCTCCCATCACGGTTCGAAATCCTCCCATCACGACGATGGTTTGTCCCTCGTGGTTGTGGTTGTCGCTCTTATCATCAGGATGATTCAGAACGACCGAAGCATGATTGAAGCGCCATCCGCCCTCAAGAGGAGGCCAGTCGGTTTCATCCCATTCTGCTGCCTCGTCCAAAAGGACAAGCCCCGACTGCCATGCTTGTTCCTTCAGTGTCATGCTCATGGTTCCAAACACTGACTGAATGAGAATCGACACTGTATTATTGTGAGAGGTTCGTGGGTGCTGCTTGCTTGTTGCTGCTGCTGCTCGATCGGATGGGTACGGAGTGGAAACACGACTGCCGACTTTACGAAAAAGAAGCCATATCATGGATAGAGAAACACGATCGATTGACGGACGTGCATACGTTTCTGAATTTGGTCGCATTTCAATCGTTGATTATTGCGGGAATAGTTGACTATGATATATTGTCAAGGTTGCCAAGGAATCGGACAAACGGATGGGAGGTGTTTTCGTTTTCTGTAGACTATATCATGAAGGACTCTCGCATCCTTGGTCAGATAGTTAGGAGTACGTGAAAACGAGTGTTTGATTTCGAAACACGCAATAAAAGATACGCCGAACTCTTGGTCAGGAGCCTCCGAACGAGAGAGAGAGAATGGGGCGTTCTGTTCGTGTTGTTCCTGCTGCTACTTTGGAGAGGAGAGACTCTCTCATTCCATTCTCAAAACAATAATTGGTATTAGTGGGCAGTGATCTTTGTGAGACGCAGGAATTGTCGACATGGAAAGGGAGATGCACCAAAAGAATGACAACAGATTCCTGTCCTCGTGGTTTTGTGTGGAACGACGTTCTCCGACGCGACACTCAAGACGCTCTGGTGTTCCCCAGGAACAGTGTGCCAGGCACTGCGGACGAATTGTGATCTTTTGCTTGCAAAGCACAGCCCAAAACATGTCGATTGACAAAATCGACACAAAACTTCCCATGACCACTTGGGAAGTATTGGGACTGAGTAGACATAAAGACCAACCATATAGGTGACGGTGATACTGCGGGAAAGATCCTTAATAGGTGCTGACAGCTCGTCGTGGGACAAATCGAGATGATACGCGCAGTTCGATAGTCACTTGCAAGTTTTGACAATTGGTGATCAAGTGGGTATATGTGAAGAATTGGAAATCAACCGGAAGGAGAAGCGTATTCAGGCTAGATTCTGAACTTTGCGACTCCTACACTATTCCAACCCACTTGAATATCTCCTCTGAAGAGTACTAGGTCAAGGATGCGGAGACGAATAATACGGAACCATGGAGTCTCAAATGTTTTGCTTGTTTTTGCCTCATGGTATGTTCATTACGTCGAATCCTTGATAATAGCCAAGCAATGCAATCCTCCAAATCAATATAAAAGTTGGTTGGTGTGGACAAGATAACAATCGGTAAGCTCGGACTCCTCATTCAATTGGAATTTTGGTCAATGTTGCACCCCCCAATGGCATTGCTCACATAAGCACGTGGTATCGACTATTGCCCCCGCACTCACAGACCAGAGCATACCTCGTTGTCATCCTCATAAGGGTTTCGCATTCCGGCATTTCCTCCGAGGAACACAAACACAAGGACATAGACAATCATGGCATGAAACGCAGCCATGAAACGCAGCCATGATGGTGAACAAAGTCTTCCATTGAACATGGCGCATATTGGTGATTGATACGTCAGAAGGTGTAGAGCAGGGTCTGGTATTGCGGATGGTCATTTCTTCTATAAGATGATACCAACCGTTCGGTTGTTGCTCACAGAGTCGACGAAAACACCATGTATTCTTGTCCAGTAGTGGCAATGTCGCACAGGTAGGATTCCGAAGTCCACCAATCACGGCAATTTGATTCGCAAGAGTCACTATACTGCAGTCTCTGCGAGGGGATGCGAATGGTGGGAGATTCCAAACACGGTTTCGGTGCGTATCCAAGACTTCCACGGTTGGATTGTCTTCTCCTCCCGCCACAACGAGACAGGATCCCACGGCAACTGCTCCACAATCATCTCGTGCGTCAGAAAGCACCAAGTTAGAATGAGTGGTCCAAGTGGACGAGAAGGAAATGACTGTAGATGTAGTCTCCTTCTTTGCTCATCATTGTCACAATGATTAGCATAGTCCAAATACTCCACCCTAGTGGAGCATCCAGCAACTAAGATGCGGTGACCAATGACGGCACTGGCAAAATTTATTCGTGGAAAATTCATGGATGGTCCCGCTGTGACAATATGGCTGTTGGTATCAATAATATCAACCGACGAAAACACTGATACTTCCTGCACGCTCCATCCACCCACTACCACAATGTATCGATTGTGAACCGCAACAGCAGCACATGCAATTCGACCTGTCGATAACGGACTATTCAGTGTCACCCAATGGATCTTCTGCTGTGAACTGTTTAATGTCGAAGCTGATTGTAACAAACCACTAGCATCAATCCGCTCAATACAATTCCAATTTGAAGGCCCATTGCCTCCTCCCATTACATAAACTCCACCATTGCACACAACAGCGGCAGGCCCACGGCGTCTCTTGTTCAGGGGTGGTCCTTCTCGCCACTGTTGGTTGGATTCTGCCAAGTTCAAGACAAGAACAGAATTGGTACTTCTCCAATCTTTGTTCACTCCTCCCACAACGACGACCGTTTGTGCGTTGTCCTTGTTGTCATTGCCGTCCTGATCGGGATGATTCAGTACGACCGAAGCATGATTGAAACGCCATCCGCCCTCAAGAGGAGGCAAGTCGGTTTCATTCCATTTCTCGTCCAAAAGGACAAGCCCCGACTGCCATGCTTGTTCTTGCAGTGTCATGGTCGCGGTGTATCCACAGGGGAGAGGGTTGCCGTTGCCGTGCGTTGTGGTTGGAGGGCGGAGCGCGGGTCGCAGATGATGCACTACGTCGGGTCGCAGATATACTACATGACAACTCCCCCCCCCCAGTCATCGCCATCTCAAATCACAAAGTTTGACACTGTCGATTGTCGTGTATTACCTTTCGTCAGTATAGTCGTCCCCATGATTGATCTCGTAGTACAAACCATCTTGTAAAAGAACAGAAGGACCAAGACGAACCACATACTTGGAGCGAAAAAGTCGCTCACAAACCAGTGCCTCGTCGCAGGATTTCGCACCACCACGTGGATTGGAGGGATGTGTAAAGGACTCTCGAGCACACACATGCGTCGTTTATTGGTCGTCGAACAGCAAGCATGAACTCCAATGTGGTGAGTAATGTGCGGCAAAGGGACCATTGCCATAGTAAGAGTGTACAGCTCCCTCACCAGACAACCATATGACCACCACAAAGACAGTCAATGACAATACGAACAGCACGAATCGAAATGAAATGAACGAGGCATCCCAACATCATTGTCCTTCGGAGGCGTTTCCCACATGTTGCATGCCATTTCACTATATACTTGGATACAATTGAGAGTTTCTGTGGTGTGTCAGCATTCCACGACCAAAAATGATCTCGAGAGACAAGATGCACCATCAGCAGGATTCGGAAACTTGCTGCAGCGACCATGGCGACAGCACCCAAATGAAGAGAAACTCGACTATAGGAAGGCTGCTCCACCTTCATGATTATATCACGACCAAACGATCCACACTGACGAGAACCAAGACGATCGCCACCATGCTCCCAATAATGGCACTCCTGGACACCCGCACCAAACAGGAAACGACTCATACGACCAAAGAATGCACCAAGACCCGACAAGGACCAATTCGAATGGGCAATAGGGTGCTGGTGGCAAAGGTCACCAATTCCAAAGAATCTGGTCTGTCCGAAACAATATTCTTCGTCCAATGATGCGGCTTTGTTCCAAAAACAAGAATCTGACGACCAGACGAAAGATTGTTTTTTATAGGATGCTGCAAATGATGCACCACCGATTCGGTGGCTCTTCTTGTCCTTGTTGCAACATCAGTCGGTACCTGCGGTTGATAGAAAGCAACAGCATGAGTAGGTGAAGGAGACCATTCGAGCGTGCTCTACGAAACAACATGCTGGAAGAGACAAAGGGCTGTCGTAGCGATGGCACAAAGACTCTATCCATGAGACCAACAATGTCCATTAAAAAGGTGAGATAATATAGCTGGCACCTGGTATTTTGACCAGGAGATTGGATGACCAGAGCAATTAGTCGCCGAAACAGACTGGATGGACAAGGCAACCAATTTATAGGGGGACGCATTTCTTGGATGAAATCGACACCACCCGTTTGCGGCGTGAGATTGAATTGCTGTTCCTTTTCAAACTGTCAGTGCCCCCCGATCGATTGAGTCCACCCCAAACTAGCAACCTGAGTAAATAGATACAGTGTATCGGTGGGGAATGCCACCAGCTTTTACTGAAAGGGTTTGGAGGACATGCCTCTCGATCGATTGAGTCGGCAACAAACAATCAACCGGAGTATAGAGATACAGTGTATGCTGATAACGTACTCCATGCCGGTAGTGAATACATCGGCTTTCGTCCTGTAACGAACCCCGTCACTGGTCAATATTCCTTGGACCACAAACAAGTCCTCCGGTAACGCGTGTTGCAACATTTTATTCTACTTTGATATTAGAAACTATTTGGATTCACTGGATCTCTTCATAGGTTCACAATTTCACGACGAAACCAACGCAAGTGTTCCAGGGCAAATGTGTAGCCCACTTTATTAACTATGATCCTTCTTCTCGTTCTTGTCACCATGGTGGGTATTGGCTGTCGCACTTTCAGAGGCTAAAGTCAAAGTGGGGTTACTCGATCCTTCCCGGATCCTTCCCAAAAATGATACCATCCGTTTGGTGCTTGATCACAAAGTTTACGGAAACACCATGCATTCTTGTCCATAATTTTCAATGTCGCACAGGAAGGATTGTCCCATCCACCAATCACGGCAACTTGATTGGCAACAGTCACCATGTTGTCGGGTCTGCGGCGATCTCGGAACTGTGGGAGATTCCACACGCGGTCGCGGCGCGTATCCAAGACTTCCACGGTTTGACTGTGTCCTCCTGTCATAACCAGACAGGATCCCACAGCGACAGCTGCACATATATTTCGTGGCTCAGAAAGCATCAAACTAGAATGAGTCGTCCAAGCGGACGAGAAGGAAATGACTGTAGACAAGGTGTCATCGTTTCTCTCATTGTCACAAGGCTTTGTAAAGTCCAAATACTCCACCAAAGTATTTGTTGTGCAGCCTCCAACGACAAAGATACGGTGACCAACGACCGCACTGCCAAAATATGATCGAGGAACATTCAGGGATGGTCCCGCAATGACAGTGTGATTGCTGGTATCAATAATCTCAACCGACGATAAGTCCTGCCCCATGGCCTTTCCACCCATCACAACAATATATCGGTTGTGCACCGCAACAGCACAACATCCAGATCGTCTTCTTGCTAATCGACAGTTCAATGTCTTCCAATGACTCGTTTCTGAACTTCTTGATATAAAAGATGATTGTAGCAAATCATCGATGTCAATCCGTTCGATCGAATCCAAACTTGAACGACGATTGTGTCCTCCCATCACGTAGATGCCTCCATTGCACACAACAGCGGCATGTCCATGGCGACTCGTATTCATTGGTGGCCCTTCTCTCCACTGCTTGTTTAGGTCCGCTAAATTGAATAGAAGAACGGAATTGGTACTTCTCCAACCTACGTCGTACCCTCCCATCACTACGACCGTTTGTCCCTTGTGGTTATCGTTATCGTTATTGTCGTCCTTATCGGCATGATTCAGTATGACCGATGCATGATCGCAACGCCACCCACCCTTAAGAGGAGGCCAGTCGGTTTCATTCCATTTGGCTGTCTCGTCCAAGAGAACAAGGCCCGATTGCCATGCTTGTTTTTGCAGTGATGTCATGCTCATGGCGACTATTCACTTTTCCAGGGCAAATGTGTAGCCCACTTTATTAACTATGATCCTTCTTCTCGTTCTTGTCACCATGGTGGGTATTGACTGTCGCACTTTCAGAGGCTAAAGTCAAAGTGGGGTTACTCGATCCTTCCCGGATCCTTCCCGAAATGATACCATCCGTTTGGTGCTTGATCACAAAGTTTACGGAAACACCATGCATTCTTGTCCATAATTTTCAATGTCGCACAGGAAGGATTGCTCCATCCACCAATCACGGCAACTTGATTGGCAACCGTCACCATACTAAAGTCATCCTGATTCCTTCCAATGGAGGGGAGATTCCACACGCAGTTGCGGTGCGTATCCATGACTTGCACGGTTGGATTGTCTCGTCCTCCCGCCACAACGAGACAAGATCCCACGGCTACCATTGCACAATGATAGTGTGGGACAGAAAGCGCCAAACTAGAATGAGTCGTCCAAGCGGCCGAGAAGGAAATGACTGTAGACAATGTGTCGGCGTTTCTCTCCTCTTTGTCACAAGCCTTTGTAAAGTCCAAATACTCCACCGAAGTATTTGTTCTGCAGCCTCCAATGACAAAGATACGGTGACCAATGACCGCACTGCCAAAATATGATCGAGGAACATTCATGGATGGTCCCACAATGACAGTGTGATTGCTGGTATCAATAACATCCACCGACGATACGTCCTGCCCCATGGCCCATCCACCCATCACAACAATATATCGGTTGTGCACCGCAACAGCACAGCATCCACATCGTGTGATTGATAAGCGACAACTCAATGGTGTCCACTGACTCTTTTTTGAATTGCTGGTTGTCAAAGAAGATTGTAGCAAGTCATTGACGTCAATCCGTTCTATGCAATCCAAAGTTCGTCCATTGTATCCTCCCATGACGTAGACCCCTCCATTGCACACAACAGCGGCATGTTCCTTACGGCTCTTGTTCATGGGCGGTCCTTCTCGCCACTGCTTGTCTGCTTGTACTAAATTCAATACAAGAACGGAATTGGTAGTATTAAAATTGTTGTCATCTCCTCCCATCACGACGACGGTTTGTCCCCTGCTGTTGTCCTGCTCAGCATGATTCAGTACGACCGATGCAGGAAACTCACGCCATCCACCCTTGAGAGGAGGCCAGTCGGTTTCATTCCATTCTCCAGTCTCGTCCAAGAGAACAAGGCCCGACTTCCATGCTTGTTCTTGCAGTGATGTTATGCTCATGGCGACTATTCACTTTGTAAACATTCGTTTATGGCGGTGTTTTGTCTGTTTGCTGTTTTGCGAGATCGAAAGAGACAAGTGTCAGAGACTGATACACTGCGTGATTGAAGCCGACTGTTGTCCCAAACGACATGCTCGTACGAGACATACAAGGTACGATAGTTTTGGGGGACGTTTTCACGTTCTCGGGTCCCCCCTTTGCATTTTTGTTGTGCGTACGAGTTGCATGTATTGAGGACGTTTTCACGTTCTCGGGTCCCCCCCCCTGTTTTTTTGTTGTGCGTAAAACCGGAAGGTCCCCAAAAATTGGTTGGGTGAGTCAATTGAAGGTGCCGACGGGCGCGCGCATAAGACCCTTTGGGAGCTTTCTCTCTTTGCTGTAAGAAACTATGCACTGGTAGGTAGTAGGCGTACAAAAAACCTGTCGTTAGAAACATGGTCTTGATCCCGCCCCGCATCCGTTCAGAATACCACAACGGCCGACACCGCGACACTCATGGGTCGATGTTCGAGATATGTGGAAGATATTATTACTTTCAACGCCATCTATAAATCCAATGTCTCTTTCACCATCCAGATCCAAAAGGACGACGACGACGACGACGAGTGTGTTGTGGAATGTAAAAGTCTCCCCACACATGTCGTTCTCCCCCCAAACCCAACCAAGCCGACCGGGCCAGGCCGTCCATCTGTGGTTGTAGGAAAGGATCGATTGTGTTGCGGCTCTTCTCCTGCTGCTTACTCATTATTGGGTGTGACAGGGTGTGCAGTACTGAGATCCGCACGTTGCCACTCTCTCTCTCTCTCTCTCTCTCTCTCTCTCTCTCTCTCTCTCTCTCTCTCTCTCTCTCTCTCTCTCTCTTTCTCTTTCTCTCTCTCTCTCTCTCTCTCTCTCTCTCTCTCTCTCTCTCTCTCTCTCTCTCTCTCTCTCTCTCTCTCTCTCTCTCTCTCTCTCTCTCTCTCTCTCTCTCTCTCTCTCTCTCCGATGACATGACGGACTCGACCGGTCACTCCATTCGACTTGCTGCTGCTGCTCGTGGACCATCCTCCACCACCATGGCACAACAACAACAACAAGGACCCAACGAGACAAGGATCATGGAGGAATAACCACAAGACGACGACGACGACTACTGCATTCTATTCGTCGTGGCTTTTTCTGTGGAATCAGGGCAAGAGTCCTCTGGTCCGAGAGCCGGCGCCGGGCGCCTGGTGGCATACCGTCCGATTCCAAAGAAAGGAGGGACATCCGAATTGGTAGTTTGGTAGGATGGTCCTGATAGGTATTAGTCTTTGATCACAACAGGAACAAGTGAAAATGGATCAGGCATTGTGACATTGACTCTCAACCCCAGGTTCTGGATGGGACAGACGGTCCTGGGAACGCCACGAGACACACTCTCAACGAGACAGACGAGGAACAACAAGACGAGACGGAATGCTGGAACCCCTGTCGCGTCACAGCGGCCAACGACTACGAGTCACCCCTTTCAATGGTATTCCACGACGATGCTTGGAACCACGGACGGTAATATGGTGTCGATCGTACTGCAGCTGCACGCAATCGTTTGGGGAACGAGATCGTTACGGGAATTGTGCGGAACCAAGGCACAGTGCGGCACACTATTCCCTGGAGGGGCAGGAACTAAACCCCACAGACGCTCCCTTTGCAAAACACTGCAGAGAAAGGAACCACAAACTGTCACTCTACAAGTTTTGACACCGTTGGATCCAAAGGAGAATGAATCTTTTCCTCGCACTCGACATGGAAGATTGTGTCATGTACCAGAACGGCCGACACACACTAACTTGGGGCTGCAAGTGTCAAGGGTTTCGGGGCTAGCAAGGTTATACCATAGCTTGGTAGGCGAGTGTTCCATCGAAGCCTCTATGAGCGTGATTGCTGGGGGGAGGCATCCATGTCATGTGGACTGGAGGTCCATGGTCCGCGAGAGCTCATTCGGATTTCCCCGTGAGGGACCGAATTTGGTCGCGTTTCAGTCGTTGACTATTGCAAAAGGAATGACATATTATGTAGCACACAAGGTTATAATATTTTGTCAAGATTGTCAAAGAATCGTACTCATTACGGAACAAAACACCTCTGTCGAGGACAGGGAAAGTCCTAGAATTGTCAACTAGCGTGCCTCCCAGTGCATAGTGGGAGGTGTTTTCGTTTTCTGCAGACTAACTCCAAACCTGACTGTGTAGGTAGTTCGTCTCACATTTTTATACTACAGTAGGAATTTTTTGTACGACCGGGAAGTAGTTTCGTGCGAGTCGCGCGGTTTCCCTCTCGTGTGTGACACTTGTGTGACACTTGTGTGACACTTTGTGACATGGCTTCCAGGAATTTCTCACTACCTACACAGCTTGATAGGGAGTAAGTTTCACTACCTACACAGCTTGATAGGGAGTAAGTTTACTACTTCCCTGTGTCTGGCCGTCCTCTCGCGTCGGGCGCGCCCGGCTTGAATGACTCGACGGGCAATTGTCTTGTCGGGCGTGCGCCCTCCTCGACCATTGCCCTCCTCGTCATTCTACCCTCCACGCCGGGCGGTCCCTCCTTGAAAGAACTCGACACCGGGAAGTATTAATACTACTAACATGAAGGACTCTCGCATCCTTGGTCAGATCACTAGGAGTACGTGGAAATACAGACTGGCGAGTGATTTCGTAGCACACACTATGAGATACATCGAACACTTCGCCAGGAGCCTCCGTTGTGACAATCTGCACATCTCAAAGGATCGACAGCGCCACTAACCTGCATATCTGTACTTTAATTTTATATCATTTTTCTACGAAGCGATTATTTCACACGGTCGGTCGATGGGTGTCTAGTGAAGTCGTTTTGAAACATCACTCGTTGCTCGTGTGCTTGGAGCTTTTTTGGATCCTTTCGATTTTTATGGATCGGTGATTGGGGCAACGCCATGGCTCAGCAAGCGCGAGTACGGTGTATCCCAAAAAGTGGCTTGCGCAGTTTCCCTGATTTCGTGCTCACGCCGTTTGCAGAGGGATGCAGGATTACTCAGTCACTTTTGGGTGAATTTCCGACTGTAGAATAAGAAGTATGAGTAAGTATGACTGTTGGAGTGCGCTTTATATTCGCCGCCGTGCGCGCACAATCTTGCCTCTCGTCTTTATCAGCAAGTCAACAAACCTACTCCTACTTTAGCACAGAAGCCAATGACATTAACATGATAGGGAAACTAATATCCCTTGGTGCAATGGATAGGCATGGTTCAAGATGACCAGTACCATAGAGTAAGAGTGACCACGGCAGCAATGGCCACGTCACAGAATACCGGAAGCAGCACCAAGATGCAATGGCAACGACCAAGACAGTCTTACTATCGTTCCATGCATCCCCGATAAGTTGACTACTTCTCCGTCACCAGACAACCATGACCACTACAAAGACAGTCAGTGACAATACGAACAGCACGAATCGGAATGAAAGGAGCGAAACATCATCACTACCACCACGGATGCCATTTAACTATACTTGGATACGATTGAGAGTGTCTAGTGCGTGAACATTTCACGACAACAAAATAGCTCCAGAGACAAGATGCACCACCAACAGGATTCGGAAACTGCTGTAGCAACCATGGTGACAAGCATCATGGCACACAAAGGAAGATAGACTCGACTTACAGTCAAGTAGTTCCACTTGCTGTTGTGTTTGTGGTTGTGGTTGGTTCACAATCGACGATAGTGGTTACGGCCGTCCCCCGAGCATCGTCATCGTCAACGTCGGACGCGGTGTAAGGAAGGAGTTTTCCACCTCCATTAATATATCACAACCAAACGATCCACACTGACAAGAACCACGACGATCACCACCATGCTCACAATAACGAGACTCCTGGACACCCGTATCAAACACAGGAAACGACTCATACGACCAGACAATGTACCAAGACCCGACAAGGACCAATTCGAATGGACAATAGGGTGCTGGGGGCAAAGGTCACCAATTCCAAAGAATCTGGTCTGCCCGAAACAATAATCTTCGTTCAATGATGCGGTTTTGGAACAACCCACTCATTTCCAACAACAAGAATCTGACGACCAGACGAAAGATTGTTTGTATAGGATGTTGCAAATGATGCACCACCAAGTCGTTCCTAATTGTTGCAACAACGGCCGGCACCTGCGGTTGATAGAAAGCAACAGCAGGAGCAGGCGCAGGAGACCATACGAGCGTGCTCTTCGAAACAACATGCTGGAAGAGACAAAGGGATGTCGTAGCGATGGCACAAAGACTCTATCCATGAGACCAGCAATGTCCATTAAAAAGGTGAGATAATATAGCTTGCACCTGGTATTTTGACCAGGAGATTGGATGACCAGAGCAATTAATGGACTGTTGTTTTAACCGTGGTCACTGCCGATCAAAAGGGCCAACTAGTTTCGTAAAAGGGGGATTGAGTAAATTAAAAGGGTATGGTCATGTTATGCTATGGGTGTGTATATGCTGACGCAGTAGGGGCGTCAGTTGGGAAGTGTCATATGGTGACGTGTGTCCATACGCACGTGGGGATCCCCCCCTGGTTCCGAGTGCACCGGGCGGCAATGGGGATCTTCCAACACTCCCTCTCACTTTTCAAATCGCACCCTTTGTGACTACCATCCCAGGACTCGTAGGCGCAGACGTTGTAGTGTATCCTGTGGTAAGGGTTTGGTGAGGTAATCAGCGAGTTGATCCTCCGTGGCAACTTTGTGAATTGTCACGCTACCATCCTCCACATGTGTTCTGAAGTGGTGGAGCTTCACGTTCAGGTGTTTCGTGCGGGGCCTGAATTTGTACACTTTGGCCATCTCCAGGGCTCCGCTATTGTCCTCGAATACCTTGCAGTGGACCTCTGCCTTTGTACTGTGGATGGTGATACCTTGCTGTTGCATTTCCTCCAGGAGGCGCATGATTGGGATTGCAGCACGGAGCGCGTAGGAAAGGCCTGTATACTCGCTCTCTGTTGAGCTCAGGGCTATCTCCGTCTGCAGTTGGGATTTCCATATGATGGGACATCGCATATATCGAATGATGTATCCATGGCGTGATCTTGCGGTGTCGCGATCAGTTGTTGCGTCCTCCCGCTTCCAATTGCCCGCGAAGTCTGCGTCCACCCACACTTCCAAACCAGCTTGTTTGTCTGGACGGAACGTCATGCCTTGATCCCTCGTTGCACGGAGGTACCTTCCTATCCATCTGACTGCATCACCGTGTGGTTTTCGTGGATTGGATGCGAACCTTGCGCATTGGTGGGTTGCGTAGGCAATGTCACTCCTTGACCCTGCCTCAATGTAGTTCATCATGCCCACAATGGAGCGGTAATTGAAGCTGTTATCGAATGCGGGTTTTTCAAGATGGCGGTGCAGGATCTTGGTTGGGGCTGCCGGCGTGTCCTTTGTGACAGCGTCCTTCCCCAGGCGTAGTCCTTTCAACACTTTGTCAATTAGGTGTGGTTGGGAGAACGTGATCTCCCCATTGTCGTGTTTGTGGATATTGACCCCCAGAAAGTCCTTTATATCACCCTCGACTGTGATATTGAGCTTTGCAGCCCGTATATCGTTGATTGCTTTGTCGATCTCGGTTTTGTTAGGACCAACGATGATACTGTCATCGGTGTAGAGAACGTAGATTACGTTTCCCCTGTAGAAGACACATTCATCCACTGACGATTTGGTAAAACCCACCTGCTCAACCAGTCTCTTGGAGAGATGTTGGTACCAAACCCGGCCGGCCTGTTTTTGGCCGTACAGGTTGGCGTGGAGCTTGAGCACGTAATCCCTTTTTGATTTTCCTTCATCTAGGTCATAACCCACAGGGAACTCCATGTAGACTTCTCGCTCTACTGGTGCCTGCGGGTACGCCAGGACGTAATCGATTTGTTGCGTGTGCCAGTTGAACGCAGAGACAAGTGCCAACACCAGTCGTATGGAGGCCCATGATGCTACTGGGGCGTAGGTTTGATCGTAATCGATCCCCTTTTCCATCTTCGACCCATCGAAGTTGAGTCGCGCTTTATGTGTCTTGATGTTGCGTGTGAGAATGTCCCTTTTTCTCCGCATCTGCCACACGGCCTTGAAGATACGCTGGCCTGTTGGGACGGAGTCTCGGCGTACGATGGACAAGTTTCCGTCCTCCATCTGCCTCTCCATTTCTTTTTGCATCCCTTTTATAAATTCCGCCTTGTCGGGCTCTTTCATGGCCTCGTGGTGATACATCGTATCGGGGTCGGAAACTGCCGCCTTGTATGCCATGAGGGGATTTCCCCAGTCTTCCATATCGTCTTGCGGCACGAGGGTTGTGAGGGCGAACAACTCCCCTGGGACGGTGGAATCGTCCTCGATCTCCGTGGACATCACCTCAATGAGGCGTTGCGTCGGTTTTCGTAGTCGTCCCGATCTCGTCCGCAGTTGGTTGGTTGTTGTTGTTTGTTGTGGGAGTTGCCGCTCCCTCTGGCCTTGTGCTCCCTCTGAATCCAATGGAGGCGTTCGATCCATGGTTGGTCCATGCTGTACTTGTTGTGGTGGCGTCCCACCTGATGGACTCGTGTTTGGATTTTGGATGGGTGCGTGGTCCGGCCATTCATTGTTTGGTTGGTGCCATTCGGTCAGTGGATTGCCATTGGGATTGTGCTGGGGGGCTCCCTCTTGCCCCTTGTGCCTCCTACGTCGTTTCTTCCCTTGGTCTGTGTTTGTCGATGACCTGTTTTGTTTGGCGTCTTGAAAGTACGTACTGGTTTGCCACGATGCTGACAATTGTTCTTGTTGCAAGGTGTGGAAACTGCTATCGAATCGTACATGGAACTGGGGGCTCACATGGCCCGTATGTCGATGCAGTACCAAAGCCACATTCCGGTTGTGGATCGGTGATTGGCCGAGGTATATTCCCACTCGCGCTCGGTTTTCCCATTTGTTGTGGGGCTTGTTGTTCTGCAGCTTTTCGTCGAGTACGTACACTGGGCAACCGAACGGTTTCCAGTGTTTCTTATTTATGTTGATTGGTGTTTGGGCAAATAGTTGCAATGGGGATTGCTTGGAGTCGTGTTGCATGTTTGGACTTGCGTTTATGCAATCGTTGGCGTGCCTGACAGCGTACGGCCACAGGTTTGCCGTAATTGCTTGTGGCCACCTTTTGTTTGCGTGCAGGAGCATTGTTCTTGCCATTTCTTGCAGCTCGCGGATACGTCGCTCAGCCTTCCCGTTGGAATGGTGTGCGCCCACTGCCGCAAACGTCAGGTCCTGTCCTTGCTCATGACACGCATTGACCCATCCATGGGCTTTGAATATCCCATTGTCGGCATGGTACGCGCAAATGGTCACTCCCCTGTTTATTGCGTATCGCTCAAATGCCCTCTTCCCTTGCAATGTTTCCTCCACCGTTGCCGTTTTCTGCAGGAACACAAATCCCAAGGATGTGGCTTGGTCGACATACACGGTTGCGTATTTATACCGTTTCTTTGTCATGAAGCCGGTCATTTGTGCCACCAGGCCTGGCGTTGGTGAGACCAGTTGGTCTACCGAGACTACCATGCCTGGTTTCTCCGGTGCAGTTTTGTTCATCCATTCCTTTGACGACTTGGACCTCCATGCTCTCTTCGTTGCTTTGGCAAACTGGCATGCTGAGCAAACTGGGATGTGACATTTCTCCAGTCGCTTTGGCAGTATTCCGTCCTTTGCCATTTGTTGCAGTTTTGAGAACGGGAGATGGCCGAAGTCATAATGGTAGCGGAGTAATTCCGCCTCGGCTGAGGGCCGCTATTCCTCCTCGTGGGGGATTATATCTGGTGGGGATGGTTTGTCCTCCAGTCCTTTCCCATCGAGATCAAAGTCAAATTTGCGCGGCTCTGCCTCTTCGGTTTGCATGTCCGTTGGAGATTGTGCTGTTTGGGGTGGCGTTTGCGCCTTCCCTGGTGGTGGTGGTATTGCTTTGTGCCACTCTGGTGCTGGCACGGTGTAAATTGCCTCGTTCTCCTCTTCTTCATCATCCGAGACCACCATTGAGGGCATTGCTTGGTGTGTAAGCAGAGGATCGGAGTCGTATTTTCTGTCGTGACCGGTTCCGCACTCCTGGCAGTACTTGTGGTACTGTTGGTAACCACTCGCCAGGTGGAATGTTGCGACGTTGTTCCCTGCTGTGTCGATAGGGATTGTTCGTCGTGCCTGCCTGTCATTCCAAAATAGAACAACTTCTGTCCCGGTGGTTGTTTCGCCTGCCCCTCCTCGTTTTTCGCTATTCTTCCGCGTTTGCGCCCAGTGTTGTGGACTGAGGGGTCGAACTCGTCCCTCCGGGACGTAATATGAGTTTGGGATGACCATTGTGTGGGCTTGTCCCTGGTCGTCTTCCCATGTCCAGTGTATTGTGCCTATCCATACTTCGTATGTCTTGGCTCCACCAAATCCCTTGATGGCTCTTTTGCATGGCTGCAAACCGCCTGGGATGTCGCTTCGAACGTGCGTAATGCAGCCCGAGCAGCGATTGTCGATTCCAATGAGCGTGGAGTCAGAGTCGAACGGCTGGCATGCTGTTGCTGCCCCGCACTTGGCTGCCATTGCCATGATTGCTGCTTGGCACAATCGTGCTGACGGTGACTTTTGCCTTCGCGGTCGGGACGGCTCTTTGTTTCGTTTACGTTGTTGATTCTTTGGGATCATGGTTTCCCCCCATTCCGCTCATCTTTCGATGGTCCTGTTGGTATGTGTCAGGGTTTGCTGCAGCCATCCCTTGCTTCGGTCATATGGTTGTGGTTCTTGCCTGTCGTCGTCGTGGAGCCATATGATAGTGATTGCTATCGCTTTCTCTGTTGCTCCAGTCATCCACGTCAGTGTCGATACCATTCCTACTAACCATAGGTATGCGATGGCCTCGTCAAGGGAGAGAGTGGTGTACGCGTGCATTGTCATCATTAGAATAATTGTTATGTACTTCCACCCTCTCCAGATGAGTCACTCGTAGTCCAAGTCCTCCTCTTCCATGGTTCCCTCAATCAGAGTTTCGTGAGCGACGGCCATCTTGAGCGCGTCCTTTTTCTTTTTGTCGTTTTCCTTTGCTTCTGGCTTTGCTGCCGATTTAGCATAGCCTTTGCAGTCGGAGGGTTTGTGGGTCCGCCACTTGCCTCCACATTTTCCGCCCGTTGCTTCATCGCACCAGTACCATTTGGTGTCATTCCACGACCGGTACTTGTGGATGTTGTCTCTTTTCGGTGCGGTGTGTTCCTTTAACCACTCTGGGCGTTCGGGCTTCTGCTTCACTGCATTATCCGCCTTGGCCTTCGTCCCTTTCTTGTGGACTTGTTCTTTGCCTTTTGGTTTTTCGCCCTGTTTCCCAGTCTTGGTTTGTTTCTTCAAGTGTAGGACCTCGGCTTGGAGTGCTAGGACCTCTTTCTGTTGCTGGGTTGGTTGCTCCCATTCGTCGCTTGTTACTTGCTTCTTGTAGAAGTTGACGGCGCGGACCATCAATTTGTTCGCAGAGGTAATCACGCTGGATCCATCTTCATGACCATCCTCGATTTTCTGGATGTAGTCTTGAAACCGATCGTCCCTCACCGCCTTGTAACCTTTGAAGAGGTTAACGATGAGATCAAGGGAGGTGTGTCCTCGTGATGCGAGTCCATCCACTTGACTCTGGACGTATGAGTTGAACGCCACGATGTCTGAACCGTTGGTCTCGATATAACGATCGAGGTTCGTTAGATTGAGTCGGAGGGTGGTCACCGTGGCATTTGAATCCAGATAGCTTTCTCGGATGACCACCTTGAAAAGGCATCCTCCTGCGTCTTCTCCATTCACCTTGGTGTCATTCGTCCAAATTTGGATTCGTTGAATGCCAGTCGGGGAAAGGGAATTCATGATCAAGTCATGAAGCATCTTGGAGTTCTGCGAGTTCCTCGTGTTCAGTCCGATGAATGTCGTTTCGTATGCCTTGATCTGTTCCAGCGTCAATCGCCCGTAATCCGTGATCATATTGACAGCTGGCGGTGCGACTCCTCCTGGGGGAGCTGGAATTGACACCATGCAGTTTGCTCCATTCTCGAGCATTCCGAGGTCGCGTGCTCGCGTATGGAGCAGATTCACGAATAGCTGGAATCGGCCCGGCTCTACGTCAAACTTCTCGTCGGTGGAGAATAAGGACTTTGTTGCCTGCTCCTAGTATTTCCTGCCTTCTTTGGTACCGAAGTCCAGGGTGTTCGCAATTCCTGATCGCAGGGGAGTGCGTAGGAATGGTCCTGCAGCTGGTGCGCCTGGTCCGGCTGCCGCTTGCGCAATTGCGTTCTGGATCGCAGTGGACGCATTGTTCAGGGCTTGGACTAGTGCTTGGGCATCTGCACCTGCTGCGTCTCCCATGTTCCCTTGTCTTTCTGTTGAAAGTAGTTCACGGCACAAATCGGTGAGTTTTCTTATGAAAGGTCACAGTTATCGCGCAGAGGAAGCGTGTTGTTTTAACCGTGGTCACTGCCGATCAAAAGGGCCAATTAGTTTCGTAAAAGGGGGATTGAGTAAATTATAAGGGTATGGTCATGTTACGCTATGGGTGTGTATGTGCTGACGCAGTAGGGGCGTCAGTTGGGAAGTGTCATATGGTGACGTGTGTCCATACGCACGTGGGGATCCCCCCCTGGTTCCGAGTGCACCGGGCGGCAATGGGGATCTTCCAATAATGGACAAGGCAACCAATTTATAGGGGGACACATTTCTTGGATGAAATCGACACCACCCGGTAGCGGCGTGAGATTGAATTGCTGTTCCTTTTCAAACTGTCAGTGCCCCCCGATCGATTGAGTCCACCCCAAACTAGCAACCTGAGTAAATAGATACAGTGTATCGGTGGGGAATGCCACCAGCTTTTACTGAAAGGGTTTGGAGGACATGCCTCTCGATCGATTGAGTCGGCAACAAACAATCAACCGGAGTATAGAGATACAGTGTAGGCTGATAACGTACCCCATGCCGGTAGTGAATACATCGGCTTTCGTCCTGTAACGAACCCCGTCACTGGTCAATATTCCTTTGGACCACAACAAGTCCTCCGGTACAGCGTGTTGCAACATTTTATTAGTGAATACATCGGCTTTTGTCCGGTGACTTAGCACGTCATTGGTCAATATTCCTTGGATCACAAACAAGTCCTCCGGTAAACGGGAAAGCGCGTTGCAACATTTTATTCTAGTTTGAGTTTAGAAACTATTTGGATTCACAGGATCTCTCCATAGGTTCACAATTTCACGACGAAACCAACGCAAGTGTTCGAGGGCAAATGTGTAGCCCACTTTATTAACTATGATCCTTCTTCTCGTTCTTGTCACCATGGTGGGTATTGACTGTCGCACTTTCAGAGGCTACTGTCAAAGTGGGGTTACTCGATCCTTCCCGGATCCTTCCCGAAAATGATACCATCCGTTTGGTGCTTGATCACAAAGTTTACGGAAACACCATGCATTCTTGTCCATAATTTTCAATGTCGCACAGGAAGGATTGCTCCATCCACCAATCACGGCAACTTGATTGGCAACCGTCACCATACTAAAGTCATCCTGATTCCTTCCAATGGAGGGGAGATTCCACACGCAGTTGCGGTGCGTATCCATGACTTGCACGGTTGGATTGTCTCGTCCTCCCGCCACAACGAGACAAGATCCCACGGCTACCATTGCACAATGATAGTGTGGGACAGAAAGCGCCAAACTAGAATGAGTCGTCCAAGCGGCCGAGAAGGAAATGACTGTAGACAATGTGTCGGCGTTTCTCTCCTCTTTGTCACAAGCCTTTGTAAAGTCCAAATACTCCACCGAAGTATTTGTTCTGCAGCCTCCAACGACAAAGATACGGTGACCAATGACCGCACTGCCAAAATATGATCGAGGAACATTCATGGATGGTCCCACAATGACAGTGTGATTGCTGGTATCAATAACATCCACCGACGATACGTCCTGCCCCATGGCCCATCCACCCATCACAACAATATATCGGTTGTGCACCGCAACAGCACAACATCCACATCGTGTGATTGATAAGCGACAACTCAATGGTGTCCACTGACTCTTTTTTGAATTGCTGGTTGTCAAAGAAGATTGTAGCAATTCATTGACGTCAATCCGTTCTATACAATCCAAAGTTCCTCCATTGTATCCTCCCATGACGTAGACCCCTCCATTGCACACAACAGCGGCATGTTCCTCACGGCTCTTGTTCATGGGCGGTCCTTCTCGCCACTGCTTGTCTGCTGGTGCTAAATTCAATACAAGAACGGAATTGGTAGTATTGAAATTGTTGTCATCTCCTCCCATCACGACGACGGTTTGTCCCCTTGTGTTGTCCTTATCGGCATGATTCAGTACGACCGATGCAGGAAACTCACGCCATCCACCCTTGAGAGGAGGCCAGTCGGTTTCATTCCATTCTCCAGTCTCGTCCAAGAGAACAAGGCCTGACTGCCATGCTTGCTCTTGAAGTGATGTCATGCTCATGGCGACTATTCACTTTGGTACAAACATTCTTTTATGGCGGTGTTTTGTCTGTTTGCTATTTTGCGAGATCGAGAGAGAGAGAGGTGACAGATAGATGATGACTGATGCACTGTGATTGAATCCGACTGTTGGCTGTCCCAAATCCCAAACGACATGCAGCGATATAGTTTTGGGGGACGTTTTCAACGTTCTCCGGTCCCCCCTTTGTGTTTTTGTCGCGTGCGTAAAGCGGAAACCCGAAAATTGGTTGGGTGAGTCAATTGAAGGTGCCGACGGGCGCGCGCAAAAGACCCTTTGGGAGTTTTCTCAGGAGCCATTGCACGCCTTGTGTATATGTGATTTGGGTGATGATTGTTTCTATTGTTTTTGGTGATGGTTGGATTCAACGTTGCAAAACAAGAAACCAAGTTTCTGTGAATGTGAGAGTGTGAAGGGCCCATTCGATCGACGAGATTTAGCTGCTCATGCTCACCCAAACGCGATTCGGAAGCAGAAACAGTGCTCACAGTGAGCCAATGGAAGAACACATCAAGTGCGATTTGCTCACTGTGAGTTGCGGCTCTTCTCCTTGTTTCTTTTTTGTCTGGAATGCCGGTTTCGTCTGGTTCGTGTTGGCGACAGACAGTGGCGGGGACTCATTCTTGGATGATGTGCCGTATTTAGAGTGGGACCTGCACTATACTTTGTCACTTTCGCTCCCCAGGACAACAACACGGACTCGACCGGTCACTCGATTCGACTTGCTGCTGCTGCTGCTCATGGGCCATCCTCTACCACCATGGCACAATGACGACTCGTGTACAACAACAAGAACGACGACCCAACGAGACAAGAAGCATGGAACAACAACCACAGGACGACGACGACGACGACTACTACTACTACTTCTAGGACCATGCTATTCGTCATGGAGTTTCGGTGATTCCCGGCGTCTTTTGCCAGGAACAACGTCGTGTGGTGTAGGACCACGCCCAAGAATCTGACGACCAGACGAAAGATTGTTTTCTCGGCCATTGACTCGTTGCAAGTGGCCTTGGCTCACTTGTTTTTCAACATTACCGGTATCTGCATCTTTTACCCCGTCCCGTTTATGCGGCAGTTCCCCTTGTTTGCCGCTCGCCGTTTGGGTCGTGCCACTCGTTTGTGGCGTGGATTCCCCTTGGTGTACATTTTCATCATGTTTGTCATTGTGCCCCTCTTCTTTTTGGGACTTTCGGCGCTCTTTGAAGAAGATACCAAGGGCTTCAAGGTCTTGGGAAGTTTCTTGGTGATTGTCCTGGTCTTGATCTTGGCATACTTGACCTACTGGTGCTTGGACATGGACGGTCGTGAAAAGTGCACCAGCTGCATAATGGCCCGCGAACGCAAGCGTGTGGCCATGAAGGAATTGCCAGATGATATGGATTACCTCAAGGCTCGTGTCGCGGCCTTGACCGAACACACTGGATTGGTCGTGGAAGACGAGGATGATGACGAAGACGAAGATGTTGCCGTCGAAGCCGAAGAAGATGAACCCATGATGGAAAACAAAGAAGACGACGATGAAGTCAATGCTTAGATATCTACGACCGGAAGGAGTGTAACGCATGGTTGATCACGTTCCCACACAAGCAAGCTCGCGAGTTTGTCAAGAACGGTTCGATCCCATGCGCCCCTGTGTATGTAACTCTCATGAATTAACGAATCTAGTAGAAAGACTTTTCTACCCACAACGTCGTACTTGTACCATTCTTACCGTTCCACACTTCCGTTGGGGGTATGGAGAATCTAGAAATTCAAGATATGGGCTATACACGAGTCTGACACTTGTTCCTTCTCTCTACAGTCGCACGCAAGCTCTGGACACGAAATTTTGTAGTGGTCTCTTTTGGTTCTTTGTTTTGTGTGTGTTGTCTCGACTCGGTCGGGATTTTTCAATGGTGGTTCTACCACCACGTTTGCCATCATGGCATTCGATTGCCATCATCCAATATGGTTTTGTAGGATATATGGTTCGAGCATAGAGAATTGTATCAATGTCTTTGGTAGCAGGAGAATGGGACAGGCCCCGCTCATTCATTCGCAATCCTCAATGATCCTAAGGACAGCGCCCTATCTTGCAACAGTATCATTCTACTTTAGAGTAGCCATTCACTATGAAACGTCAAAACAAGTCAGCCGTTCGAGAACCAAACGTCTAATAGCTTTCACCCTTCCCTTTATCACCATGGCATCTATATGCCCCAGCTCGTTTACAAGCTAATGTCGAGATCCAGCAGGGCCGTCCATTAGCATTTCACATATGACCCGTTCCATTGGCATCTCGGATATCCGTTCCATTGGCATCTTGGGCACCTGATCCTTTCTGAGAATGAAAGTAACCTGATCCTTCCAGAGAATGATACCGTTCGTTCCATTGCTGCTCACAGAGTCGACGAAAACACCACGAATTCTTGTCCATTAGTGGTAATGTCCCACAGGAAGGATCGTCACGTCCACCAATCACGGTAATTCGATTGGCAAGAGTCACCATACTGCAGCCTCTGCGAGGGGATTCGAATGGTGGGAGATTCCACACGCGGTTTCGGTCCGTATCCAAGACTTGCACGGTTCGATTGCCACCTCCCGACACCACCAGACAGGATCCCACGGCAACCACTGCACAAGACCTTCGTGCATTGGAAAGTACCAAATCAGGGTGAGTGGTCCAAGCGGACGAGAAGGAAATGTCGGTAGAAGCAGTCTCACGCTTTTGAAATTCCAAATACTCAACCGAGTCATGTCCGTCGTAACAGTTTTCGCCTCCCACGACAAAGATTCGGTGGCCAACGACCGCACTGGCACAAAATAATCGAGGAACGTCCGTGTGTGGTCCCTCAATGACTGTATGAGTACTGGTATCCATTATGCAGCTGTAGTATCCATAAATTACAACAATATATCGATTGTGAACCGCAACAGCACAACATCCAATTGCTTTCCATGATAAGCGACATGGCAACGTCGTCCAATGGCTCTCATGTGCGCGGTTTGTTGCTAAAGAAGATTGTAGCAAATCATTGACGTCAATTCGTTCCACACTATCCAAAGATTCTCCATTGTCTCCTCCCATTACATAAACGCCTCCATTGCACACAACAGCGGCATGTCCGTCACGGCTCTTGTTCATGGGCGGTCCTTGTCGCCACTGCTTGTCTGCTTGTGCTAAATTCAATACAAGAACGGAATTGGTAGTAGTACAATCGTTGTCGTATCCTCCCATTGCCACGACCGTCTGTCGCTTGGTGTTGTTGTTGTTGTTATCATCCGGATGATCAAGTACGACCGTAGCATGACGCTCTCGCCATCCACCCTCAAGAAGAGGCCATTCGGTTTCATTCCATCCTGGTTCTTGGTCGAAAAGGATAATGCCCGACTGCCAAGCTTGCTCTTTCAGTGTCATGGTTATGGCGCATTCACTCTCTTCAATCTTTAATAAATAGCTGGGAGAAAAAAGGAGCGCGTGGAAGCTTGAGAGCCAAAAAAACTATCTGTCATGTGTACGGATCGCACATAGACTTCGTGACACAAATGACAACCAGCGATACAGCAATTATGGATGCAAGGTCTTCACATCTATAACCATACAGAGGTCCATGGTCCATGGTCCATGGTCCATGGTCCATGGCGGATGGATGGAGCGCTCATTCGGATTTTCCCGTGAAGGACCGCACAATCCGGACTTGGTCGCGTTTCAGTCATTGACCATTGCGTTAGGAATGACACGTAGCAAGGGTAAAATATTATTGTCAAGATTGTCAAGGAATCGCGTACTCATTACGGAACAAAACACCTCTATCGAAGCCAGGAAAGTCCTAGAATTGTCAACTAGCGTGCCTCCCAGTCCTTAATGGATGGGAGGTGTTTTCGTTTTCTGCAGACTATCATGAAGGACTCTCGCATCATTGGTCAGATCGCTAGGAGTACGTGAAAATACAGACTGGCAAGTGTTTGATTTCGTATCACACAATAGAAGATACATCGAACACTTCGCCAGGAGCTTCCGTTATGACAATCAGTACATCTCAAAGGATCGACAGCACCACTAACCAGCATATCTGTACTTTAATTGTATATCATTTTTCTACGAAACGATCATTTCACACGGTCGGTCGATGGGTGTCTAGTGAAGTCGTTTTGAAACAGACTCGCTGCTCGAATCACAATTCCTTCTCCTCGGCTTGGGCCGCAAAATAGGCTCCGACACAGCCGAGTACTTCACTGGCATCGTTGGAAATGGCCACATGCCGAATGATTTTGCCCTCTTGATTGTACGTATCATGAACCAAGGCCGAGTACAAACCACCACATCCCAACTTGGTTTCAAAGTATCCATGAAACTGTGCCATGGATTCTGTATCGTCATTGCTCACATAATCAAACTTCGGTACAAATTTGCCCACGGACGTGACAAAGGGACCAAAGGCTTCATCATAGGCACCCTAGAGGCAGGGAGTATCGGGAGCAAAGCACAAGGTAAAGGTAGCATCGTCGGCAAAGCGATCGCGAAGGGCTTGTGGATCGGTCGCGACATTGGCAAACGCTTGCGCCGTGGCATCTTCGTGAGGACGGCGACTCCATGCCGGTGTGGACGAAAAAACAAGGAAAGAGAAAAGGGCAAACAAGACAGAAGTTGTTGGAGTCATCATCATGGTGGTCTGGTATTCGCGTCAATGTCGTTGGATTGGGTGTTGTTTCTACGGTGTGCTTGGATCTTTTTTTGATCCTTTTGATTTTTATGGATCGGTGATTGGGGCAACGCCATGGCTCAGCAAGCGCGAGTACGGTGTATCCCAAAAAGTGGCCTGCGCAATTTTCCGATTTCGTGCTCACGCCGTTTGCAGAGGGATGCAGGATTACTCAGTCGCTTTTGTTCGCATAGTTGGTGAATATTTGACTGTACAATAAGAAGTAAGAGTAAAAAGTAGTAAGTACGACCACGGGAGTGCGCTTTGTATTCGCCGACGTGCGCGCACAATCTTTCTCGTGGGTATAGCAGCCTATTACCCTAGCACAGAAATGACAACGGAAACTTTTTTTCCTCTTTCCTATGGATGGTACAATGGATAGCCATGGTGCAAACTGATGAGCGAGATCCCTACCGTCACATTCATTGTTTTAAACCTGAAGTAATATGCCGTTCCCTGATACGCTTGGTATGTGTGTTCGAGTGCATGTGTGCTTGTGATGTGAACATAATTCGTTCTTGTGTATAAACTCTTTCTCATGTTTGAGATATTTCGACTACGAGTTATTAGATGTAGCTCCTCGGTAACTTGCCTTGCCCTGCGAGGACGACGACGACGGTCCAAATCGTAGCGATTGGGAGGATGTGGGCATGGGTCGTTGTTGTTTCTGAGCATGGCTGTTATTATTGCTGGCGGATTGGCTGGCTGGATGTGCCCCGCCACCCAGCAAGGGACGATTCTTGACAGGCGACTGCGACGTCGTATTGCGGCCGACCGAGCGAAACATGCGACGATGGGGAGATGGTGGGGCCGCGGCGGACGACGTCCCAGACGAATTGGTCGCAGTAGCAGCATCCTCTGGTCTTGTACTCTTCCCATTCGAGGATGACGATAATACTGCTGACGCCGATCGGTCGGACCCTTTTTCGTTCAAAAGTCCTGCAAAGGCACTTCCCTCTAACCGTTTCTTCAGTGGAGAAGATGTGGAGCTGTTTTGTTGATGAATTGCCGAAAGCGATGTGGCGCGATCAACCGTTGGTCGTAGCCGTTCATCAGGCATTGATACTGCAACTGGTACCTTGCTTTGTGATGACACAGAACTACGCATTGGTGCGTCGGCTTTTCTTGCATCGGCTTTTCCATACACAGGCGCGACAGGATCAGGTCCAGAAGGTTTTGCCGCAGTTGATGACGAGGACGAATGCGGTAAACCAGTAGAGGATGTACTGCCACGCTTGTTTTGGCCAGGTGGATCGCTCTTGTTCTTGTTGCTGGTGGCATCCGGATTTTGCTGCGAAGACGACGAAGTAGAGGTACCACTGGGTCGCTTAGGTTCTGATCCAGAGTTTCGAACAATTACTCGACGATTTCGCACGGGCGAAGTGGGGACTTTGGGCGGACCCTCTGGAGGTTCTTCAGCCGTAACAGGAGAACCAGGATCCTTGTCATTATTTTGTGGTTGTTGAGAGGAACCTTGCGTAGGGATGTGTTGAACACGCTGCTGGTTCACAAGGGAAGAAGGGTCCACAGATCGTCGACTTCTCTGCGGAGACGTTGTTCGCGCAATGGATGAACCCTCTCCCATCATTCCGCCGTTTCGAGTCAAAGATGATGAATCGGATGACGAGGAGGCCAAAGGAGGGGGTGGTGGAGGAGTTGGTCGGACGATTGTACGGACCAAGGGTTTTTCAATTACTGGTTCGCCTTTTCCTTCCGAGTTGCTAGGGGTCTTGCCGCTGCTTGATGACCGCTTGACGCTGCGCGTGCTGTCTTCGTTGGAGACTGAAGCGGGTGGCTTGGGATCGGGCTGTGCCTGGGAAGTCTTTGCA
This sequence comes from Epithemia pelagica, assembly GCA_946965045.2. Lineage (NCBI taxonomy): Eukaryota > Bacillariophyta > Bacillariophyceae > Surirellales > Surirellaceae > Epithemia > Epithemia pelagica. Next base: position 3,661,343 of record OX337235.1, read on the forward strand.
GCACTCATATCAATGGGTGGGGGTCGTCTCCGGCTCGGGGATGTTGGTCCTCCAGATGGTAACATCGACGATGGTTTCGTAGCAGCGGGGGGCTTGTAGATGTCACCCAGACGATTTCGTGGTGGAGAGGTATAGCTTCGTGGTATAGCCGCCGAAGACCTGTTGCTCGCATTGACAAATTTGGATGCCATGGCAGCTGTATTGTTTGAGCGATACAAGGACGACTCAACGCCTTTTGTCTCCTTACTATCCTGGGTATGATCCAATTTTCCACCGGTCGCTAAAGTATCTGGTTTGGGCTGTTCCTCTTCTTCCTTGCTCTTGCCTTGCTCGTCGTTGTCATCTAATTCCCCTGCATACTCCAGGGCTATGGCACGTACGTCGCAGTACCATCCTCCACTCACAAAGACCAATTGCTCACCAGGGAGACATCGGATTTTTAACGCACTCTCTCCTTCCATGGTCACTTTGACAAAGGTTTGCCAATCTTGCGTCGGAGTAAACGAGAGAGCAGGGATCATTTTGCGCAACTGATTGGCACTGTACTTGAAGTTGGAAGGAATCACAGAGTCATCATCACCGTCATTGCTACTTCCATCACTGCTGCTACTATCGCTGTCACTGCTATGACTGCTATCATCGTCCCTCGTCTTTTTACCACTGCTACCATCGCCTGAGTTTCGTAAAACGCCTTTGGGGACAATACCGATATGACATGTGGCTCCTCCGTCATCTCCACGACTCAGTGGTACAATGACACGATACTTCCCCGGAACCAAGGCTTGTTTCAAATCCCACACAACAATGTTGTCGTCGGATCGAATTTCAATACACGATTGTGTCGTGGAGGACAAGGGTCCCAACAAATTGGCCATGGCCTTGTTGACAGAATGGACCGTACATCCTGTCCCTGTGACTGCCACGGCACTTTCGGGGGACAAGGTAGTCTTGTTCTTCTTGAACAAGAAGGAGGGTGATGAGAGAGAAGAAGAAGAGGACGACGTTTCAGGCCTGGGGGCACAAAAGGAGGAAGACCGCAACGGCGATGAAGATGATTCGGGTTCCTTGCTGTCACTTGTCTTGTCGTTCTCCTTGTTGTTGTTGCTGCTGCTGCTGCCACTCGCAATGGGTGGTGGAGCAGAAAGGCTGCTCGCCGCCGTGTTCTTTTTGGCATCGGCATAAATCGATGCCATGGAATACGATCGCGTTGGTGAAGCTCCAATCTTGTTGCTTCCCGACGAATATCGAGTAGAAGGAGGACCTCGAGGCTTGTCCGTCGACGATGGCGTCAATGTCTCGTTGGTGGGGGGAGACGAGGATGCAGAGGCCGAGGATGGAGACATGGGGACACCCGGAGACGAAGAGCCTTTTGCTTGTTGTTGTTGCAGAAACTGCTGCCGCTGCTGTTGCAACTGTTGGCGCACCTGTTCATGCTGTTGATCTTGTCGGTATTGTTGAGACTGGGATTGCTGTTTGAGGTTCCCCAAGGAACTTTCCATTTGTTTCATGCGATTGATAAAGTTCATGACAAGTTCGTTGATTTGAGACTTTTGACGTGACACGGCCAATTCCAGATCCTTCACCTTGTCGTTCTGCTTGGATTGTGCAGCCTCCATGAGCAATTGTTGACGCACCAATTGGGATTGATCTTGCTGCATTTTGGCCTGTTTCTGAGCGACCACGACCATAGCTGCCGCAGTCGGACCACTACTACTCGGACTGTGATGGGACGAAGAATCGTCCTCATCGTCGTGATCGGTATCATCGTCATCGTCGTCGTGATCGGTGTCTTCCAGTGCCTTGTTCTTGTTGGTGGCCGCGTTGGCCGCCGCCAATGCAGCACTATGATTGGAATCTTGCTGTCGTTGCAATTCGTCTTGTTGCAATTGTTGTTCTTCAATTTGTTGTTTGAGTTCTTGTTGTTGCTGGTCTTGAACTTGCAATTGTTGTTGCAATTCTTGCAGCAAGGCATGTGTTTCGGGCGATGGCGGTGCCGAAGCGGACGGCTTATTGGACACGGCCGCCTGTTGCTGCTGTTGCTGTTTCTGTACTTGACGCATTTGCTCCAATTCCTTGGCTTGCTGTTGGACTTGTTGTTGCACTTGACTTTGCCATTGCTGGAATTGTTGGGCCTGCTGTTGGACTTGCTGTTGCAATTCTTGCTGTTTGCCTTGTTGTTGTTGCAACAAGATGGTTTGTGATTCGACTGTTTTGGTTTGTTGTTGCAAGTGGACATGAAGTTCATGCATATCTTGTTCTTGTTCCTGGACTTGTTCGAGCAATTGATCAACCTGTTCTTGTTGTTGCTGAATGATCACGGATTGCAAATGTTCCAATTGTTGTCGAAATTGTGTTTCATGTCGTTGTCCCTGTTTTTGCAAGGTGGACAAGGTCAAGCCCTGCGATTCCACCGTCCCTCCCATGAGTTCGACTCGTTCTTCCAACACTTCATGAGCGGCAATCCGAGCCGAATCGTGCATGGACATGACACCCATGCCGCCACCACCGTCATTGGTGTCGCTGATGCCTCCTTGTTTCTCCTCATGATCTTGCAAATGCGACTGGAATTGAGTGTGCAAAAAGTTGAGTTTGTCGTCGTGTTTGGACATTTGTTCTTGGACTTGCTGAATTCGTTCCATGAGAAGGACATTGTTGTTGTTATGGGTATTGTTGCTGTTGTTGGCTTTGTGGTTGGACGACAAGAGTGGCTGAAGGGGTTGAATGCTGCCACTGCTCGTGGTGGGCCCAATCATGCCGCGCGGTCCATGATGACTGGTCCCACCGCCACCGCCACCCGTCGTGGTTGTGAGCAAGGTGTCATCGTCAATGTCATCGTCTTCGTCGTACTCACTGTCCCCGTCATTGGTCGTTGTTGTACTCCGGTGCGGTCCACCACCATTCGTATTCGTACAAGTCGTACCCGGAATGCGAATGACGGGATCCAAACTACTGCCTCGTCGCGAAACGGTATGTTGCGGTGCTAGCAAACTGGACAATTGCAAACTGGTGCCACTGTTTTGCAAATTGGAATTGCTCGTATTGCCCCGCGACAAGGAATACAGCGACGACGACGATGTTTGACGATGCTTGGCCAACGTCTTGTTGTTGTGGTTGTGCTGGGCCGACCCTGGTTGCTGCGAATGATGGGACTGCGACTGTCGTGTGTGTTGTTGTTGTTGATGGTGTTGCTGCAACAAGTGTTGCAATTGTGCTTCGTTTTCCACGGCTTGTAGGGACACTTCATTGTGGCCCGTTTTTTGGACGGCCAGTAACACATCTTGCAAATCGGAATCATTGGCAATCCAAAAGGGCACGGTTGCGGCTTCTGTGGTGGTGTTTGGGGTCGCCTGAGGACTGTTGCGCCAATAGACAAATTGAAAGGAGGAAGCATCATTGGTGGTGGTGTCCACGGTTCGAAACGAGTGCGTACTCCAGTCTCCACTAGCAGGTTTGGTGGTGCTGCCCTGCTGCTGGAGGACGACTTGACTGGCCACGTGTTGCAGCTTGTGCAATTGCGCTTGTCCCGTTTCCCGTGACACGATGCGTTCCACTTGAATCAGTCGGACCATGGTGGTCGTCGTAGACGCAGGAGTCGCAGCATGGTCCTCCTCAGTGCTGTGGGAGGAGGATGGTGGAGCCGCTACGGCGGCGGTAAAGGCAATGCGCAAAAAGGTGGGATGGCTACTGGTCACATGGACGGTAATATCCAAGGCAGCCCCGCCTTGAAACAAGAGGGCATCGGCCAAATCATCGGGGCCGACAATCAAACTGGTTTCGTGTTCGGAAATGGGATAGGACAAGCGCAGGCCGTGTCGCGACACACCAAAGGTTTCACTGGCCAAGGTGACGAGCTTGTCAAAGGAATACAAGGCGGCAGTAGATTTGGTTCCTCCTCCATTCGCCGACGAGGAGGCGTCCTCGCGCAAGCGATCGACCCGAATCCGACGACATTGCGACTTGTCTATAGAGTGTCAAGACCGAGCAACCAGTGAAATAGATTGTTTCAGAACGAATGTTCCATACGTACAAACGGCAAGATATGGATTGGAAATGAAAAAAAAATAACAAGAAAAAGAAAAGACAACACAACAAGAACAAGAAACGTCCAGGAAGAAAAGCAACAAGAGAAACCGTGTGAGCATGAGACACCAAGAAATGGATCCCCTTGGCCGAGAGGAATGAAAGTGCCGTTTCGTCCTCTCGACCTTTTTTATCTGCATGTTGGGTACCTACCATCTTGTCCGGCCAAGAACAATTTGACCACGGACGGCAATCGAACGACCGTTTGCGGAGGGGGCGACATGGGTACGGGCGCCGGTCCAGCACCACCACCACTTGTCGTTGTCGTAGTAGAAGTGGGAAGTTTGAGGGGACCATTGCTACTGGCATTCCAGTGATCCAACGTGGTGGGCCGATGCGTGGGAGTTTTGGGATGCGGTTGTTGATTGGGACTCGAGGGTCGGGGTGTGTGATGATGATTGTGCACATGAGGATTCATCATGGTTGTAATGATACTGATGAAATGACACTGTGCCAAGGAGTCAATCTGATTTATTCCTTCACCACGGTTGTGGTTTTTGCTTCCAATCTAGGAACTCGTGACACGCCTTGTTTCTCGCACTCTCCTTCTCACACACTTGCCCGTTGTTACTGGTTTCTTCTTCCTTTGCAAAGTGGATCTAAACACCCAACACCACCAACCAACAATCGAAGCAATCACCACACTAGTCAGATATGAATCTCTCGGTGCAATGGCTCCGCTCTCTCGGCCAAAAGAAAAAGCGTCATTCTTCCAATACTCCCAAAGGGTCTTTTGTGCGCGCCTGTCGGCAACTTCAAATCGACATGCCCAACCAATTGTTGGGGGGCGTTGGGGTTTTACGAACAAAAAACTCTCGAAAGAAGGGTTCCCCCCCAAACTCCCCCATTTGGGACAACCGTCGGATTCAATCGCAGCGTGTATCAGTCATCATCTGTCATTCTCTCTCTCTCGATCTAGCAAACAGACAACACCGTCATAAAAGAATGCTTACCAAAGTGAATAGACACCATGAGCATGGTACTACAAGAACAAGCACGACAATCGGGGCTTTTCGTATCGGACGAGACAGCCGAATGGAATGAAGCCGACTGGCCTCGTCTTGAGTGTGATGGATGGCAACAATATCATGCTACGGTCGATCTGAATCATCCCGATATGGACGACACTGACAACACCAGGGGACAAACCGTCGTCCTGTTGGGCGGACATCAAAACCCAGGTACAACCAATTCCGTTCTTGTATTGAACTTGGCAGAGTCCAACAAGCAGTGGCGAAGAGGTCCACCCATGAACCAGAAACGTCAGAACCATGCCGCCGTTGTTTGCAATGGTGGAGTTTATGTAATGGGAGGACACTATGGAGCAGATTTGGATTGTATGGAACGAATTGACATCAATGATCTGCTGCAATCATCTTCGACACCGAGCAGCACACATGAGAGCCATTGGACGACATTAAACTGTCGATTGTTAACGAGGCGATGTGGATGCAGTGCTGTTGCGGTTCAAAATCGATATATTGTTGCAATGGGTGGATGGAACAGGTTGGAAGCCTTATCGTCGGTGGATATTATTGATACCAACCATCACACTGTAGTTGCAGGACCACCCATGACTGTTCCCCGATCATATTGTGGCAGTGCGGTCATTGGCCACCGTATCTTTGTCGCTGGAGGCTGCACAACCAATACTTCGGTCGAATATTTGGACTTTACAACGGCTAGTGAGAATGAGGAGAGTAACGACGACAGTTTGTCTACAGTCATTTCATTCTCGTCCGCTTGGAAGACAACTCATTCTGATTTGGTGCTTTCCCATCCACGACATTCTTGTACAATGGTAGCCGTTGGATATTGCCTCGTGGTGGCGAGAGGAGAAAGTCCAACCGTACAAGTCTTGAATACGCACCGCTACCGTATGTGGAATCTCCCACCATTCGGAACTTACCGCCATTGCTCCAGTATGGTGACGTTTGCCAATCAAGTTGCCGTGATTGGTGAAAATCCGGATCCTACCTGTGCGACATTACCTCTAATGGACAAGAATACATGGTGCTTTTGTCGACTTTGTGAACAGCAATGCAACGAACGGTATCATTCTCTGGAAGGATCAGGTGCCCAAGATGTTCATGTAACGGGTAGTATGCGAAATGCCAATGTACGGCCCTGCTTGACCTCGACATTGCCTCGTAAACGAGCATGCCCAAATACTCCCTAGAGGACATGCTGATCAAAGGAAGAATGAAACTGAGACATGTTGTTCTTTATCGAGTGACTTGTTTCCTACATTCAGTTGCAATCCTATAGTATAGATAATGGTACCTGAAAAGTAGAATCAAAATGTTGCAAGATATGATCTGTGCTCTTTGTTGTCCGAGGATCGTTGAGGATTGCGAATTCTCCTGCTATAAAGACAACATACAATTCTCTGACGAACCATCCTACAAAACATATTGAATGATCGCAAAAGAATAAGAAACGAATAGCAATACTTGTTATATGGAATCGCCGATCTATATCGTTGATTTTCCTTTGCTTGTTTTACGTTGTCTCGCAATGGGATGCGGTTCTGGCACCAAGGGCTTTCTTGAATCCGATACATGCGTTCATGGGCTGTTGGGTGTGCCTTGAAGGCACATGCTATGATCCTGCTTCCTCAGTCCGCACATGTTACTGGACGACGAGACCAAGCGGATAAGAAAGAGTAATGGTTAGTGAGCATATCTTGTGCAATGCTAGTATCATTGGAATTGTCAAGGGCGTGTTGTTTCTCGTGCTGATTGCGTCGGATGCCCCTGCTATTACGGTATAGTTGCTGGAAATGAACCTTTAATGAGGGCAATGTCACGACAAGTATGGGTCGTTATGGAACACTGTTTCTTTTACCCTCCTCCGGATGGGACAAACCTGTACATTCCTCCGTCGTTGAGGGTGATAAGGACTCGACGAGCAGGACCGAAGAATGGTTTGAAGTGGTAGGACTTGGATTCGGTGCGGTAAGGTCACAGGCCTTGGTCCAAGGATCGGTCGCAGTGTCCAGTGGCGATACTACTAATAGGAACCGACGGTGGTGTATTCCGAGCAGGAGAGGTTTCCAATCATGGAGAAGGAACAAGTTTCTTTTAGTGATGTCTTCTTCTTGCCAATTGACAAACAATCAAAGCAATCACATCACCCGAATCGCACACACAAGACGTAAATATATACCAATCTCTCTTGCAATGATGGCAGAGACATCATCCTTCCAGTACACGAGTATTCCCAAAGGGTCTTTTGTGCGCGCCCGTCGGGAACTTCAGAGTCGCAGATCGTCTCACGTCTTCTCCCCAACCAATTTTTTTTCCTGGGGGGGGGGGGGGGGGGCTTTGGGTTTTTACAAACGAACAAACGGAGACCCGAGAACGAGGACGAGACTGACAACAGTCGGATTCAATCACACTGCGTATCTGTCACTTCTCTCTCGATCTCGAAAAACAGCAAACGCAGACAACACCGCCATAAAAGAATGTTCGTACCAAAATGAATAATAGACACCATGAGCATAACATCACTGCAAGAACAAGCATGGCAGTCGGGCCTTGTTCTCTTGGACGAGACTGGAGAATGGAATGAAACCGACTGGCCTCCTCTTGAGGGTGATGGATGGCGTTCGTATCATGCATCGGTCGTACTGAATCATGCTGATCAGGACAACACCAGGGGACAAACCGTCGTTCTGTTGGGTGGATATCACCAAGACGGACGTGTCACCAATTCCGTTCTTGTATTGAACTTTACAGAATCCAACAAGAAATGGCGAGAAGGGACACCCATGAATAAGACACGTGTAGGACATGCCGCTGTTGTGTGCAACGGAGACGTCTACGTGATGGGAGGATACAATGGGTTTTATTTGGATTGTATCGAACGAATTGACGTCAACGATCTGCTGCAATCATCTTCGACAGAGAGCAGCACACATGAGAGCAATTGGACGACATTGAATTGTCGCTTATCCACGGCACGAAGCGCATGTTCTGCTGTTGCGGTTCACAATCGATATATTGTGGTAATGGGTGGATGGAACTGGCGGCAACACTGCTTATCGTCTGTTGATATTGTTGACACCCGCAATCACACTGTCATTGCAGGACCATCCCTTAATCATCCTCGACAAGTTTTTGCCAGTGCCGTCATTGGTCACCGTATCTTTGTCGTTGGAGGCTGCAGAACAAATACTTCGGTGGAGTATTTGGAATTTACAAAGCCTTGCGACAATGAGGAGAGAAACGACGACACTTTGTCCACAGTCATTTCCTTCTCGTCCGCTTGGAGGATTCATTCTGATTTGGTGCTTTCTGAGCCACGAACTGTTTGTGCAGCTGTCGCTGTGGGATCCTGTCTGGTTGTGGTGGGAGCATTCGGTCGAACCGAGCTAGTCTTGGATACACACCGCAACCGCGTGTGGAATCTCCCTAAGTTCCGAGATCGCCGCAGACCCGACAACATGGTGGCTCTTGCAGATCAAATTGTTGGGATTGTTGGAGGGAAGATTACTGACTCTGGGACATTACCACTCATGGACAAGACTACATGGTGTTTTCGTAAGCTCTGTGATAAACCACTTAACGGATGGTATCACTTTTTGGGAAGGATTCGGGAAGGATCGAGTAACCCCACTTTGACAGTAGCCTCTGAAAGTGCGACAGCCAATATCCGCCATGGTGACGAGAACGGCGGGAAGAAGGATCATAGTTAAGAAAGTGGACTACACATTTGCCCTTGAACGCTTGCGTTGGTTTTGTCGTGAAATCGTGAATCAATGGAGAGATCCTGTGAATCCAATTAGTTTCTAATCAAATAAAATGTTGCAACACGCTGTACCGGAGGACTTGTTTGTGGTCCAAAGGAATATAGAACAGTTAGGGACTTGGATGTATTCACTACTGACATACAGCACGTAATAAGCATACACTGTATGTTTATACTCCGGTTGATTGTTTGTTGTCGACTCAATCGATTGGGAGGCATGTCCTCCAAACCCTATCAGTGCAAGCCGGTGGCATTCCCCACCGATACAATGTATCTATATACTCAGGTTGCTAGTTTGTGGTGGACTCAATCGATCGGTGGGGCACTGACAGTTTAAAAAAAAGAGCAGCATTCAATCTCACGCCGTTCTAGCAGGTGGTGTCGATTTCATCCAAGTAATGCGTCTTTGAACGTTTTGGACAACCCCTCCACTTGTTGCTCTGGCTCTGGTAATCCAATCTCCTGTTCAAAGTACCAGACATTGTTGGTCTCATGGAAAGAGTCTTCGTGACATCGCTAAAAGACAGTCCTTCTCGTGGACTTGCTCTTGTTGCTGTTCTGTAGCAACCCTCGGTGTCGGTTTTTGTTGCAACTCTCAACGACAGGGACAACTTGAGTCACCGACTCGGCATCATCTGCAACATCCTAGAAGAGTGATCGTTCGTCTGGTGGTCACTTTCTTTTTTGTTTTTGAAATTTGTGGATTGTCACCGAGACCGCGCCATTGGAAGAATGCTGTTTGCCGATTCTTGCAAAGGGTGACAGTAACGTTCTTTTGCCTCCAGCACAAAATACCCATTTGAATTGGTCACTGTCTTGGTGCGTTGGCCTCTTAGGACATCACTACTTAGTTGTCGTTGTTAGTGTTGTGTGTGGTCTTGTTCGCACGTGCGGGTGTCCAGAAGTGTCGTTGTTGGGAGCATGGTGGTGTCGTCGATTGTCCTGGTTCTTTTGTCGTGATTGTTCGAGGGTGGATCGTTCTGTCGTAATAGGATGAGTCTTTGGGAAGAGTGGTGGCTTGCTCACAAAGAGCACTCTTGGATGTTTCTTCCTTTCTCCTGTCATCCACCATGACCGCGTCAACAGACTCCCTGCTTCAAATCATTCCACAAAACTCTTCATTCCAAAACCCATGGAACTTTTCAACGGAGAACACCAGGGGGCGGTCGGAATGCATCTCCACACCAAACAGTAAGGGACAAGTTCCCATTCATTCTCAAGCTGCCGAGCCATTTCTGGGAACGGAGGACAAGCAATAAAAGTGGCTTCCTTGTTGCTAGAGTTGTATCCAGAGGGAATTCGACAAAGGGGCAACAAATAGAAAAGGTCTTCGTAGGACCAAGTAGTGGTGGTGGTGTTTGGTTCCTTGGCATTCGTGCTGTGGGCATTGCCCATGTCTTTGTGGTTTCCTTGTGGTGGCGGGTGTTATCATGGAACGATGGTAAGGCTGTCTTTCATCGTCATGGCATCTTGGTGCTGCTTCCGGTATGCTGTGACGAGGCCATTGCTGCCGTGAACACTCTTACTATGACACTGGTCCCCTTTCGCCGCACATTATCCATGGTACTACCAGGACAAGGACGCGTATATTCGAGAGTCCTTCCCATATCCTTCTCTGATTCACATGCTGTGAAATCCTGCGACGAGCCACTGTGGTTTGAGAGCGACTTTTGCGCCGTAAGAAGGATGTGGTTCGTCCTTTGATCCTACAGGTCTTTTACATGGTTTGTATATTACAAACAAAATCTCTCGGCTCTCGGCCAATGGCTCCGCTCTCGAAGCGTCATCCCTCTACAATAATACTCCCAAAGGGTCTTTTGTGCGAGCCCGTCGGCAACTTCAAATCGACTCACCCAACCACAATTGTTGGGGGCTTTGGGGGTCTTACGAACGAGAAACGCAAAGGGGGAAATTCCGCCCCCCCAAAACTCTCACGCTCCACCTTCTGAGAAAAAAAATCGGATTCTATCATAAATATATCAGTCATCATCTGTCACCTCTCACGAACAACCAATAGCAAAACAACAAGCAGACAACACCCCCATAAAAGAATGCTTGCCAAAAGTGAAAAGTCACCATGAGCATGGCACTGAAAGAAAAAGCAGGTCAATCGGGCCTTGTCCTTTCGGACGAGAAATGGAATAATAACGACTTGCCGTCTCTTGAGGGTGGATGGCGTTGGCGCCATGCTTCTGTGGTACTGAATCATCCCGCTAAGGACAAGGACATCAATAACATCAATAACAGCAAACAAACGGTCGTCGTGTTGGGAGGAATCAAACAAGGTTGGATTTTTACCAATTCCGTTCTTGTATTGAACTTAACAGAATCCAACAAGAAATGGCGAGAAGGGACACCCATGAATAAGGGTCGTGAAGGACCTACCGCTGTTGTGTGTAACGGAGGCGTCTACGTGATGGGAGGAGACAATGGAGCACATTTGGATTGTATGGAACGAATTGACGTCAATGATCTGCTGCAATCATCTTCGACAGCGAGCAGCACACATGAGAGCAATTGGACGACATTGAATTGTCGCTTATCCACGGCACGAGGAGCATGTTCTGCTGTTGCGGTTCACAATCGATATATTGTGGTAATGGGTGGGTATCACAGGTCGTTAGACTCGTCTCTTTCGTCAGTTGAGATTGTAGATACCAACCATCACACTGTCATTCCGGGACCATCCATGGCTGTTCCACGGGTATGGTTTGCCAGTGCCGTCATTGGTCACCGTATCTTTGTCGTTGGAGGCAAAAACGGGTACGACGAACTTGACTCGGTAGAGTATTTGGAACTAACAACACATTGCGACAATGACGAGACAACGAAGGAGACTACTTCTGCAGTCAGTTCCTTCTCGTCTACTTGGATAATTCATTCTGATTTGGTGCTTTCCAACCCACAAGCATATTGTGCAGCGGTTGCCCTGGGATCATGTCTTATTATTGCATCGGGAGGACTTTTCAGAGGAACCGTGCAAGTCTTGGATACACACCGCAACTGTGTATGGAATCTCCCAGCATTCGGAAAGGGCCGTGAAGTGCGCAGTATGGTGACGTTTGCCAATCAAGTTGCCGTGATTGGTGGAAATCCAGATCCTACCTGTGCGACATTGCCACTAATGGACAAGAATACATGGTGCTTTTGTCGACTTTGTGAACAGCCATGGAACGAACGGTATCATTCTCTGGAAGGATCAGGTTCCCAAGATGTTATTGTAACGGGTAGTATGCGAACTGACAATGAACGACCCTGCATGACCTCGACATTGCCTCGTAAACGAGCATTGCCAAATACTCCCTAGATGTCATGATGATAAAAAAAGAATAAAAGCTAGACATGTTGTTCTCAATCGAGTGGCTTATTTTCTACAGTCACAGTTGCAATCCTAGTATAGATAATGGTAACTGAAAAGTAGAGCGAAAATGTTGCAAGATAGGATCTGTTTGTTTGTTTGTTGTCAGAGGATCATTGAGGATCGCGAATGAATGGGAGGGGCTGTCCCATTCTCCCGCTATCCAGCCAGGATACGGTTCTCCTTCCGGTTGATTGCCAATTTTCACATGCCCGGTTAAGCTCCTGACGAACTGTCAAAACTTACAAGTGACTATTCAACTGCGCGTCTCATCTTGATCCTGTTCCAAAAGAGAGTTCAAACTAACAGCAAGAGGATCGCTTTGTACGTTCATTTTAACTCGTCAGCGATGTACTTTGCTCCGGTGCTTGTGCTTGAACACTTATGATAGACAGTGTGGTTGCGTCGCCATGATGTTCGTGTCTGAGCCAGCTTCCATGACACTAATTTTCTTTTTGGAGGAGAGAAAGGTGCAATACACCAGTAGTTCATGGTGTGGATTCAATTCCGACAAACTCTTTATTCGCACAGGTGGACTTTGAAAAGAAAGTCAAGTCAAGGTAACGCTACCAGGTACTGTCGGTTCCATACTGTTTGTCGTTAGCGGTTAATAAAAGATATACTGTGTAGATTCCGCCACTACATTATATGATGGTTGTTTCCTCCAGCAGGTCGGCTTCGTCACTTGGTTGCACTGACTCGTCATTGAAAATCATGGTGGTCGTACCAGCTAGCAGCGACATGAGCTCGCCAGTTTCATGGACAATGATAGTCTCGTCGATTGACTCCTCGTACCATCGATAAGACTTGATTGCTGTCACCATATCCTGTGGTGACATGTTAGTCATCATGTCTGCATACTTTGAATACTCAGCCATGGCACGATCCACGCAAGTGTTGGAATCCGCACAGAGGAAACCTGTAACGGACGCCAATAGCAACACAACCATGAAGTGTTTCATGACCCAGCGACTACGAGAAATAGTGTTTACCTTGCTGCATGGAGGTTCCGAGCCACCCACCATGATGTTCATGATCCGAGATCGAGCTTCTTTCATTGATGTCGGCTTGTCACAGGTGTCGTCATTGTTCGCTCGGGTAGCCAACGTCGAGCGGTTACCGAGTGCTTTCTCATCGCCCATTGAGGTCTTACATGATTTCATGTCCCAGCTCGAATCTTCGTCGGGTAGACTCGGAAGGGCGATGCGACTCTTTTCCATGATCAATTCTTCACTACTCCAATCGGACGCGCAGGGAGTGGAACTGCGTTCCGTACTTCGATCCGTACTACTGCGGTCCTCGCCATCGGCTCGATTATCCTCCTGTTCCAACTTGGAGCATTCGTTGCGAACATGACGTTCCCATTCATCGGAAATACTGTCGCTGTCGTCAGATCCGCCAGTCATGGTCATATTCGATGTCAGTAATTGGGCACTGGAATGCTCCTCCACTCCTTTCTCTTGCATGTTGATCATGCTAGGTGCAAGTTGCGTGCGATTCGCTGAAACGCTAGGAACTCGATTCGAGCCTCCAAACTTTTTCATGTACCTCCAGTGGGGTGACTTTGCTGTCGATTCAGGGCCAGCTTCATCGTTGCTGCTGCTGGAACAATACTGCAGCTGATGGTTGTCCAATAAGGACGCTGTTCCGGCCATTTGAAATCTTCTGCGGAGAATTGACGAGGGACCAAATTTGGAAGCTTTCTTCAAAAAGCTATTCGTCTTGGTATCTTGTTTGGTAACATCGTTAGCATCCTTGGTACTTTCCGGCTCTAGGACGTATTCTGATTTTTGAACCAAGACTGGGTTGAAGGAGACGGACTTTTTGACCTTTGGTTTGTCTTCGGTGCTTCGCAGAAAGAGAGGCTCCCAGAACGTTGTCGTTGTGTTGGGTTTTTGTAAAATTGGTTTCAGCATGACATTGGGAGTACTATCCGCAATGACTGGGGTGGATGGTGTGTTATTGCCTGCAATGGCCCCATTGTGCCACAAGGGAGAGCAAGTGGGCATTTGATCGAGCAGAGATGGAATGGAACCGTCATTGAGAAGCAATGGGAAGGAAACAGTCTCTGGACTACCGCAACCGGGTCGACAGTCGTTCAATTGAACTTGCTGTTGTTGCCCCTTGTTGTCTATGGTTGGCTCAAAAAGGGATGGCGGTACCCTAATCTCGCCTTCGGAGGAACCACAAGCAACCACTGCAAGAAGCGTCGGAAAAGTTCCTGCAATTTGACTCTCAATCTTGTTCATTTGTTCATCAGAGCTACTACTATCTTCATCTTCGTCAGTCTCATTCTCTTCGTCCTGTTTGCCGTGCTCCGACTGGTGAGCAAGCTTGCGACGGTACTCGGCTTCCAAAGGGGAAAAAACCATGCCTTGTTGGCTGTCCCCGACTGGGGGTTGGGGAAGGAACACGTCGGATCCCCGTTTCGTAGTGGAAATGGATAGGCATGGCATTGTCGGCACAGGCGACGCTTGGGCCGGGTCGCCTCCACTGGTGGAACTTGCACCAACGCATACAGGAGTGGAAGCGGATGAGTCCATGACCTTGTTCCAGGAGGTTTCGACCGAATTCATGTACTGCTGTAGTGTATCCAACACTTGAAGAACATCGTCCCCACGAGGGCTTTGTTTCTCAATCGTTCTGCTGTTTTCTTCACTGTTCGTGGATAGAGTAACTTTACTACTCTCGGCAGGACTCTTGTTCAAATTCTTTTCCTCATCCGATGTCGTTCGTTCCTTGTCATTGTTCTCGTCCTGTCTGTCGGATTCCGTTTTCTCGTCCTGTTGGCCGTCCTTGACACAGTCTTGTTGCGGGTCTGGTAGTTGCCGCTCTTGGTTGGTCTCCTCGTCCACCACCACTGGCGTCGTCGTTTGTGGTGGTTGCACCAGGGACAAGGAGGGTCCGACATAGTGGTGTATCATTTCGAAAATGGTATGAATGCCATCTTCCGTCTTGGGTGGTTCGTTGGTGGTACTGATGTTGTCGGACGTTGTCGTATTACTCTCCGTTGCTGGATCCGCACCACGGGAAGGGAATGGCATTTGGCACGATTCCGCGTTGGAACTCGGGATGGTGCGGATTCCTTCATTACCCAAATGTCGATCGGAATGGACGACAGTGGGTTGGTCGTGGAGGAGTGTGTGACTGTCTTGTTGTTGT
Organism: Epithemia pelagica; assembly: GCA_946965045.2. NCBI lineage: Eukaryota > Bacillariophyta > Bacillariophyceae > Surirellales > Surirellaceae > Epithemia > Epithemia pelagica. The sequence continues at coordinate 3,676,695 of OX337235.1, forward strand.
TGGGGGTCCGGATCCGTCGCGTTGTTGCTGGAAGCGTCCATCTGGTCGTGGTTGCCGTCCTCGTTGTTGTTGTGAGTGGCGGTGTGATCGTTGCAGTGGTTGGAATCCTCTTCTTGGCTGGGTGTTGCTGCCACACGTGTTGTCGTCATTGTCGTTGTCGTTGTCGTTGTGGTGGTGTTGGAATCCGGTGTCGTTTTGTCGTGTCGTCGTAGTGGTGGGCATGGCGGTTTCCCAAAACTTGTCGTCGTCCTTGTCGCTGTTCCTGTCGTTGTCGTCGTGGGAGACGAGTTGGTGGTGGTCCGCACTCGTGTCCAGGACCGTTCCATCATGGTATCCATGTACTGTTGAATGGTTTCCAACATGGGATGAACGCCGTCCAACGACGACACTGTCGCCGAAGAAGAAGAAGAAGAAGAAGAAGAAGAATGGGTGGTGGTGGTGGTGGCTGAGGACATGGTATTCTTCTGGCCACGGGGTTCCTGGGTCGTTGTCCTTGTGGCATGCTCCTGCGACTGCGACTGCTGTTGGTCGTGTGGTGCTTTTTGTGGCAGAACTGGTGTCGTTGCTGGTGCTCGTCCGGCCGGTTCTTGTGGCAACGAGGAGCTATTACTGGCTGAACTGTTGCGTGTGGGAGGTGGATTCTTGGGATGGTGGTTGGTATGGCTATTACTACCACAGCTCAAAAGTGGTGCCGGACGACGACCAAACGAGGCTTGTTCGAATCCGCCACACTTGCGATCCATGGTCCGAATCCTGCGTGGGACGGTCGTGGCGGTCAGTTGGACCCATAGGGGTTCCTCGTTGGTTTCTTCTTGTGCTGCTGCTGCCTGTGGTTGTGGTGAAGAATGGGGTTGGGATTGTGAATTGGTCCCGTGTGTGCCATTCCTGGTAGACGGACGATTGGGAGGTGGGACGGTGGCTGTTGCGGCGGCTCCTGGAGGTTCTTGTTCTTGTGGTTGCTGTTCTTGTTCTTCGACATTGGAAAAGGAGGACACCAAGGACGGAGAGAGGGGCAAGGTTACCATGCCAATCATGGTGGGAGACTGTCGTGGACGACGGCCAGGAGGAGACGATGATTTGGCACGAGTACGAGACATTTGGTTGGGACCGTAATGGCCCTGGCCATGACGACGACGCTGACGACTCGTGTGGGACTGTCGTCGATGGGGAGGCTGTGAACGACGACGACGACGACGACGCGCCGAAGCATCATGTGCCGTCGTCGAACGAGACGAACCAATGCGAGAAGCAGTTGTCGTTGTCGTTCCAGGATCCACCACCGGAGAAGGACGGTTGCCATGAGGAGTAGGAGGAGGATCCTTGCCACCCGGAGGATCCTGGTGGTGGTTGTGGTTGTTGTTGTTGTTGGTGGTAGTGGGCAAGGAAGGTTGTGGAGAGGCTCCCGCAATCATGCGTTGAATGGAAGCCGCCATGTCGTGGGGATCCATGCGTTCTTCGGGTTCGTCGTCCTCGTCCTCGTCGTCACTGCTACTGCTACTGGAAGACGACGACGAGGGTGGAGGATCTCGGGGTGCTGGTGCTTCATAACGGGGAAAGGCCGACGGTGCATCGGGCAGTTGTGACGATTCGTCGTCGTTGTCGTCGCGTTGTTGTTGTTGTTGTTGCTGCTGACGTTGTTCAATGAATTGCTGTTGATACCGTCGAATGCTGAATCGTTCCAAGGAATGGGACGACGACATGATGATGATATTGACGATTCCCAAAAACAAAAACAAAAGAAAGCGCTTCACGTTGTGTACCACAAAACTACCTTGTCATGAATGTCGGTACACTTTTTGGAATATCGTCCTTGTGTTGGGAGGATTTCCAAACTACACACACAGTAATAGATGGAACCGCTCGACATTGACACTGCACGGGATGGGTGATGGACCGAGCCCTGTACAATCCATCGCATTCTAGAGTTGTTGTTTGTGTGTGCTGGACAGAGACCAGGGACAAGCGGATGGTTCGCCCGGCGTGTGTGGTCCTTATGGGGACATAAGTACCTGACAAGTCTTGGTCGGGACCCACTCAAATACCTACACTAAGTATTTGGTTTCGAATGGAGTACATAGAGGACCAGCGACCGTCGGTGATTCGTATATAAAAAGGGGACAATGTGCGACTGCGACAGTCGCACGCCGTTCTTTAACAGTACTTCGGTCCAAACTCCTCGACAACCGTTATTCGCATGACAACGGATGGGATTTTTTGTAGATAGAATTGAGTATCTACAAATACCTACCATAGGCTTGACACGCTCGCGTCGAACATTTCGTAAGTACCTCAATCGGACATTCGGTACAACGGATGGGATTTCTTCTAAGTATCCAAGGAAACGATCCGCACCTCTTGCATCGTCTCATCTTTTCGAGAGGTGCTGCCACACGCTGTGGCCAGAAACACGCCACGAAAGCATCCACAAGAGGAACAAACAAACGACAACAAAAGAACAAGAACAACAACAACAACCACCACCATCCGTACCATGATGAAAGAATCTAGTGAGGCCATTCCGCCGCAACAGCCGACAGAGGAAAAGGAGGACTGTACCTTGTCCTCTCCTCTGCCAGAGGAAACGCCGGATCCTGTTCCTCGACTACCTCACGATCCGCATTATCAAGCCACGTGTACGTCGCAAACCATTCCTGGTACCTCCGTATTGTCGTCCACTCTATTGACGACGCCCACACGAACAATGGTCGATTCCGAACAAGAAGAACAAGAACAAAAGGAGCAGTCGGCTCAACGACAATGTGTGGGACCACCCGTGTTGTTCAAGGAAGATCCACCCGTCTCGTCCCTGTCCGATTCCTCCTCCTCGGCCTCGTCATCCTCCTCCTCAGCATCGTTATCCTCTGGCTCGGGTGCTGCCATGTCGTCGTCCTTGTCGACGTTGGATCGTCCGATCCAGCCGCCGCCGCGTCGTCCGGGTCGTGGTCGGAGTCGTTTGGGCCGTCGTTCGACCAAGCCATTCCGGGTACTGCGGTCCAGTAGTGTCTGGCATGCCACCACCACAACGACCAGAACAAGGACCAGAACCACAACGATCAAGGCACCGCAACCAGCACAACCAGCACAACAATCCCAACGACTCGTGTCACGTGCCGCTACCGCCGAAGCACGACAAGATGTCGAATCCCAAACGACGGGGCGACCACAGGGTAGTACCAGTAGTACCGTCCAGCGGTTCCACGACAAGCACAACCACAACAAGAGCCAGAACCAACCAAACAACAACAACGACCCCACCAACCCGAAACGAGGCAACGACGAGGAAAAGGATGACACGAGTGAGGAATTGGTGCCTCTCATGCTTCCCGATCCGCCCGCCACGGGCAATCCAGTAGCACAAGCAGCAGCAGCACCATCATCCTCATCCGTTTGGAGACTGTCCTCTTCCTCCTGGACCGCCGCCGCCGCCACCATTTCAAACTGGGTTCCACAACACATGGTGGACCAACGGACAACTAGTACGGCTGCCACAGATTCCCTGTGGCACGACTGGACCCGTTGGACGCGCAGTGAACCCTTTCCGAATGACACCACCACCACCAACAACCACAACAACAACAACAACACTGGCAAACCAACAACCACAACATCCACAACGACGACGACGACGACGATCCAGCCAATGGTGGGTGGCCATGAAACCAGCACCACCAACAACAACTGGTCGTGGCCTCGCGTACCATTCGTTCGGTCGACCGACGCGGTTCCTTCAAGGGATGGTAGAATGTGCTCTCAACAACAGCAAGAGGAACAAAACCCCAACGAAACGAAACAAGAACCAGAACACGCAGCCACAGCTACAACAAGCCAACCATTGGTGATGGTTGACCCGAATGCCTCCTCTTCGTACAGGACGATGGAATTTCAGGCTCCCATCCGATTACAGGATCCGGGTGCGACACGAATGACAGCCGTCGCCCAAGCCGTTTCGTCGTGTTCCTCCTTCCATTCGTGCCCACCCATGAATGAGGATTGGAACAATCCGGTACCCATTCCAGAAGAAAACGACAAGGACAAGGACGATTGGGAGAAGAGTAGCAACTTGGGACCACGCTTTCAATTCCTGCACGATTTGGTCTTGAATCATACGTGCACCAGTTGGGCCAAAGATACCACGGCCACGACCCTTCCAGCCGCCACCACAACCGTTCGGGAACCGTCATTGTTGTCACCCGCACAGTCCGATAATACGGACCGGACGAGGACAGGGGCGCCGCCGACCGCCTCACCAAGAACTCAGCCAGCTGCTGATCCATCTACACCGCTGTCGTCATCGGCCTTGGAATACTGGATGGGTGGTTCGTATTATCGTCGATTGCTCAGCTCTGGCAATACGGCAGCAGCAGCAGTAGATCCGTCCCTGGGTCACATTCACAACAACCAGAGTATTCCAGCAGTGCCACAAGTCCAGAAAAACCAACACGCGATGGAACCGGATGGTGATAAGGACAAGCACAACGACACTGATGGCAATCAGAGCAGTTTGCACTGCTGCAATCGGAATGGACTGGACGACGACGACGACTTGTTGGCGTCCCCTGCACGCCCTCGCCCACGATTGGAAACCGCTCCTGCTCGGGATGTACAAGCGTCGGTTCCTAGTATCACCACCACAGCGACGGACCCTTGGACTAGAGCCTGTACTGCACCAAACCCAAGCCCCACCATGTTGAACCATACTGCTGCTGTCGAGTCCTCATCACCTGCACAGATGGAGGAGGAATCCACTGGTTTGTTGTTGTCCCATTCCGAGGGTAAACCAAACCGTTGTTCCACAACGACCCATTCCTCCAAATGTGTCGTTGTGACATTGGCTTCTACGACACCACCATTGTCTCCGCGTGTACGACGCATTGATCCCATTCCGGGAACCCCGTCCTCCACGGTGAGACGAGGACACGTGACGGATGCCAGCCACGTCTCATCACCACAACCAGCACCACAAAACACGGTCCACTCATCCCCCAAGACGCTACTGGAAGATGCCGAGACGGAAAGTATTTCCGACATGGTACAAGTCCTGCATCAATACTTGAGCCTGATTGAACGACAACCATCTCATTCCGATGATGCAGTCTCGATCTCGTCGTGTTCTTCCTCCAAGCCCTTGTCTCCAGCATCTCTCGGTTCATTTCCAGCAACGAATACAGGAGGGGCATCCGACGCAGTCATGCGCACGACCAACGACACTCCTCATGTTCCTCCTCTTGACACAGTGCCTCTCAATCAAGCATTGTCCTATCTGCAATCCAATCAACGTCCCATTCTCTTTGACAGTGAAATGGAGGAAGACGAAAGTGGAGAAGGTATTACTACCGACAATGGCAATGAGGCCGACGATGAAGCCAATGGTGACGACCGCGATGGTACCACGCCCATTACTACTGGAAATCCCGTCAGTATTCCCCCTCTTTCGGATGCTATGGTTCCAGCTATGGATCTTGACAATTCCAATGACGACGACAACGACAGTGAGGATCATGTCACTGCCGCCTCCATGGCACTCTTGCGAGCCACCTTGATGGAGCAGCAACTACAAGAACAAAAACTCGAGTACCACAATTATCATGGTAGCCCGACCACACTGATGATGGATCAAATGTTGTCCGTGTCGTCCTTGATTCACCCGACGTCGTCCAGTGACAGCAATGGCAACACGAGCGATACGGATACGACAAGCAATGCAGCCGAGGATACCTCATCGTGTGGTGGTAGCGTGCAACCAATGGGACTGGTCTTTTTCCAACAGCCGCAGCAGCAAAAGCAAGTACCATTCAAATCGCTCCTGTCCACGAAACCAAGCGCGGCGGAATCAACACCGGACAAACAACAAGACCATGAGTCGAGTGCCATTGTCAAACCACAAACGACAAAAGACGCCACAGCAACGGAAGAGGACATTGGCAATTCCAATGATAGTAGCATTCTTTCAGATGAGACTGACAGTTTCAAGAGTTGCCTTCTCGCTCTATCCACCAGTGAGGCCTCCTGTCCAAACACTGATGACACGTCGAATTCAGAACTTTCTGAGACAGAGACAGTGGCACAAGCCCAAAACCGTGAACGAGACAATGATATCCCACCGATGCACTGTCCCCAAGAAGCTTTGCTCGATGACTCCATGTCCAATAGCGTGCCATCGAACCAGAGCAAGGATATCGAAAACGTATCCGAATCTGGTACCAGCGGCAACCTTGCAGAAATGTGTTTGAGTGTGGCTCGATATATTCTGTGGTGTATGTTGGCCTTGAGCCTGGCACTTAGTTTGGCTGGACCCGACAAGCTCCAAGCATTGTCCTTGTCCATGCAACGACGGCAACAAGAATACTTTTCTTCAGTCAACGTGACGCAAGTGTACCTTCAGCTTCAGGATTTCACCAAGCCTTGGACCGAATCGGCGCACTCTTTTTCGGAAATGAGTCTTGTCCGTCCCACGTTGGGCGTTGTACTTCGCAACACCGTTCGATTGACATGGAGAACCGCGGCCATGAACACGAAACTTTGGAATCCACAAAGCACTTTCTACGAGTACTGTTCCAGTACTTTAAGGTAGGTTTCGAGTGCGCTCAACCCAAGGCCTGTGCACTAGATGCTCACCAACCATTACTCTTTTCTTGCCTCTTGTTCACTCTTTGTCCAGGAACATGTGGCGTGAACTCTCTCAGCCTTACGAAAGCCATGGTCCACAGACTGAGGAAGCCGCATCATAGCATGCCCCTTCAAGGCATACCCTAAAGCCCATGAACGCATATCTCTGATTCAACAAAGCCCTTGGTGACAAAACCGCATCCCATTGCGAGACAAAGTAAAACAAGCAAAGGAAATTCAACGAGGACATGGGCCGGTGATTCCATATAACAAGTATTGCTATTCGTTTCTCATTCTTTTGAGATCACCCAATTTTGTTGTGTAGGATGGTTCGTCAGAGAATTGTATGTTGTCTTTGTAGCAGGAAAGTAGGATGGTTCGTCAGAGAATTGAATTTTGTCTTTATAGCAGGAGAACTCGCGATCCTCAACGATCCTCTGACAACAAACAACACAGATCATATCTTGCAACATTTTCGTTCTACTTTTCAGTTACCATTCTCTATACTAGGATTGCTACTGTGAACGTAGAAAACAAGCCACTCGATTGAGAACAACACGTCTAGGTTTGATCCTTCCCTTCGTCACCATGGCATCTAGGGAGAATTTGGCCATGCTCGTTTACGAGGCAATGTTGAGGTCAAGCAGGGCCGTACATAGTCATTCCCCATACTACCCGTTACATTAACATCTTGGGAACCTGATCCTTCTAGAGAATGATACCGTTCGTTCCATGGCTGTCCACAAAGTCGACAAAAGCACCATGTATTCTTGTCCATTAATGGCAATGTCGCACAGGTAGGATCCGGATCTCCACCAATCACGGCAATTTGATTGGCAAACGTCACCATACTGCAGACTTCACGGAAATTTCCGAATGATGGGAGATTCCACACGCGGTTGCGAAGCGTATCCAAGACTTGCACGGTTCGACTGTGTGGTTCTGCCACCACCAGACAAGATCCTACGGAAGCCACTAAACAAAAACCTGGGTCGGAAAGCACCAAATCAGATAGAGTCGTCTTCCAAGCGGCCGAGAAGGAAATGACTGTAGACAAAGTGTCGTCGTTTCTCTCCTCATTGTCACAGCGCTTTGTAAAGTCCAAATACTCGACCAACGTATTGGTTGTGGAGCCTCCAATGACAAAGATGCGGTGGCCGACGACCGCACTGGCACACCATGATCGTGAAACAGTCATACTTGGTCCAGCCGTGACAGTGTGGGTACTGGTATCAACAACATCCACATCCACCGACGATAAGTTGTCGTGCCCCCTGGTCGATCCGCCCATTACAACAATGTATCTATTGTACACCGCAACAGCACGGCATCCACGTCGCCCCGTTGACAATCGACAGTCCAGTGTCGTCCACTTGGTCTCATGTGTGCTGTTGGATGTTGAAGAAAATGATTGTAGCAAATCATTCGCATCAATTCGTTCCATGCAATCTAACATTGGGCCAAAAAAGCCTCCACCGCCACCCATTACATAAACTCCACCATTGCACACAACAGCGGCATGTGATTGACGACTCTGATTCATGGGCGGTCCTTCGCACCACAGCTTGTTTGGGTCTGCTAAATTCAATCCATGAACAGATTTGGTCATATTGTACCGGTTGTCGTATCCACCCACGACGACGACCGTTTGTCCGTTGTTGCTGTTATTGATGTCCTTGTCCTTAGCGGGATGATTCAGTACCACCGAAGCATGACGCCAACGCCATCCACCCTCAAGAGGAGGCAAGTCGGTTTCATTCCATTTCTCGTCCGAAAGGACAAGGCCCGATTGACGTGCTTTTTCTTTCAGTGCCATGCTCATGGTGACTTTTCACTTTTGGTAAGCATTCTGTTATGACGGTGTTGTCTGCTTGCTGTTTTGCTATTGGTATAGTTCGTGAGAGGTGACAGATGATGACTGATATGTGTGCGGATTGCGGATGTATGATGATGATAGAATCCGACTTTTTGTCCCACAAAAGCGTGAGTTTTTTTGGGGGGGGGGGTCGGAATTTGGTTGGGTGAGTCTATTTGAAGTTGCCGCCGGGCGCGCACAAAAGACCCTATGGGAGTATTATTGGAAGGATGACGAAGCCATTGCACCGAGAGATTCTGTTTTGTAATATACAAACCCCATATAAAAGAACTGTAGGATCAAGACGAACGACATTCTTTCGGCGCAAAGTCGCTCACAAACCACAGTGACTCGTCGCAGGAGTTCGCAGCATGTGGACCAGAGAGGGATATGGGAAGGACGTCGTTTGGTAGTACAATGGGTAATGTGCGGCATAAAGGGACCAGTGCCATACTAGTAAGAGTGACCACGGCAGCAATGGCCTCGTCACAGAATACCGGAAGCATCACCACAAGATGCAATGACGACGAAAGACAGTCTTACCATTGTTCCATGATGATACCCATCACAACAAGCAAACCAGAAAGACATGGGCAATACCCACGGCACGAATGCCAAGGAACCAAACACCACCACTTTGTCCTACGAAGGTGTTTACCAAATGTCGAATGTCATTTCCCAATACCTGGATACAAAGAGAAGAAGAGAAACAGAAGAAGGAGCAAGCCACCACTCTTCCCGCAGACTCATCCTTCATGAGCACCACACAGAAATAGCCAGAAACGAGGGGCGTTGCATCACGGCACCCAATAATGAGGATTCGAAAAAAGAAAACCAACTCCACCGCAAAGCAGATTTGATTTTACCAAGGATTCGTTCACCTCTGTTATATAGTATTACGACAAAGCGATCCACCCTCGAACCACCACGACAAAAGAACCGGACAATCGACGCCACCACCATGTGCTCCCAACCACGAAACTTCTGGACACCCGCACGAAACAGAAAAATGACCCATACGACCGAAGAAGACCACACACGACAATAACAACGACAACTAGGCAGTGATGTCCCTAGAGGCCAATATCAGACACTGCACCAAGGCCACAGACAGTGACCAATTCAAATGGGCGTTTTTGTTCTGGAGGCAAAAGAACGTTACTGTCACCGGTTCCAAGAATCTAGTCTGCCCGCAACAGCATTCTTCCAATGGCGCGGTTTCAGTGACAATCCACAAATTTCAAAAACAAAAAGAATCTGACGACCAGATTGTTTTTATAAGATGTTGCAAATGATGCACCACCGACTTGCAACAAGAACCTACACCGAGGGTTGCTACAGAACAACAACAAGTGCAAGTCCACGAGAAGGACTGTCTTGTAGTAATGGCACGAAGACTCCATCCATGAGACCAACAATGTCCGTGAAATAGGTGAGATAATATTGCTGGCACCTGGGACTTTGACTAGGAAATTGGATGACCAGAGCAACAAGTAGACAAAACAAACTGGATGGACAGCGCAACCAATTTATAGGGGTTATCGAGACGCATTACTAGGATAAAATCGACACCACCTGGTAGCGGCGTGAGATTGCATTGCTGTTCTTTTTCAAACTGTCAGTGCCCACCGATCGATTGAGTCCACCACACACTATAGCAACCTGAGTATATAGAAACATGGGGCATTCCACCGGCTTGCACTCAGAGGGATTGGAGGACATGCCTCCCGCTGTAGATAGCAATGGCCTAGAGACTGAGGAGTCCGGATCATAGCACGTCCCTTCAAGGCATACCCTAAAACCCCCGAACGCATGTATCTGATTCAAGAAAGCCCTTGGTGCGAAAGCTGAATCTCATGACGAGACAACGAAACACTACAAGCAAAGGAAAATTAATCATATGGATCGGCGATTCCATATAAACAATTATCGCTACATTTCGTTCATTCTTTTGAGATCATCCAATATTATTTTGTAGGCTGGCTCGACAGAGGATTTTACGAATGTCTTTGTAGCGGGAGAATGGGACAGGCCCCTTTCATTCATTCCCGATTCTCAATGATCCTCTGACAACAAGCAAACACATCCTATCTTGTAACATCTTCGTTCTACTTTTCAGGTCCCATTATATCTACAAGGATTGCATTTGAATGTATAAAACAAAAGTCACTCGATCGAGAACATGACGTCTAGATTTCATCGTTCCCTTTATCACCATGGCATCTATTTGGCCATGCTCGTTTACGAGCCAATGGCGGGGTCAAGCAGGGTCGTACATGAACATTTCGGATACCCGATCCATTGGCATCTCGGGCACACGATCCTTCCCGAAATTGATATCGGTCGCTCCATGGTTGCTCACAGAGTCGACGAAAACACCATGTCTCCTTGTCTATTAGTGACAATGTCGCAAAGGTAGGATTCCGATGTCCACCAATCACAGCCACTTGATTGGCACAAGTCACCATACTGCAGTCTTCATGGTGCCTCCGCAATGGCGTGAGATTCCACACGCAGTTGCGGTGCGTATCCAAGACTTCTACGGTTGGATTGTTTTCTCCTCCCGCCACAACCAGACAAGACCCAACGGCAACCACTGCACAACAATCTCGTGGGTTGGAAAGCACCAAACTAGAATGAGTCCTCCAAGTGGACGAGAAGGAAATGACTGGAGACAAAGTGTCGTCGTTTCTCTCCTCATTGTCACAAGGCTTTGTAAAGTCCAAATACTTTACTGAAGTATTGGTTGTGGAGCCTCCAACGACAAAGATGCGGTGGCCAATAACGGCACTGGCACAACATTCTCGAGGAAAATTCAAGGATGGCCCTTCAATGACAGTGTGGTTGCAGGTATCCATAATTTCAACCAACGACAATTTCCTCCAGTTCCATCCGCCCATTACAACAATGTATCGATTGTGCACCGAAACAGCACAACATCCAGATCGTCCCCTTGATAATCGACAGTTTAATGTTGTCCAATGGCCATCATGTGTGCTGCTTGGTGTAAAGGATGACTGCAGCAAATCATTGGCATCGATCCGTTCGATAGATCGATAAAGTTCGGAATGGTCTCGTCCTCCCATTACATAGACACTTCCATTGCACACGACAGCGGCATGTTCTTCACGACCCTTATTCATTGATGGCCCTTCTCGCCAGTGCTTGTTTAGGTCTGCCAAGTTCAATACAAGAACGGAATTGGTGACACGTCCGTCTTCGTGATAACCACCCAACAGGACGACGGTTTGTCCCCTGGTGTTGTCCTGCTCAGCATGATTCAGTACGACCGATGCAGGAAACTCACGCCATCCACCCTTGAGAGGAGGCCAGTCGGTTTCATTCCATTTCTCGTCCGAAAGGACAAGCCCCGACTGCCATGCGTGTTCTTTCAGTGTCATGCTCATGGTGTATTTTTCACTTTGGTACAAGCATTGTGTAATGGCGGTGTTGTTGGTTTGCTATTTTGCGAGATTGCGAGAGACAGAAGTGACAGATGATGACTGATACACGCTCAATGCTCAATAATACTTGTGATTGAATCCGACTGATGCTGTTCGTTGTTGTTGCAGAGAGTTTTGGGGGAAGATTTCACTTTTTCTCGGGTCCCCCCTTTTCGTTTTTTGTTGTTCGTAAACCCCCCAAGGCCCCCCAACACACCTGGTTGGGGTTGGCTCAAGATGCCGACGGGCGCGCACAAAAGACCCTTTGGGTGTCTTGGAACGGATAACGCTTTTTTCGTTGCACATGTGGTGCATAGTCATGGTTGCCTCTTGTGTGTGTTTGATTAGGGTGGTAAGTGCAATCAAAGAAGCAAGATGCCAGGCTTGTGTGAGATGCAGGAGAAAGGGTTGATGGACACAGTACAGAAACGTCTTGGACGGATTCTCCATGATGATTCATCAGCAACAAGAAAGTGTGGATTGGCCGCCACTTGACGGACACCACCAACAGCAACACAAACTCCAGCGTCACCTACTGCGGTTACCAAGCACAATGCCACTGCCACAAAACGCAATAATCCAACGAACAAATAGAGAAATCAAGCAAAAGACCAATAAGGACAACCACGGGTATTGCATTTCATGCTGAAAATCCCAATACCACGTAGATGGAACAGTGAATCAATCCATTTCAAGCACAAGAGGATACCTTATAAAGACGACCGAGACGATGATGAGGACATGGACACTGCTAGTCACGTTGGACCTTGCTTTCAATTTCTTCGCGGATGAGATCTCAATGAGTCTGTAGGTGGGTGGAGGATTCCACAACACTTTTATCAGCAGCCGCCATTCTGGAGACTTTTCCTATTCGAAAAAGGAGGACATCAAGGTGCTTCTTTTTTCAACCCAAGCATGAGTTCCATCGAGACTTTTCCTATTCGAAAAAAACGAGGACATCAAGGTGCTTCGTTGTCAACCCAGGCAAGAGTTCCATCTTTGCCGCTGACGACCACGACGGAGAGTCTCCCTCTTCCCTCTGCAAGTATGTTGGATGGGTGGTAACAGGTGATTCGCGCAAATGGTCATGGTCTACAGCAAAAGGGTAATGGCAAAGGATCACAAAAACAAGTTGGATCGAGTGGATTGGATCGGTTCCGTCACCATGGCTCTCTAGTTTGTTACGGATACGAGGAGGAAGAACGAACCATCTCCCAGCAATCATAGGTACTTGTTGTGAAAGGATTCTCGGTTCGGTTGCGTAGACGACCTACGCAACCACGCCGAACCTCGAACGATACCAAGCTCGGGCATTTCCTTGTACTTTTTCGTACTGGAGGATGGCACTCGACGGTTCTCAATCGTTACAAGTCAGAGACAGCTTTTGACTGTCGTCATTCTTTCGAGGCTCGTAGATGTTCCATTACCCAACAGGAAAAATGTTACGGATGTCGCCTCTCGAAAACGTCCCTCTCGTTTCCATGATGCACGAGGCACATCCGCCCAAATTCGAACAGCAGGTCTCGGGTCGAGGATTGTGAGAGATGGAGCTTGGAGACGTTACATTGCAAATTATGGGAGTCTGTGTCTGGTGGACCTCGATTGTGAAAACTCTCCTACGGCCCAAGTAGATGAGTTGGACTCAGGTGGCAAAAGAGATTATGGTTAAGATCTAGAATGTTTGGATCTTTTAGGGATCGTGTAAACGTCCCCAAAATTGTGTCGCGTATACGTTGTGACCGTTGAGCACGCGAGGCGAGAATGCTATTATTTTAACACTCCCTCTCGCGCACAATTGTGGTCGTCCATCCCATGACTTGTGTCCTCAATGGGTCGAGCATCGCTTTGGACAGGGGTTTCGTCAAGTAATCGCTCAGTTGCTCCGTTGTAGGGATCGCGTAGATAGTGATGTCCCCTCGCTCCACATAACTCCGGAAGTGATGCAGCTTTACGTTGAGGTGTATCGTTCGTGGGCGGAACTTATGGACTCGAGCCATCTCGAGCGCTCCGCTATTGTCCTCGAATACCTTGCAATGTAACTTAGCCCTTGTGTCCGCTATGTCGATTCCATGCGCCTTCATTTCTTTCAGTATTTCCATGAGTGGGATAGCTTCTCGTAGTGCATATGACAATCCAGTGTATTTGCTCTCGGTCGAGCTAAGGGCGATCTCTGTCTGTAGTTGTGATTTCCACACGACTGGGCACCCTTTGTATCGGATGATGTACCCGTGACGCGAGTTCGTTCTGGTCCCAATTTCCCGCAAAATCGGCGTCTACGAATACTTCCAAGCCTGCACTCTGGTCTGGCTTAAACGTCATCCCCTTTTGTCGCGTCCCCAACAGGTACCGACCCAACCACTTGACTGCTTCGCCATGTTCCTTGCGCGGGTCCGAGCAAAAGCGTGCGCATTGATGAGTCGCGTAGGCTATGTCGCTTCGTGATCCCGCTTCCAAGTAATTTAGCATTCCCACCACTGAGCGATAGTTGAAGTGGTTGTCAAATGGTGCCGAGTCGGTGTGGCGCTTTAGGAGCTTTGATGACGCCGCTGGAACGTCCTTTGGTTTCACCGTTCTTCCATCCAATCGCAGTGCGGATAGCACCTTGTCAATTAGGTGCGGTTGTGTGAATTCGATGGTCCCATCCTTTTGCTTTTCGATGTTGACTCCCAAGAAATCTTTGATTGTTCCTTCGACCGTGATGTTTAACCCGGCGTCTTGGATTTCCTTGATCACTTGGTTGATCTCCTCTTGGTCTGGTCCAGTGATTATGGAATCATCCGTATAAAGCACGTAGACGGTGTTCCCTTTGTAGAAGACACACTCATCGATGCGCGACTTGGTGAATCCCACATCTTCGACCAATCGTTTAGATAGGTATTGATACCATACTCGTCCTGCTTGCTTCTGGCCATATAGGTTGGCGTGGAGTTTGAACGCATAGTCGCGCTTATCCTTCCCATCCGCGAGCTCGTATCCTCGCGGGATTTCCATGTAGACTTCGCGTTCGACAGGCGCTTGAGGGTACGCCAGGACGTAGTCTATTTGTGTTGTATGCCAGTTGTTGGCGGCTACCAGCGCCAAGACGAGTCGGATGGATGCCCATGATGCGACTGGCGCATACGTTTGGTCGTAGTGCTTCCCTTTTTCCATTCGGGATCCATCGAAGTTGAGACGTGCTTTGTGCTTCTTAATCTCCCTCGTTTTGATGTCTCTCTTCCTTCGCATCTGCCATACTCCTGGGAATATCTTTTCTCCCTTTGGTATTTTGCTGCGGTGGATGAGTGAGAAATTGCCGTCAGTGAATTGTCGGTCCATTTCCTGTTGCATCCCATCCATGAAGCGTTCCGCGTCGGGTTCCTTCATTGCTTCATGATGGTACATGGTATCGGGATCCGATGCCGCTGCTTTGAATGCATGGAATGGGTCGCCAAGCAGATCGGAATCGTCCGTTGGGAACATCGTCTCCAGACAGAACAATTCACCGTCTACTGTATGATTGTTGTTCTTGGTGTTGGTCGTCGTTTCGGCCATCATGATTTTCTATGAGCCTCTGTACGGGCTTGACGATCCTGCCGAATCTTGATCTTTGTGGTGGAGTTGACTCAGTGGGAGTACTACCGCCGTGCTCCCTCTGGCCCTCATTTCCACTTGTTTCTCGTTGTTGTTGTCGGCTAGCCGAGCCCTCACCCTGTGCGTACGGCGTCCCGGTTTCCTCGCTGGGTTCTTGGCCGTCCTCTGTTGGGACCGTTGGCGGGTCATCACTTGTTTGCGCATTGGTGCGATCCTCCCTTTGGGGATCATTGGCTGGATCGTTAATTGGTTCGTGGATCCTGACTCTCTTGTTCCTTTGTTTTGGTGGACCCTTCGTCTCTCCCTCTGGCTCTGGTGTACGGTGGACGCTCGCTTTACTTGGTGCACTGGTAAAGTGCGTCTTGTACTGCCAGTGGGACTCCAGATTCTCCTGTCTGGTGGAATCGAATGCCTTGTCAAATTTCACGTGGAACTGCGGGCTGACATGCCCCGTGAATCTGCTGAGGACCAAGGCGACGTTCCGGTTGTGAATCGGTGATTGGCCAAGATAAATCCCGACCTTGGCCCTATGCTTCCATTTGTGGAAGGGCTTATTCCCTTGTAATGCCTCGTCCAGGACGTAGACTGGGCAGCCGAATGGCTTCCAGTGCTTCCTGTTGATGTTCACTGGTGTTTTGCTAAACAACTGCAGTGGAGACATTTTGTTGGGTTGTTGCATATTCGGTGATGCATTGATACAGTCATTGGCGTGACGTATTGCGTACGGCCATAAATTAGCAGTGATAGCGTTTGGCCATCTCCTGTTGGCGCGTATTAGCATGGTTCTCGCCATGTCCTGTAGTTCTCTGATTCGTCGTTCTGCCTTGCCGTTGGTGTGATGTGCGCCAACTCCTGCAAAGGTCAGTGGTTGGTTTTGATTGTTGCAGGCTTCTACCCATGCTTTGGCCTTAAAAATGCCATTGTCCGCATGGTATGCCGCTATCGTTACTCCTCTAGCCATCGCGTACCTCTCGAATGCTCTTTTTCCTTCGAGTGTTTCCTTCGCGTTGGATGATTTCTGGAGGTAGACGAATCCCAGTCCCGTCGCTTGGTCGACATAGACTGTCGCATACTTGTACCGTTCTCTAGTTATGAATCCGGTCATCTGTGCTACCAGACCGGGTGTCGGTGATTCCATTTGGTCAACTGACACCACTGCTCCTGGTCTGTTGTTTGGTCGCTCCGCTTCGCGGTCGCGTACATTGCGTGAGCGCCATGGGCGTTTGGTCGCTCTAGCGTACTGACATGCGGAGCACACTGGCACCTTGCATTTTGCCAGCTTTGAGGGAAGGACACCATCCCTCGCCATTCTCTGGAGTTTGGTAAAAGGTAAGTGGCCAAAATCGTAATGGCATTGAAGCAATTCCGCTATTGGTGTTGGCAACCTTTCCTCTTCATCTATGATGATGTTGGGAGCCGGTTCCTCCAACTCGGTTGTTTGTTTTCCGTTCAGATTGAACTCACGGGGTTTGTTGTTTTGCTCGTTTTCTTCTGGCCATTCGTTTGGCTCATCCGAGCGTTCCTTTCCCATGTCATCGTTGATTGATGCCTCGTCGTCCGATATGACCGCTGTCGTATCGACTTGAAGCTCGTCTATGATGATTGGGTCCCGATCGTCTTCCTGGTTCCCAGTGTTCGTCTCTTGGCAGTATCGATGGTACGATTCGTAACCATTTGTGAGCGCGAACGTGGCGACGTTGGTTTGGCTGCGGTTCAATGGGACTGTGCGTTTGCACTCCCTCTTGTTCCAGAACAGGGTGACATGTTGGGCAGTTGTTGTTGAACCTGCTCCTCCACGTTTGTCCTCACCTTGCCTTGATTGCGCCCAATGTTGTGGACTCAGCAGTCTCACGTTGCCATCGGGAACGTAGTATGCTTTTGGTATGACCATTCTGTGTGGGACTCCTTGGTCGTCATCCCAGTCCCACTGCAAGGTTCCTTGCCATACGTTATACGTCCTTGAGCCTCCAAATCCCTTGATGGCTCTCTTACATTCCAACAATTCACCCGGGAAATCGGATCGTTTGTGGCTGATGCATCCCGAGCATCGATTATCGATCCCGACCAGCCGTGAGTCAGTATCGAAGGTTCCAACTTGTCGTGCTCCATTGGACATTCCTGCTGACATGGCGATGACGGCTGCCATGATTCTGAAGCTCACCCTGTATCTTCGTCTTGTGTTGAAATGGTGTTGGATTCTGTGCGTTCTGCCACTCCGATTTGATTTGATTCGGGCGTGTAATCTGCCTGCTATTTGTTCTATTCCTTTGTTGGTGACGTGGAGTGCACGTGACAACCAATCTTTTGGGTCCTGTTCCTCCTCGGGATCGTCGTCCACTATGAATGTGACGAGTTCCGTCATTATCAGGATTCCCTTGATTACTTGGTGCGCTATCCCAACAATCAACCATTCTATGGCGTGCCTAAGGGAGAAAGTGGTGAACATATATACCATCATGGTTAGTATGTTTATCTTCCACTTTCTCCAGGTTCGTCAGGTGCTGTATTCGGAGTCCTCCGCGTCCGAATGGTTCTTGTCCTCGTCATCGGACATAATGGTCTCGTTGGCTACCGCTAGCTTTGATGGCATCTTGCTTGCGTTTCTTTCCAGAGAAATTGGACGACTTCTTTCGTCCGCCTCCATCTTCCTTCTTCTTGCCTGCGGACGGACTAGCTTCGCGCTTCTTGGATCGGCACTCGGACGGTTGATGGGTCCTCCATCCGCCGCCACAGTTTCCTCCCGTTTCCGGACCACACCACCACCATTTGGCATTATTCCAAGTCCGGAAGCGTCGTTCGGATCCCTCTTTTGGTGGGACATTGTTACGGAGCCAATTCGGACGGGGTGGTTTGCTCGAGGATCCGCTTTCTTGGTTTCCTTGGCGTTTCCCATCGGTCGTCGTCTTCTTGGATCGGTTCTGTTGCTTTTTCAGGGACTCTACTTGGGTTTGCAGCGCTAACACTTCTTTCTGTTGTTTCGTCGGCTGTTCCCATTCGTTCCTGGTTAGTCGCGTCTTGTAGAAGTTAACTGCCCGCAACATGAGTGTTGGGGCATCAACCTCGACTGATCCGTCCTCATGGCTGTTCTCGATGCCTTGGAGATAGACCTTGAATTTGTCATCTTCCACGGCTCTGTAACCTTTGAACAGGTTGACTACTAGATCGCTTGTGTTATGGCCTCTTGCTTTTAGACCATCGACTTGACTCTGGACGTAGGCGTTGAAAGCGACTAGGTCGCTTCCGTTCTCCCTGATCTACTCGTCCAAGTTCGTCAAATTGAGTCTGATTGTTGATACTGTCGCGTTTGAGTCGAGATAACTCTCGCGGACAATAATCTTAAACAAGCAGGCTCCCGCATCCATCCCATCTACCGTGTATTGGGATCGCCAGATTTGGATGCGTTGTGCTCCCTTCGCTGTCAGGGAGTTCATCAGGAGGTCAAAGAGGATCTTGGAGTTTTGACTCATCCTGGATTCTTGGTTCAGGATCTCCTTCTCCCACTTGGTGATGTCTTCCAGATGAGCTATTCCATAGTCCTTGATAATGTTGATGGCTCCATCGTCCGTGGGATTCCTTGGGTCCTTTGGTAGCATGGCATTTCCATGCGTAGTTGGTGAGTCGAGCATGCCTAGGTCCTTAGCTCGGTTTAGCAGTAGTGTGATGAACAGCTGGAACTTGCTCGGCTCGACGTCAAATTTGTCTTCGCTACTGGAGAACAGGGATCGAGTCGCATTCTCGTAGTACTTGCGTCCTTCCTTCTGATGGAAGTCCAGCGTTTGATCCGTCCTTGCTTGCAACGGTGTGCGAATGAACGGATTTCCTCCCGGAGGTGCTGCTCCCCCAGGAGCTCCCATGGCTGCGACTGCGCGGTCGATCGCCATCACGATTCGTTGTGTGGCGCTACCTAGCGCGTCGACAAGGTCTTGATTCATCACTTGACGTGCCTCGAGGTAATCGTCTTCCTCTTCCTCCTCCTCTTGCTCGTTGGGGTTTCCTTGATTGCCCGCAACTGCTTCTTCTTCGTCTTCCGGCGCTCCGACGCCGCGTCGTGGTTCTTCGCCGCGAGTGCGACGTGCCATTGTTGTGCTTGCGGGTACTTCGGAAGGTCGAAGGCGATTGATCGAGACTGTCGAGTGAACTGCACTTTAGCGCAGAGGAAGCGTGTGAAAACTCTCCTACGGCCCAAGTAGATGAGTTGGACTCAGGTGGCAAAAGAGATTATGGTTAAGATCTAGAATGTTTGGATCTTTTAGGGATCGTGTAAACGTCCCCAAAATTGTGTCGCGTATACGTTGTGACCGTTGAGCACGCGAGGCGAGAATGCTATTATTTTAACACTCGATCAACTCTTGTTTAGTTACTCTCCCAAGTTCTTTGACGGACGGAACCATGCTGCCGCCGGACTGGGATTGGGCATGTCCATGACGTCGGGTTTGGTGGGTGCCGCATCGGCGGTAGCGTCCTCATCTGGTTCGGGTACTACCAGTGGCGACCGTTTGCTCCATCCCGTAATGTGGACGAGTTCGACCGTGGCCTTGGGTATGGCCGTGACCGCCATGGGATTGGGCTATGACAAGATTCCCCGTTTATGTCCATTGTCACGTGCCACCATTTGGTTCCAGTATCATCCCGAGCAGGGACAATGGGTTTGGTCTCCCTACCGTTCGGGTGATGTGAACGAAGGCGAACGATGGATTTCCGTACACACACACCAAGTACCGCATCGTCCAGGAGCCACGAATCATCATCATTGGGCGACGAGCAGCAGTCGTTCGTTGCGCTCCATGGTGTCATCGTCGTCGTCCTCGGATCACGGTCAGGAACTGGACCCCCAATGGCCCAATGGATCAGTGAAAAGATTATTCGTCACTTGGCTCTACACAATCCATATCCTCTGGCGGACTTTGCCTTAGAATGTCCTCTGTGTTTGCAAACCTGGCACAATCCCGCAACCATTCGGCGCGGTCGTACCTGCGGACATGGCATTTGCACTCAATGCTACTCGGGATATGTGACAATGATCCAGAAACGAAACCAACACAAGGGGAAGACGACAGCGACGACAACAAAGACAGTGGGATCCAGGTCTGTACCGTGTCCTTTATGTGAAACACCGTTTTGAAAAGAGGCGTGATCCATATACCACTGTGGATAGTTCTTTCGACTTCAAAGAAACGAACCACACAGAGCAAGATCGGTGAGTTCTCCGTATGACCTCTCTCTTTTCGAGAGGTCATTATTTTTTAGAGTCTTTAGAGTATCCTATTCGTATAATGACATCGAGAGAAGTTTCGAGAGTATGTTGTGGACAAAACAAACTACTCCTAGAAGATGTCACTCGCCTCGAAAATTTTCTTTCGGATAGATTTGTGGTGGGACCCCTAGTTTTTTGAGCGACTGCCTATTTCATGAGCGACCACACACACGAGATATAGTACGCGCGACTCGGCGACGTATTGTGGATTCTCGGAAGCAACAAAAGGACAACGAGATAAAAGGCCTATATGGAACCTTGGAACAACGACGAAGCCAAGAACCTTTTGTTCGCTGCAACGTGTTGATTTGGACGATCCTTGTGGAGAAACCAAACGGCCGCCGGATTTTCATTGGCAAGAGACCTCCCAGCATCCAACGACAATGGCGACAATGGCAACAAGAAATACACCGGAAGAGGATGGTACGGACTTGGCAGAGCCGCTCTTGGCCAATCCTCGTGGCAGCCGAAACGATGACGCTGCACCGGTCGTGTCAACGAGTGGGGAGCAAGCAAGTAGTGTGCCGACAACAACACCCCCTTCTTCGTCCTCCTCATCATCATCATCATCCGTTTCGTCGTGGTCGCTCTTGTGCCGGTTAATTCTATTGAGTCGACCGGAATGGCTTCTCTTGGCTATATCGACCCTTTTCATGACGATCAATCAAGGCACGCAATTGTGGTTGCCCAAACTTGTGGGTCGGGCCTACGATGATTTAATGGATCCAACCTTGGACTATAAAATGCCACGGATTCATGGCCTCATGGCCACCGTCTTGATCTTGCATTGCGGTGGATCCAAGGCGGGATCGATCCGGACCGCACTCATGGGCATTGCCGGAGAACGAATTGTCGCACGCTTGCGAACAACCTTGTATGGCCAACTCTTGCAACAAGAAATTGGTTTTTTTTGATGCGACGCAATCGGGAGAATTAATTTCTCGATTGGGATCCGATACCACGGTTGTCAAACAAGCCATTGCCACTTCGTGGGCCGAAGTCGTGTTGGGCATGGTCAAGTTGTCCATTGCCATTGGTCTCATGGTGAGTATTTCGCCATCTCTGGCCAGTCTCACCGTGACAAGTACCGTGGTGATTTTTGTGCTGTGCATCCCCTTTGGACGACTCCTGGGGAAATTGAGCAAGGAATTTCAAGACAAGCTGGGACAAGCCCAAAGTTGGCCGACCGAAATTTTGGGTGCCATGCGAACCGTTCAAAGCTTTGTGGCCGAAGAAAAGGAAGCACATCGCTATGCCTCCTTGATTGGAACCAACCTTGTGATGCTGTTCGTTGTTGTTCCAAACGGGGTACAGAGAGTTTTGGGGGGAAAGTTTCCCTCCGATTGCGGGGGTACCTCCCGTCTGCTGTCCATACGGTTATTCCCAAAATTTTCTAAAAATGTAAAAATTATTTCTTTCAAATTTCTTTTGATTTAGCACATTATTGTAACGTCCAAGCCAACTGTAATAACTGGCTTCGCCCTATTGTGTAGCCGCTTGCGCTCATGAATGGGAAACAGGAACCGTGAGCCGTGAGACTCGACGAGACATGCACAGAGAAATCTACAAGCCCATTTTATACTCTAAAGTCTATACTGTTTCAAAAGCGAGTACTCTTTACGTAGTAGTGGATCAAGCTTCACGGAATCATCACACACACACACACACACCAAACCATGAAATACACACACATGCACCTCTAGGAGTATCAACACAAGCTCCTGGCACTTTGTATATGGGAAAGATAAAAGCATAGTCCACTACTAGTTTAGGCTTCCTGCTTCCTGGGCTTACATACCCCATGATGACGCTGTCCTGCTTCCTGGGCTTACATACCCCATGATGACGCTGTCAAACCTTTGCTTCATCATTGTAGTGGTTGATTGTTCATTGCAGTGGTTGATTGTCATGTTTCATGTTGTCATCCTTCCTTTGATTCATTCCGCCTTCACTTGTGATCAAGGTGGATGGTTTTGGCCATAAAGTTGTCACTGTGGTCGTTCGTACGGCTGGATGGTTTTCTTTTGGTTTTTGGTGTGCTCATGGTCGTCTTTTGTGGTGTTGCTCGAAAAGTGAGACGATTCCTGGCCCCAGCAATACAAGGCGTGACCGGCGCGAACGATCGAAGGGAGGCTGGCGATATCACCCGGCTGGCGCTTTGGGAAAAAATACGAGACAATTTTTTTCCTTTCGGATGACGGACGAACAAAGGTACCCCCCCAATCGCACCCTTCCTCGGGTAAACCCCCCAAGGCCCCCCAACACACCTGGTTGGGTTTGGCTCAGTCGATTTGAAGATGCCGACGGGCGCGCACAAAAGACCCTTTGGGTGTCTTGGAACGGATGACGCTTTTTTCGTTGCACATGTGGTGCATAGTCATGGTTGCCTCTTGTGTGTGTTTGATTAGGGTGGTAAGTGCAATCAAAGAAGCAAGATGCCAGGCTTGTGTGAGATGCAGGAGAAAGGGTTGATGGACACAGTACACAAACGTCTTGGACGGATTCTGCAATATGATTCATAAGCAACAAGAAAGTGTGGATTGGCCGCCACTGGACGGACACCACCAACAGCAACACAAACTCCAGCGTCACCTACTGCGGTTACCAAGCACAATGCCACTGCCACAAAACGCAATAATCCAACGAACAAATAGAGAAATCAAGCAAAAGGCCAAAAAGGACAACCACGGCTATTACATTTCATGCTGCAAATCCCAATACCACGTAGATGTAGCAGTGAATCAATCCATTTCAAGCACAAGAGGATACCTTATAAAGACGACCGAGACGCTGATGAGGACATGGACACTGCTAGTCACGTTGGACCTTGCTTTCAATTCCTTCGCAGATGAGATCTCAATGAGTCTGTAGTTGGGTGGAGGATTCCACAACACTTTTATCAGCAGTCGCCATTCTAGAGACTTTTCCTATTCGAAAAAGGAGGACATCAAGGTGCTTCTTTTTTCAACCCAAGCATGAGTTCCATCTTTGTCGCTGACGACCACAACGGAGAGTCTCCCTCTTCGATCTTAAAGTATGTTGGATGGGTGGTAACAGGTGATTCGCCGATGGTCATGGTCTACAGCAAAAGGGTAATGGCAAAGGATCACAAACAAGTTGGATCGAGTGGATCGGATCGGTTCCGTCACCATGGCTCTCTAGTTTGTTACGGATACGAGGAGGAAGAACGAACCAACTCCCAGCAATCATACGTACTTGTTGTGAAAGGATTCTCGGTTCGGTTGCGTAGACGACCACGAACTTGGACCACGCAACCACGCCGAACCTCGAACGATACCAAGGTCGGGCATTTCCTTGTACTTTTTCGTACTGGAGGATGGTTCTCAATCGTTACAAGTCAGAGATAGCTTTTGACTGTCGTCATTCTTTCGAGGCTCGTAGATGTTCCATGACCCAACAGGAAAAATGTAACGGATGTCGCCTCTCGAAAACGTCCCTCTCGTTTCCATGATGCGCGAGGGACATCCGCCCAAATTCGAACAGCAGGCCTCGGGTCGAGGATTGTGAGAGATGGAGCTTGGAGACGTTACATTGCGAATTATGGGAGTCTGTGTCTGGTGGACCTCGATCAACTCTTGTTTAGTTACTCTCCCAAGTTCTTTGACGAACGGAACCATGCTGCCGCCGGACTGGGATTGGGCATGTCCATGACGTCGGGTTTGGTGGGTGCCGCATCGGCGGTAGCGTCCTCATCTGGTTCGGGTACTACCAGTGGCGACCGTTTGCTCCATCCCGTAATGTGGACGAGTTCGACCGTGGCCTTGGGTATGGCCGTGACCGCCATGGGATTGGGCTATGACAAGATTCCCCGTTTATGTCCCTTGTCACGTGCCACCATTTGGTTCCAGTATCATCCCGAGCAGGGACAATGGGTTTGGTCTCCCTACCGTTCGGGTGATGTGAACGAAGGCGAACGATGGATTTCCGTACACACACACCAAGTACCGCGCCGTCCAGGAGCCACGAATCATCATCATTGGGCGACGAGCAGCAGTCGTTCGTTGCGCTCCATGGTGTCATCGTCGTCGTCCTCGGATCACGGTCAGGAACTGGACCCCCAATGGATCAGTGCCAAGATTATTCGTCACTTGGCTCTACACAATCCATATCCTCTGGCGGACTTTGCCTTAGAATGTCCTCTGTGTTTGCAAACCTGGCACAATCCCGCAACCATTCGGCGCGGTCGTACCTGCGGACATGGCATTTGCACTCAATGCTACTCGGGATATGTGACAATGATCCAGAAACGAAACCAACACAAGGGGAAGACGACAGCGACGACAACAAAGACAGTGGGATCCAGGTCTGTACCGTGTCCTTTATGTGAAACACCGTTTTGAAAAGAGGCGTGATCCATATACCACTGTGGATAGTTCTTTCGACTTCAAAGAAACGAACCACACAGAGCAAGATCGGTGAGTTCTCCGTATGACCTCTCTCTTTTCGAGAGGTCATTATTTTTTAGAGTCTTTAGAGTATCCTATTCGTATAATGACATCGAGAGAAGTTTCGAGAGTATGTTGTAGACAAAACAAACTACTCCTAGAAGATGTCACTCGCCTCGAAAATTTTCTTTCGGATAGATTTGTGGTGGGACCCCTAGTTTTTTGAGCGACTGCCTATTTCATGAGCGACCACACACACGAGATATAGTACGCGCGACTCGGCGACGTATTGTGGATTCTCGGAAGCAACAAAACGACAACGAGATAAAAGGCCTATATGGAACCTTGGAACAACGACGAAGCCAAGAACCTTTTGTTCGCTGCAACGTGTTGATTTGGACGATCCTTGTGGAGAAACCAAACGGCCGCCGGATTTTCATTGGCAAGAGACTCCCAGCATCCAACGACGATGGCGACAATGGCAACAAGAAATACACCGGAAGAGGATGGTACGGACTTGGCAGAGCCGCTCTTGGCCAATCCTCGTGGCAGCCGAAACGATGACGCTGCACCGGTCGTGTCAACGAGTGGGGAGCAAGCAAGTAGTGTGCCGACAACAACACCCCCTTCTTCGTCCTCCTCCTCATCATCATCATCCGTTTCGTCGTGGTCGCTCTTGTGCCGGTTAATTCTATTGAGTCGACCGGAATGGCTTCTCTTGGCTATATCGACCCTTTTCATGACGATCAATCAAGGCACGCAATTGTGGTTGCCCAAACTTGTGGGTCGGGCCTACGATGATTTAATGGATCCAACCTTGGACTATAAAATGCCACGGATTCATGGCCTCATGGCCACCGTCTTGATCTTGCATTGCGGTGGATCCAAGGCGGGATCGATCCGGACCGCACTCATGGGCATTGCCGGAGAGCGAATTGTCGCACGCTTGCGAACCACCTTGTATGGCCAACTCTTGCAACAAGAAATTGGTTTTTTTGATGCGACGCAATCGGGAGAATTAATTTCTCGATTGGGATCCGATACCACGGTTGTCAAACAAGCCATTGCCACTTCGTGGGCCGAAGTCGTGTTGGGCATGGTCAAGTTGTCCATTGCCATTGGTCTCATGGTGAGTATTTCGCCATCTCTGGCCAGTCTAACCGTGACAAGTACCGTGGTGATTTTTGTGCTGTGCATCCCCTTTGGACGACTCTTGGGGAAATTGAGCAAGGAATTTCAAGACAAGCTGGGACAAGCCCAAAGTTGGCCGACCGAAATTTTGGGTGCCATGCGAACCGTTCAAAGCTTTGTGGCCGAAGAAAAGGAAGCACATCGCTATGCCTCCTTGATTGGAACCAACCTTGTGATGCTGTTCGTTGTTGTTCCAAACGGGGTGCAGAGAGTTTTGGGGGGAAAGTTTTTACTTTTTTCCTCGGGTAAACCCCCCAAGGCCCCCCAACACGCCTGGTTGGGTTTGGCTCAGTCGATTTGAAGATGCCGACGGGCGCGCACAAAAGACCCTTTGGGTGTCTTGGAACGGATGACGCTTTTTTCGTTGCACATGTGGTGCATAGTCATGGTTGCCTCTTGTGTGTGTTTGATTAGGGTGGTAAGTGCAATCAAAGAAGCAAGATGCCAGGCTTGTGTGAGATGCAGGAGAAAGGGTTCATGGACACAGTACACAAACGTCTTGGACGGATTCTCCATGATGATTCATCAGCAACAAGAAAGTGTGGATTGGCCGCCACTTGACGGACACCACCAACAGCAACACAAACTTCAGCGTCACCTACTGCGGTTACCAAGAAGCACAATGCCACTGCCACAAAACGCAATAATCCAACGAACAAATAGAGAAATCAAGCAAAAGGCCAATAAGGACAACCACGGCTATTACATTTCATGCTGCAAATCCCAATACCACGTAGATGGAACAGTGAATCAATCCATTTCAAGGACAAGGCGATACCGTATAAAGACGACCGAGACGCTGATGAGGACATGGACACTGCTAGTCACGTTGGACCTTGCTTTCAATTCCCTCGCGGATGAGATCTCAATGAGTCTGTAGTTGGGTGGTCAGCAGCCGCCATTCTAGAGACTTTTCCTATTCGAAAAAACGAGGACATCAAGGTGCTTCGTTGTCAACCCAGGCAAGAATTCCACCTTTGCCGCTGACGACCACGACGGAGAGTCTCCCTCTTCCCTCTGCAAGTATGTTGGATGGGTGGTAACAGGTGATTCGCCGATGGTCATGGTCTACAGCAAAAGGGTAATGGCAAAGGATCACAAACAAGTTGGATCGAGTGGATCCGATCGGTTCCGTCACCATGGCTCTCCAGTTTGTTACGGATACGAGGAGGAAGAACGAACCAACTCCCAGTAATCATACGTACTTGTTGTGAATTGTGAAAGGATTCTCGGTTCGGTTGCGTAGACGACCACGAACTTGGACCACGCCGAACCTCAACTTCAAACGGAAGTGGTAGGTCTTTCGAAAAAGCAACCGAACTTTTTCGAAAGACCTACCACTTCCGTTTGAAGTTGGAAATCCAGCATAGCCAATGGGGAGCCACACCAGTGAGAACTCAAGCATCGAGATTGGATCGAGGTTCGTTGACCATTGACCACATCATGTCGGTATCCACGTGAATGGTACAAAGGAGGATGACCCCCCCCCCCCCCACCCCCCCACCCCAAGTAACATTGGATTTCGAACGATTGAGAGAGAGAGAGAGCGGTCACAAAATCCAAAACCAGCAAAGTCGAACCGGCCACACATGAAGCTTGACATGACCTCCTCGCAACCTGCTCTTCGACAATTGGAACTTTCCGACAAGGATGTTTTGTGTACCAAGGACAAGACCTTGCGCCATCATCCGTGTAATTGCTTCTTTCGAGCTCACATTGACAAAATGCTTCCAACCTACAAGAGTGTCACGGGCAAATTGAACAAGATGAACTTGACCAAACAAATTGTCGATAAACTGGAAATGTTTCATGGCATGAGGTTTGTCAAATTCAACGACGAGACTGCCTCCTGGGAACAAGTCGACAGCTCTGTGGCTCGAGAAAAGGTCGGACATGCCATTCGGTTTGCCATTCGACGAGAACAAAAGCAAGCACTCAAGAAAGAGACCACCAAAACAGCACTCAAAGCAAGAACGGTGTACAAGGTTCGCTCGACCATGGAAGCGTGCCATGTCGTTTCGGATTGCAGCAGTTCCGATGAAGAGAGCACGGGTGTCATGGACCAACAAGATCAAGAGACAATGCAACCCACAGCATCGTCTGTATCTCCTGATTACACAAGAAGCAGCTTGGACAACATCATGTCGTCCGTGAATATTTCTCATGACTGCATCATGGACAGTGAACTGACTCCCATGAGCCAGTCCGAATCCACATCGTTGGTCTGGACCCAAGAAGACTTTCAGTTCTTGATGAATGAAACGGTTTTGTTTCAAGAATAAACCGACGGCATGAACTGCTTTTCTTGATTTTGCGTTTTGGGGGACTGGTGACCATAATCGTTGCCTCAACATCTTTTGTACCATACTGAATAAATTTTGATAACTGATAGATCAATTTTCATCATGCGTTGTAAGGACAACTGTCTACTGCTAGGACGCTCTTGGGTTCCTACTCCTATTTCTATGCTATCTTTCAGCTATCGATGCTACCCCTATCCAACATTCCCCCTTTTTTCTCAAGGACGTTGAGTTCAAGGTCAGGGGGCAATCATTTTGGGGACACGGCGGGAATACTTACTTTGATCAATGATAGCCAATCAGCCAATCACAGCAGCCTGATAATTTACGACCTAAGAAGACTCGGTCTATTCCACCAATGGTATCAAGGAGCCGGAACCTCTGACGAGCATGGGGATGGACGACCCTCTTCTTGCTGGGAGCCTACAGTTGTTTGTGTCGACTCGTAGAGTCTAGACGACGCAATGCTATAATACCTAAACAACCAATCAAAACCAGGGGGAAAATACCAGGACACAAGGTCCAGCAAGCAAGACAAAGCCTCAGCCGGTTTCAAGTCGTTGTCCTAAGTACGACGAACTCCTAAACAGCTAATCAGTTCTCAATGACGTAACGACTACTAGAGAAAACGTTCCAATGAGATTCTTCCATTCGCCAAGTATGCTAAACAAATTGGGATGCATGCCCATAGGTCAAATCTCGTGACCGAAAGACATACACTGCAAAATGCGAAGCTAAACAATAAACAAAGCACTATACTGGGCCCCTTGTCCCAAGGTGTTTTCTTTTCTAATCCCATAGACGCGACACGTGGCCGGACGGATCTGTTCCGATCGAGTCTCTGTCTCCTCCCTCCTCAAAACTCCCTCTCTCACTTTGCTCACAATTTTCCAAACGGCAAAACCAAAAAGCCTCAATCGCACCATAACGCTCTGTCTGTGCTCCGATTTCCAAGAACAAGTGCATTCACCACCATGAAGCTTTCCCTAGCCTTTCTCACCATGCTCTTCACTTCGTCTGCTGCCGCCGACTTTAGTTTGCGTGCTGCCTTTCAAGAAATGGTTGCCAGTGCCTCCACGGAATCGTACAATGCCCGCATTGTTGTCGGTGGTCTTTCGGACATGGTCTCGGACGAGGAAGCCAACTTTATTTCCAAGCAAGCTCAAGCCGCGTACAACCAGGCCTTTAGTTTTGACAAGGCGGGCCAAAAGTTGGGCGATACCAAGACTCAAGGATTCTCCACCATTCCTTCCGACTCTTTCTGGTGGACACCCAGCACTTCCCTTGTCAAGAACAGCCAAGAAGCCGCCTTTATCAATGCTCAAGTCGATGTCTTTTATTACAAGGACAGTGTTTTGGGAGCCACGGCCGATCTTGGTCTTCTTCATGAACAGTTTCAACACGACTTGTGCGATCGTCTTCAAAAGTCCTCCTATGTCAATTTGGCTCATGCCAAGGACTGTACCTTTTCTTTCTTGGAACACACTGGCTTGAACACCATTGGACCCGTCGAAACGGCCTACGGACATGGAGAAATCACCGAAGCCCAGCTAACCTTGATTGGTTTGCCCCACGAATTGTCGGATCGTGACAATGAAATTCTCAACCAAGTTGTTCTCAAAGCGCACAATCAAGCCTTTAGCAATTCCGCCTTGTCTCTTGGTTTGTTCCAAACTGTGGCTGACATTGCTGTTGGTGGTCACCAAGGGTGGTTGGACCGTTCGTGTGGATTGTGCTGCCCCTACGATGACGATGATCCACGATGCTGCTGCAATGCCAAGGCCGATGAGGCCACCATTGTCGTGGCTCGAGTGGCTGCTGCGGCTGGTCCCATTGAACAAGTGAGTTACCGTCATGCCAAGATTTCTCACGGTGACTTTGAAGACTTTGTCTGCTTTGAACTTCGTCAAAGTGGCAGTGCCACCTTTGAACATGTGCACGACTGTACCTTTAACTTTGTGTACAACCCCGTCGGCAAGGCCTTGACCAAGGTCAATTAAGTTTGGGGGATTGTCGTATATATCTGTCATCTGTTCAATGCAAAGACGTTCTGAGCTCCGCTCCGTCTCTCCATGCACCATGATTCTGGGGAGTTAAAAAGTATTCAGTAGAAAAGAATCACGTTATCGCACATGATCTTCTTTTGCAAAGTGTAGGCGCACAGAATGGAATCCCATGACGATCACAACAGTCGTCACTGTACCGGTGCAATAGTATTGACAAGATGGCAAGGATTTACAATAAATCTCAATAGGTTGCATTGTCACGCAGAAAACAATGCAAAAAGTCCGAACAAAAGACTTTTCTATAGTTTCGCCATTGTAGGACATGCATGCAGTACTCGTATGTTGCCCATTTCAAGTTTCATCCTTCCCTTTGATCACCACGTTGTGCATTCGCTGTTGCGAAACAAAAAGCCAACGTTGAAGTGACAGTAATTCAAATCATCATCTTACAAACCCATCTTCTCCCGAAAATGGTACCATCCATTGGGCTGCTGTTCACAAAGTCGACGAAAACACCACGAATTCTTGTCCATTAGTGGGAATGTCGCACAGGTAGGATTGCCACTGCCACCAATCACAGCAACTTGATTGACAACAGTCACCAAAGTGCAGCAAAGAGTGAGATTTCTGAAGGGTGGGAGATTCCATACACGGTTTCGGTGCGTATCCAGTACTTCCACGGTTGAATTGCGACGTCCTCCCGCCACCACCAGACTGGATCCCACGGCAACCACTGCACAAGAATTTCGTGGGTTGGAAAGCACCAAATCAGAATGAGTGATCCAAGTGGACCGGCAGGAAATGACTGTAGACAAACTGTCGTCGTTTCTCTCCTCATTGTGACAAGGCTTTGTAAAGTCCCAATACTCCACTGAAGTATTTGTTGTGGAGCCTCCAACGACAAAGATGCGGTGACCAATGACCGCACTGGCACACCATGATCGTGGACCGGCCAAAGAGGGTCCCGGAATGAAAGTGTGGTTGATGGTATCAATAATATCAACCGACCTGTTGTCCCTGTTGCATCCACCCATTACCACAATGTATCGATTGTGCACCGCAACAGCACAACATCCATATGTTCCTGTTGATAATCGACAATTCAACATCGTCCAAGGGCTCGCGTATGTACTGGTGCTTGTCGCTAACGATGATTGCAGTAAATCATTGGCATCAATTCGTTCCATGCAATCCAACCTTGAAGGTCCATTGCGTCCTCCCATCGTGTAGACGCCTCCATTGCACACAACAGCGGCATGTCCCCGACGACAGTTATTCATGGGTGGCCCTTCTCGCCACTGCTTGTCTGTTTGTGCTAAATTCAATACAAGAACGGAATTGGTAGTATTCCAATCGTTGTCGTATCCTCCCAGCACGACCACGGTTTGTCCTTTGTTGTTGTTGTTGTTGTTGCTATCAATAGGATGATCAAGAACGACCGATGCATGAGCGCAACGCCATCCCCCCTCAAGAGAAGGCCACTCGGTTTCATTCCATCCTGGTTCTTCGTCGGAAAGGACAAGGCCTGACTGCCATGCTTGCTCTTTCAGTGTCATGGTTATGGCACTCTCTTCGTGTGGTGCGAAGTGTGCCAAGACGCAAAAACGTGTTGGGAGATTTGTGGAAGGCTTTAGAGTCAAAGTGTCTGTCGTGTGTGCGGATCGCACAAAGAATTCGTGACACAAATGGCAAGTTTCTGGTCGACGAATTATTATCATCGACGAGACCTGACACCTGACCAACACGAGCAAATTGAACAACACTTGTCTCTTCCGCGAAAGACGACGATGGAGGTAAGCGTCCATGAAATAATGGACGACTGCAATCAATCGGGAATGAGCCCCAACGTATGGTGGTTGCCGTTACCAAGATTGAACAACACAAAAGTCACGGATCGAGGAGCGCAAGCACTTTTGGATATCGATAGAGACGTCAGGAAGAGAAGAGGAACTGGTGTGGATTGGTCGGAACTCAAGATCTCCCATACGAATATTGCTGACGTGGGTACTGAAGCGCTCGCCCGAACCTTTGTCAAAACGAACACCAGAGGCCCCAATCCCTTGCTGTGGTATTGCGAGGCGTAAAGGCCCTGGACGACCAGAGAACAGCAGTTCTGTTGAAATATGCTCTGCAACAGAATCTGTCCTGGCAGACCTTTAAGGTTGAGGATTGCAATTTTGAATCTCGTGGATTGATCAGGTCGAACCTGTCATCTCAGGGCCTCAAGTATGTTGAAGTATCTACACAGACAGATGCACAATCCAACACTGTTGGTTGTTGCTACAGTGAATAATACTATTCGGGACCTTTTCTTTGGATCGAGGCGCTCTACAACATCAACCACAGCAACGAAACGAGAAAGATGAATTGCAACGACGCACCCAAAGCTGAGGAACCACGAGATCCTCCACCCTCCTCCTCTTTGTTCAATCCTTTCCTTGTTCGTGACAAGAATAAAACGAGAACCAAGAGAGCGCGAATCGTGTTGATTTATACCGGCAATCACTGACACACAAACGAACGAATGGAACTACAAAAAGCTTGGTCTGGTTGGGGACTGTGGACGTCCCTTGGTACCAATTTTTCCAACGACAGTGTTCCATCCGTCCATGATGTAGATGTGAAAATGAAGTTCCATCGGGTGACAGTCAAGAAAGGATCGGTCGCAATGGTGGGGAAAGTCGTCATATTCCTTTGTGCTTCTTGTGGTCGCCGCCGCACTGCTCAGTTCAAGGTCCGCTTGTTGCTGAATGACCAGAAAGATATAGACGATGACGGAGCCATGGCCATTGCGGACATGTTGCAAAGTGACACGAACTGGCAAATAGTGGACCAGGCCGGGATCTTGATGATACTGTGGTGTAGATGAGCTGTGGTCAATGGGATGAAGAGCAATTGCGATTGGCGTTGCATGAATCTGTCTCATATCAAAATTGGTCAACTGGACTCCGTCATTCGAGACATGCCGACCTTGACGTGTGGAACCTGCCCTAATGTATTAT
This sequence comes from Epithemia pelagica, assembly GCA_946965045.2. Lineage (NCBI taxonomy): Eukaryota > Bacillariophyta > Bacillariophyceae > Surirellales > Surirellaceae > Epithemia > Epithemia pelagica. The sequence goes on from OX337235.1 coordinate 3,710,328, forward strand.
ATCGTCCATAATATGGCTCGGATTCGTCCTCGTGTTCGTGCTCGTCGTACTCTCGCCGTTGTCTGTCGCATCACTGGATCAAACTCTCAAGTGTACACACACGACCGGATCTACCAAGAATAAGCCACATTCATTGTCGCTGTGGCTCTGGACGAAACAAGAACAATAACAGCATCACATTCGACAATACTACAACACGAAACATAAACATACAAAATATGGAACGGCAAGCACGACGAAGCAACCAAGGTTGCAACCCGCGTAGGTAGCTCTGTCACTCCGAGAATTTGCAGAGGACAGTAGTGCCATGGCGGACGCTATCATGGCTTTAGAAGGAAATTCATGTGCGGTCATATGCAATGTAACATGCAAGGAGTTGCTCTTTGATCTCCGTCTACTGCAATGTCTTTTGGCAGAGCAAGCCACTCTAGTCTAGGTATAGTGATTGAAAAGCATTTCATTAACTTACATGATTCACAACGTAATTAAGTATTGGCACGATTCCCTCTTTGGCACGAGAGTATAATGGCCACCTGAGATAGTTTCCGGGCTCATGGTCATGCAACCTGTTGTACATTTCAATTGATATCCTCCCCTCTGTCAAAATCACAATAATCTAAGTCCTCAATCGTTTAAGAGTCGACGACGAGATGGTGCAGGATGTAGCATTGACGTCTCCGTTCCCCAATCTTTCATGACACTGATACCGTACATTCCGAGGCTGCTCACAGAGTCGACGGAAACACCACGTATTCCTGTCCACTAATGATAATGTCGCACAGGAAGGATTGTCCATCCCCCCTATCAGGGCAACTTGATTGCCAACAGTCACCATACTGCCGTCTTCAAGCCGATTTTCTAATGGTGGGAGATTCCACATGTGGTTGCGCTTCGTATCCAAGACTTCCATGGTTCGATTGTTTTCCGCCACCACCAGACAAGATCCAACGGCAACCACTGCACAAAAATATCGTGGGTTGGAAAGTACCAGATCAGAGTGAGTCGTCCAGCCAGACAAGAAGGAAATGGATGTAGACAGAGTGTCCTTTCTTTCCTTATTGTAACTGTGCTTTGCAAAGTCCAAATACTCCACCGAGTCAAGATTGCCGTCATCGTTGCAGCCTCCAACAACAAAGATGCGGTGACCAATGACCGCACTGGCACACCATACTCGTGGAACAGTCATGCCTGGTCCCGCAATCACAGTATGGTTGCTGGTGTCAATAATATCCACCGAAGACAATCTCTGCCGGTTGCGTCCACTCATTACCACGATATACCGATTGTGAACCGCAACAGCACAACATCCCCATCGTTCCGTGGATAACCTAGTAGTCAATGTCGTCCAATGATTCTTTTTTGAGGTGCTTGATGTTGTTAAAGATGATTGTACCAAATCAATAACATCAATCCGCTCGATACAATCCAACAACGAACAGTAGTTATTGCGTCCTCCCATCACGTAGATGCCTCCATTACACACAACAGCAGCATGTCTTTCACGTTTCTGGTTCATAGGCGGTCCTTCTCGCCACTGCTTGTATGATTCTGCCAAATTCAATAACAAAACAGACTTGACAAAGCCTTTGTGGTGTTGGTTTCCTCCCAACACAACGACCGTCTGTCCATTGTTGTTGTTGTCCTGATCGGGATGATCCAGTACGACTGACGCATGATCGTCACGCCATCCTCCCAGAAGCGGAGGCCAATCGGTTTCATTCCATTCTGCTCTCTCGTCCAAAAGGACAAGGCCCGACTGCCATGCTTGCTCTTTCAGTGTCAAGCTCATGGTTCCAAACGGTGAATGCAGAATTTATGAGGATCAAGACACACTGTATTGTGACAGGTTCGTGATTTGGGTGCTCCTGTGATGCGGATGGATGCGGACTGGAAGCACGACTGACTTGACGAAATGGATGGATCGAAACACGAGCGATCGTCGCGAGACAGATATGGACCGCAATAGTCCCACAAAATGAAGAAAGCCACATATATTCTTGAATTCGGAATACCACCGTGGAGGTGTTTGGATATCGAACACAAACTCCTCACGGCGAGACTGACCACCGCGTTCTGGTATCCTCACACGAGACTCTCGCAGAACAAAAGAATGTTCGAATGTGATGCGATTCGGTTCCGTCATCAGTTTTTGTGGTGGTTGCGCATGCGACTTGTCGAGTACTGTAGTAGTGTCGTGTTCGAACCATGCCATACAGGCTCCACAGTCTGTCAGTCTGTCTGGTTGTTGGTTCCCAACCAAAATACCAAGCGACAACACTGCACAGGTCGGGGGAGAGGAAGTTGGTGGATTTGGACAGGACACGTGTGTCGGTCGTAGTTGGGAGATTCTCGACGTGCGTTTGTTCCATGTACTCGTGTGCAATGCCTCGGAGTCCAGCTGGACGGGTGTGCCGGTCGTTCTCTCGTGGTACTGTCGCCCACGTCCGTCGTTTCCTTGCCCGGAACGTTTCGTCATGGGTCATGTTCGATTCGTACGGTCCGTCGTGGTGCCTCCCAGCGAACATGCAATGCACATGACAAAGAAGCACCGACAGGTAGCGACGGAGAAGCGTCCAACGTCCGGGAAGAATCACGGATGCGGTTGTACGATTGTGCTGCTGCAGTTGCGCCATTGGCATGCCATGTGATGATGATAATGGGTGGTGGTGGATCCGATTGGAACTGGAGAGATGTCGAGAGGGGGACGACCACATTCGATGAGACTGTCCATTTCGTCACGGAACGTCCACAGTGTCCATTGGTCGAACCACACAATGTGGGAGAAGGCACCCGACGAGGAGCATGCCAAGGATGACAATGACGAAGAAGATGAATTTCGGAGTACGGTGTCAACCTCAAAGGAAGGAGCAATAAGGGTGGACGTTCCCCGACATGCGAGTCCAGCAGAGCTGACATGGAATTGGAATCCATCCGTTGCATACCATCCTTCCACACTCGTCGAGATTTCGACCGGATGGAATCCTCACTCCCCTACCGTCCATGGACCCAACCGCAGGCAAATCTCCTGGACCAGAACGGAATGGGGTACCGTATATACCTTGGTGGTCGAGTAGTTGGTTCTTCCCACACAAGGACCACCGTCAGTCCCTTGTCCTGATTCCGTACGAACACAACGCATGAGAGTCTCGCCTTTTCCCCCTCATGAAGAGGAGGTCCCAGTCGTTGGGGCCATTTCAATCTCGTCGTTCTTGGTGGACAAGGACCAGGTCCGCTTGTTTTTCCTCCTCACGCGATTGCAATTCGTATCGGCTGTCTCTCTCTCTGTCTGATCTCTATATCTTTTTATGAATGAGGATGATCCTCGGATTGCAAGAGAGCAGAGAGAAATGGCTACGAGACTGTCTGATGGAAACAAAGATTGAAGATACCTTCAACAGGCCGTGTCTGTCTCACAGTGCCGTGTCTGTCGCAGAACAAAACAGAGCTGGGTAGCGGATCGCACATAGACTACATGACAAAAACCCTCAGTATCATTTTCGTGCCAAACACTTATATATGAGTGTATATATAGATATATATGCAAAAGTTTTTCCTCTCCTCTCTGGTATTTGCTGCCCTGTTATAGGACATGGGTCGGTCCAGCAATGGGTCGTCTCGGATGAGAGGTCTAACGCGATATAGTAGTGGTTGACGGAATGGCTCTCTCTCTCTCTCTCTATACGCGACACACACACACACGGTTCTACTACATCCTATTCGGAACTACTTTATATATATACTTCAAACTATACTACTACTGTTGAGCAATCCCACCATTCCATACACACGTTCTCGTTTGGTTCTTTCTGGAGGTGTGGAGAGAGAGACGGGAGATCCTTGGTATTTGTTACTTACTTACTGTACGCCGGAGCTCGTTCTTGGACGGGAGGACTTTGCCGCGCGGCATGGTGCTCTTCGGCCGTCACGAGACGTCGAATGTCACTCAATTCAATCTTGTCCAAGACTTCCCCATCGTCAAATTTTACGGTATACAACCATGTTCCTCGACGGTAATAGTACTGTTTCGTGTCGGGATGAGTCCGATCGAACTGGGCGGCAATCACGACACACTCTTCAAACTCCCACTCCTCTTGCTGCTCGTCATTTTCAATCCGCACTTGAATGGTTTGTCCCACCAAGGAGTGTGGAACAAAGCGTTGCACCTGGCCCACTTTGTATTCCTCAAAATCGTTTTGCACGTCCATGCGGTAATAGGCATCGGCATAGGCATCGGTAACGACCCCCATGTACCAATACTTGCCTTGTCGCACTTGGGCCAGCGAACCAGAGACCAACCAGGCATTTCTCGACGGTTCTCGAATGGGTGTTTGGAAGGGGTTGGACATGCGAGCCACCATGGAAACTGGAGAGGGGGATATGGCATGACGACGAAGGTCCAAGGCAATCTCCTCTTGTTCCGGAAGCATGGGCATAACAAACCGCCGTTGTCCAACCGTCCAGGTGGTTTTCTGGGACGACGCCAAGGTTTCTTCCCACGTTTTATCCAAGGCGGAACCATCGGGGGTTGCCTGCAACAGATCCGGCACTGGACGAGCCAGGGATGCCGACGATTTTGACGGCGATTTGGCCGACACTAATACCGATGGTTTGGTGACGAGATGTTGCGTCGAGGCTTGATCCGCGGTTTCCAGGGCGGTTGTCCAGAGCCGTTCTTGCAGTTGCAACAAGGTGGGCACCGCATGGCGATAGGCCAGGGCCGTGGTGCGATAAATGCCAAACCGCCATTCCGACAACAGGGGTTCCATGGTTTCGCGCATCAACCGATGCAAAATGGGATACACGGCACGACTCACAAGTCGATGCGACAAGAATTCCAAGGCTTGAGTGTGACTCTGCAACATCCATCGACCACCCCGTCCTTGTTGCAAAAAGCGTGCCGGTTCGCCCGTGTCTTGGCCATGACGCAGTGTCTGATAGATCCAATGCGCCACGGCATCCCGGGCCATCCACACCATGGCCGAAGGATTCTTCTGTTCCACGCTACCACGGTTGGCCACAAAGGCTTGGACGTGTCGATTCAATTGCCGATTGCCATAATGTCCCTGATCAATCAAATCCTTGACAATGCCCAAATAGTGCGAGCCACCCAAGCGATACTCGAGCAAGACATCGGAGCGGGTGGGATAGGTGGACCATCCCTGGCTGACAATATCGGGAAAGTTGGCCTCATCGTTCAAGACAGATGTGTACAAGCGGTGTTGACGAATGTTGCGAGCCCAGAGGGTACCATCCACATGATGCCGTGCCGCGGACCAACCGGCATAGACCACCCCAGCCATGGCGCTGGCCTGAAGCATACCGCGTTGCCATCCACGCAGTGGTTTCGGGTTGTTGTTGGTGGTGGTGTTCGTATTGCCACTTCCTCCCACGAGCGTATAGACGAGGACATGGAGGACCAGGGCACTGGCGGCGCACATACTGGTGAATTGATGCACTCGTTTCAGCGTGGCTTGAAAGTAAAACATCCAAGCCAAGTCATGGTCCAATTCCTCCTCGGTCAAGTGGTGGGGATGCAACCATGACGGGACAAAGGGCAAGAGTTTGCCCTCTTCTTGCTTTTCTTCCAAATAATCGGCATCGTAATAATTGGCATCGTTGGTAATGCGAAAGGCCAAATTGGCCAAATAATCGTACCCCCATTCGGCCGGGTTGGGTTTGGCATTGTACAAGCCGTAGGATCGCAACCAATTCCACGGAAATTGCATATAGGTCGAGGCCTGTTGCAAATCCTTCCACGTGTGGCCCTGTCATTACGGTAGAGAAACGACCACACAATATGGACATTCAAGACACGGGTCAGGGCACGGGGTGACACAATGAGAGAGAGTCCACGTCGAACCACTCCTACTACTACTTACCCACGAATCATGTCGCAACGACATGGTGGCACCTTGAGAAATTTGTCGCGATTCGGCGTGATGGTGTCGGGGTTGCGGTCCAAGGGTCAAAATGAGCATGACGCGATCCAAACCATCGGGATCCTGGTGGGCCGATCCGCGATGAAAGGAATTCATATTCATGAGCAGGGCATCGCCGGCATTCCAATAGCCCGTGGCCGGATCCACCATTGGGTAGCCATGGGTTTCGCACACGCTGCCCGTATCGCCGCGACTGCAATAGTGCAATCCGGGACAAATGCCCGTGGCACCCATGCGGGCCGTCGTATTTTGCAATTGGACAAACAAGCTCCACAAGGGATCAAAGGAGCGTCCATATTGCAAGGCCGACGTATGGGGGATGATATCGTCGTGATAATGTTGATCCGTCGCCCCGTACGTGGCCGTAATGGCTGTCAATTCCACCAAGGCGGGATCCGGTCCCATGACTTGTGTCACCAATTCGCTGTCATGATATAATAGAATCATACAAACGAACCATGGAATGATCGAGGACGACGACGACGACAAAAGAGAACAAACCAAGAAAGCCATGCACGTAGTAGCCATGACCAAACAAGACACGCCAGCAAGCAAAAGCAAGAGAGAGAGCCACGCGAAAGTGAGAGACGATTGTCAATCTCCGAGGCACCACACGAATCCGCAAATACGACACACGATCGTCTCCACACAAGGACGACAACGACCACAGGCATGCACGCCGACACACACACACAGGAACGCGACACGTTCTGGATACTACGATACGTACGTGACTTGGGGATGATTGGTCAATTCCATGACAGCTTGGGCGACAATGGGCACGGTCGTGTCCAATCCAAAACTGTACCGGTGATCATTTTCCAAGACAAAGTAGGTTTTGCCAATTTCGGCATTGCGTTGTCGAATATACTGCCGCAAGCCTTGCATGGTGTTTGGTGACAGCGTGGATCGGACCACACTAAAGCCGTGCTGGATATGATGGTGATAATAGGACTGGTCCGGATCCATGCTGCTGGAACGGTCGTTCGTCGTTGTTGGCATTGGCATTGGTGTGGGCGGCGGCGGCAAGTACAAGTCGGCCGGATTGTGGGTGGACAGTTCGTCGGCGGTACAGGTGCGAGCATAATAGGTACATTCGTCCGCTTGTCGATCTTCGGTCCACCAGGCATCCCGCACTTGGGGTTCCCAATACTGTGTGGCGACATGATGCATCCACGCCGTGACGGCCACTGCCACCAAACTGCCCCACACAACGACAGTGAAAACTCGCCAGGCCAACCAGGTAGCGGTAGTCGTAGTGGTGGTGGTGGTGGTTTTGTGACTGTTGTGGTTGGAAGGAGACGCAGTCGTCGTTGTGGCCGTGGCGGCGGTTGGAGCCGACGGTTCGACCAACATATGCTCTTGTTCTGCTTCGTTTTGGAACGACTTGTCAGTGTGGTTCTCGCGTTCACGTTACAAGGCTCGTCGTTGTCGTCGTCGTCGTCTCTCTCTCTCTTCTCTTGGTTGGTGGAGGAACGATCCAATATTCGGATTGGACAAATCACACAATGGCTCTCCTTCTTCACACAGACCGACCTTCCAACACAACAGTCAAAAATTGACGAGACACACACACACCCAAAAAAACATATTGGGGCCCGCCCCACAAAAAGGGCCACTCCGTCGTCGTATCTGTATTCTATATGGACGCGCGTGCGCTCTACATTCCAACGCTCGGCGCAAAGAATCTCGAGCGTCTCAATCACGACATTTTTAAGACCATACACTACTCCGTATCCAGTTCGATACCGCTCCATTGTGGTTCGCGTTGTGGTGCGGAGAGTTCGCATTGTGTTTGGCAAGAGCCGACCACACAAGACTCTGTTGCGGGACTCATGTCGGTCGAGATTCTTCGGGTTTTCGGTTTTTCGGCCAGGTTGGATACTCATCTCGTACTCGTCCTCTATTATTCGAGATTGGAGATGCGGTCCATTTCTCATCAGCTCTTGACTCTCGCTCTCTCCTGTCGGGGGACGGCCACCCTTGTTCCTTCGAATGGCGCCTTTTGAGGTTGACACCTTTTACTCTGGAATTCTTCTTCCTTGTCGTCGTCATTGTCGTCATCCTTGTCATGCTCCTCGTCGAATGCCTCCTCCCCGCATTGTGTGGTTCGACCAATGGACACTGTGGACGTTCCGTGACAATAGGGACTGTCTCTCTCATGTGTGGTCGTCCCCCTCTAGAGAGATCTCTCCAGTTCCAATCGGATCCACCACCCATTGTCATTATCAAATGCATTGCGAAACTACAACAGCACAATCGTACAACCGCATCCGGGATTCTTCCATGACGTTGGACGCTTGTTCGTCGCTAAATGTCGGTGCTTCTTGTCACAAAACGACACTTGCGCGCGCGCAAGGGTCCAGTGTGTCCTGTGCATTGCATGTTCGCTGGGGGGCACCACGACGGACCGTACGAATCGGACATAAACGTTCCGGGCAAGGAAACGGACGTGAGCGACAGTACCACGAGAGAACGACCGTCCAGCTGGACTCCGAGGCATGGCACACGAGTACATGGAACGTCGAGAATCTCCCAACTACGACCGACACACGTGTCCTGTCCAAATCCACTCCCCCGACCTGTGCCGTGTTGTCGCTTGGTAGTTTCGTTGGGAAACTCAACAACAAGACAGACTGTGAGGCCTTTCTGGCATGGTTCGAACACGACACTACTACAGTACTCGACAAGTCGCATGCGCAACCACCACAAACGGATGACGGAACCGAATCGCATCAATTCGAACATTCTTTTGGTTTGGGAGTCGTGTGAGGCTACCAGAACGTGGTTGTCAGTCTCGCCGTGAGGAGTTTGTTTTCGATATCCAAACACCTCCACGGTGGTATTCCGAATTCATAGAATATAAGTGGTTTTGTGGGACTGTTGCGGTCCATATCTGTCTCGCGACGATCGCTCGTGTTTCGATCCATCCATTTCGTCAAGTCAGTCGTGCTTCCAGTCCGCATCACAGGAGCAAACAAATCACGAACCTGTCACAAAACTACAGTGTCGATCCTCATAAATTCTGCAGTCACCGTTTGGAACCATGAGCTTGACACTGAAAGAGCAAGCATGGCAGTCGGGCCTTGTCCTTTTGGACGAGAGAGCAGAATGGAATGAAACCGATTGGCCTCCGCTTCTGGGAGGATGGCGTGGCGATCATGCGTCAGTCGTACTGGATCATCCCGATCAGGACAACAACAACAATGGACAGACGGTCGTGGTGTTGGGAGGAAGACAACCACACAAAGGCTTTGTCAACTCTGTTTTGTTATTGAACTTGGCAGAATCATACAAGCAGTGGCGAGAAGGACCGCCTTTGAACCAGGAACGTGAAAGACATGCGGCTGTTGTGTGTAATGGAGGCATCTACGTGATGGGAGGACTCAATAACTTCTGTTCGTTGTTGGATTGTATCGAGCGGATTGATGTTATTGATTTGGCACAATCATCTTTAACAACATCAAGCACCTCAAAAAAGAATCATTGGACGACATTGACTACTAGGTTATCAACGGAACAATGGGGATGTTGTGCCGTTGCGGTTCACAATCGGTATATCGTGGTAATGGGTGGACGCAACCGGCAGAGATTGTCTTCAGTGGATATTATTGACACCAGCAACCATACTGTGATTGCGGGACCAGGCATGACTGTTCCACGAGTATGGTGTGCCAGTGCGGTCATTGGTCACCGCATCTTTGTTGTTGGAGGCTTCAACGAGGACGGCAAACTTGACTCGGTGGAGTATTTGGACTTTGCAAAGCCCTGCTACAATGAGGAGAGAAACGGCTCTCTGTCTACATTCATTTCCTCCTTGTCTGGCTGGACGACTCACTCTGATCTGGTACTTTCCAACCCACGATATTCTTGTGCAGTGGTTGCCGTTGGATCTTGTCTGGTGGTGACGGAAAACAATCGAACCGTGCAAGTCCTGGATACGAAGCGCAACCGCGTGTGGAATCTCCCACCATTAGAAAATCGCCATGACGACGGCAGTATGGTGACTGTTGGCAATCAAGTTGCCCTGATAGGGGGAATGGACAATCCTTCCTGTGCGACATATTCATTAGTCGACAGGAATACGTGGTGTTTTCGTCGACTCTGTGAGCAGCCTCGGAATGTACGGTATCAGTGTCATGAAAGATTGGGGAACGGAGACGTCAATACTACATCCTGCACCATCTCGTCGTCGACTCTTAAACGATTGAGGACCCTAGATTATCCTGATTGTGACCAAGGGGAGGATGACACTGGAAATGTACAACAGGTTGCACGACCATGAGCCCGGAAACTATCTCAGGTGGTCATTATACTCTCGTACAAAAGAGGGGATCGTGCCAATACTTAATTACGTTGTGAATCATGTAAGTTAATGAAATACTTTTCAATCTCTATACCTAGACTGGAGTGGCTTGCTCTGCCGGAAAAGACATTACAGTAGACGGAGATCAAAGAGCAACTCCTTGCATGTTACATTGCATATGACCGCACATGAATAACCTTCTAAAGCCATGACGTTTGTGACAGTCGGACCCATGCGACATGGTCAGCTATCCTTGTAGTTGATAATGAGCGACCCACTAGACAAAACGGTTAGATCAACATGTTCTCTAGCAGAGCAGGAGGAACAGGACAAGAAGGTGAAGCCATGATGATCTTTGTGGACTGTGTGCCATGATTGAGAGCCATGAAGGACAATACTAAAAGGCAGGTTCCACACGTCGAGGTCGACAAGTCCCCAATGACAGAGTCTGTATTGGAACTATTTTGTGGTGGTTGGTGGAGAAGAACGAGTCATGTTGCCCTCGTGATTGAGGACATTGCTTGTTCGTGGCTGAAACCACACAGTCTGTTACCAACAAGAGGTTGGGGCCATGTTGCAAGGGGGAAGAGGAACATGGTTCAATCTATTCCCACGTGGGATACGCGTATATCAGTTGAGCGATACTCTTCGCGCCGAGCTGTCCTTGGCCGTTGTTCAATTAATCGAACGTATGCCAAACGTCATTTGTCGCCATTGTTTTTGCAATCTGTTTCAAGTCATGGTCAATGTTCCGCTATTCGGAATTGCACTGCAGTCTCGTAACCAATGAATCATCCCATTGCCCCCCACATCGCAATTCGCGACTCGAAAGTGTCGCTATGGCGTTGACGCTCCGTTCACCAAAGCCAGAGATACCGCTTTGAGACCATTTTCGGATCTTGACAGCCTCCCAAGGGAACTTGTTCGTCTTCCTCTTGGTGTTGCTGCCTTGTCGTTGTCCGATCATTTTCACATGAACATCATGGACGGATGGAACATCATGTGAACAAAGAAGAGGAAGGTGCAGAATCTGACGGTTCCTCAGCTTTGCTGTGCGTCGTTGCAATTCATCTTTCTCGTTTCGTTGCTGGTTGATGCTGTAGAGCGCCTCGATCCAAAGAAAAGGCCCGAATAGTAGTATTAGTCATCTGTCTGTGTATATATACTTCACCATTCACCACACTTGAGATGACAGCTTCGACAGTATCTGCTCTCATCGTCTCGTCTCATTTTTGTTCGAAAAAGAGGCAACAACCAACAGTTTTGGATTGTTCATCTGCGAGTGTTGATACTTCGTCGCTTTTGAGATGACAGCAAACAGAGCATCGCGACAATGTGCTCCCCGTCATCACATCAGTTTTGTTTTTTGTGTCATGAAGTCTATGTGCGAGCCGTACGCACTACAGACATCCTTTCACCTCCACACATCACAGCAGCACACCACGACGTCGCAGATGACCACACATGACACTGCAAGAACAAAAGCATGTCTTGTCCTTTTCGACGAGAGAGAAGAATGGAATCAAGAGAACTGGCCTCCACTTGAGGTAGGAGGGAGTTGGTCTCATACATCGGTCGAACTGAATCATCCCGATATGGTTTACGACAATGACTGTCTGTGTCTGTGTGTTCGTCCATATCTCTCAAGTTCCATCAATTTCCAGCAGTCGCTCCGCCGCATCATGGGTTCCCTCACTTGGTAGATACTTGTCCATCTCAACCTGTCGGTGCTTCGAGAGTAAAAGACACCCAGAACCAGATGTTGCGAATGGTCCACAGTTTTTGTCCACGACATGGCATGCTGGGGTTCTGGGAGACACCACGATGCACAGTACTATACTCGGAAGACTCATGATGAAAATTGCAGGATGACGAGGAATCGGAAGAAATGGACGACAACAATGACCGGACCAGTAGTACAACGACAATGACAGACAGCAACAGTCATCCGGACTGCTGAGGCATTGCACCGAGGACCAGCAGTACTAGTAGCAGGATGGAACAACAACAGGTCGAATCGAATCACAATCCATCCACGGCCTCTGCAGTGTTGTTGCTTATTCGTTGCGAACCAACAACCAAACAGACTGTGGAGCCTTTGCATTGCTGCAGTACTCTACCGCCCATTTTAAGTGGCATCCGCAACAACCACAAACTGACTGGAACGAATCGCACCAATTCTGACATTTTTGTTCTGCAAGTCTTGTCTGAGGATACCCCAGGGGTTGTCTGTCTCGCCGTGAGGTTTCTTTCGGTATCCAAAACTATCCACGGTGGTATTTCGAATGCATAGGATGCGAAAACTTTTTTCGTTTGGTGGGACTATTTCGGTCACGATTCGTCTCGCGACGACAGCGACCCATCTCGTTTCGATCCATCTATTTCGTCAAGTCAGTCCTGCTTCCAGTCCGCACCCATCAGAGCAACAGCAAGCACAGCAGCAAACCGAAGAACCTCTCACAATAAAGTGATACAGTGTCGATCCTCATAAATTCTCCAGTCACCGTTTGGAACCATGGTCACGACACTGAAAAAACAAGCATGGCAGTCGGGCCTTGTCCTTTTGGACGAGACAGCCGAATGGAATGAAACCGATTGGCCTCCTCTGAAGGGCAGACGGCGTTACGATCATTCGTCAGTCGTAGTGGATCATCCCGATAAGAACAACAATCACAACCACAACGGACAAACTGTCGTCGTGATGGGAGGCATCGACGAAGGTTGGCATGTTACCAATTCCGTTCTTGTATTGAATTTAGCAAAACCGGACAAGCAGTGGCAAGAAGGACCACCCATGAACCAGAGACGCCGACGACACGCCGCTGTTGTGTGCAACAGACGCATCTACGTGATTGGAGGAGGAAACGATGAAAGTCCTTCACATTTGGGTTCTATCGAAGGGATTCATGCCAACACCTTGATACCACCATTTTCTACATCAAGCAACACACATGAGAGCCGTTGGACCACATTGAATTGTCGCTTATCAACGGGACGAGGTTTATGTTGTGCTGTTGCGGTGCACAAGCGATACATTGTGGTAATGGGAGGATACAACAGGGGGCAGAAGTCGTATTTGTCGTCGGTCGATATTGTTGATACCAGCAATCATACTGTCATTGCGGGACCATCCATGAACGTTCGACGACAAAGGTGTGCCAGTGCAGTCATTGGTCACCGCATCTTTGTCGTTGGCGGCTGCACGCAACGAAAACACTCGGTGGAGTACTGGGACTTTCCAAAGCCTTGTTACAATGATGAGATAAAGGAGGACACGACTGGTACAGTCCCTTCATTCTCGTCCTCTTGGACCACTCATTCTGATTTGGCGCTTTCCGACCCACATAATAGTTCTGCAGTGGTTGTTGTGGGATCTTGTCTTGTTGTCACGGGAGGATGGACTAAAGCCGTGGAAGTCTTGGATACCCACCGCAATCGCATGTGGAATCTCCCACAATTCGAAAATCATCGTGAAGACTGCAGTATGGTGACTGTTGGCAATCAAATTGCCGTGATTAGTGGAATGGACAGTCCTACCTGTGCGACATTACCACTAATGGACAAGAATACATGGTGTTTTCGTCAACTCTTTGAGCAGCCTCGGATTGAATGGTATCATTGTCATGAAAGATCGGGCAACGGAGATGTCAATGTAACATCCTGGACCATCTCGTCGTCGACTCTTAAACGATTGAGGACCCTAGATTATCCTGATTGTGACCAAGGGGAGGATGACACTGGAAATGTACAACAGGTTGCACGACCATGAGCCCGGCATCTATATCAGGTGGCCATTATACGCTCGTGCAAAAGAGGGGATCGTGTTTATCCTTAGCTCCGTTGTGAATTATATAAGTTAATGAAATGCTTTTCAAACACTATACCTAAACTGGAGTGGCTGGCTCTGCCGGAAAAGACATTACAATAGACGGAGATCAAAGAGCAACTCCCAGCATGTTACATAGCATATGACCTCACACGAATTTCCTTCTGAAGCCATGACGTTTGTGACAGTCGGACCAATTCGCCATGGCCAGCTATCCTTGTTGTTTCGTCCAGAGCCACAGCGACAATGAATGTGGCTTATTCTTGGCAGATCCGGTCTTTTGTGTACACTTGAGAGTTTGATCAAGTCATGCGACAGACAACGGCGAGTACGACGAGCACGAAAACGAGGACGACTCCGAGCCATACGAAGGACGATACTATATTAGGGCAGGTTCCACACGTCCAGGTCGACAAGTCTCCAACGACGAAGTCTGTATTGGAACTATCTTGTGTTGGTTGGTTGAGACGAACGAGTCATGTTGCCCTCGTGATTGAGGACATTGCTTGTTCGTGGCTGGAAACACACAGTATGTTACCAACAAAAGAGGTTGGGGCCATGTTGCAAGGCGGAAGGTGAACATGTATGTGGTCCAACTGATTCCCACGTGGGATACGCGTATGTCAGTTGAGCTGTACTCTTCGTACCGAGCTATCCTTGGCCATTGTTCCGTATATCCAACGTATGTCAAACGTCATTTGTCTCCATGGTTTCTGTAATCTCTTTCATATCTTTGTGAGTCATGATTGAATATCCAACATTCATTTTCCGCCATTAGGAATTTAGCTGCAATTCCGTAGACAATGAAATCACCCCATCGTCCCCCATACTGCAACTAGCCACTCGAAAGTGTCGCCATAATACCGTTAACGCTTCGTTCGCCAAAGCAAGAGACATGGCGTTGAGACCAACATCGGACATGCTTGCGAGCCGGAGATCAACCGTGGCCGATTGCCAAAGCCAAGCTCTGTACTCCTTCATCGGAAATCATAGGCATGGGGAGACGGAAAAAAGATGAGCATGAAATGCATGTGCTCCCAGTCAACCAATTTGGATATGAGACAGATTCATGCAACGCCAATCGCAATTGCTCTTCATCCCATTGACCACAGCTAATGTACACCACAGTATCATCAAGATCCGAATCGGCCTGGTCCACGATATGCCAGTTCGTGTTCTTTTGCAACATGCCTGTAATGAACGTGTGATTCCGTGATTGCCCATACGATTCAGGTCACTAAGCAACAAGCGGACCTTGAGCTTAGCAGCGGCAGCAGCCACGACCCTCTAGAAAGCACAAGCGACTTCCGCCAGCAATGCAACCGATCCTGTCATGACTGTCTCCCAATGGAGCTTCTGTTCTTTTTCCTTTTGGTGTTGCTGCCTTGCCGTTGTCCGTCCGTTTTCACAGGAACATCATGGATGGATGGAACACTGTCGTTGGACTTTTCATGCGGTCTTTTGTGTGTTGGTGATTGTCGGTCAAGTTGATTCGCGTCGTCTTGGTTTTTCGTTTGTTCTTGTCACGCAGAAACGAAGGAGTATAGTCAAGACTAATTGCTGGAAGACAAACAAGAGGAAGGTGGAGAATCTCGTGGTTCCTAAGCTTTGGGTGCGTCGTTGCAATTCATCGTTCTCGTTTCGTTGCTGGTTGATGTTGTAGAGCGCCTCCATCCAAGGAAAACGTCCCGAATAGTATTAGTCATTTGTAGCAACAACCAACAGCGTGTTGGATTGTGCATCTGTCTGTGTAGATACTTCGCTTTTGAGATGAAAGCAAAAACAGAGAGCATCGACAATGCTCCAAACTGTCACGGGTTTTGTTGTTTGTGTCATGAAGTCTATGTGCGAGCCGTACGCACTACAGACACCCTTTCCGACATATCTCCACACACCACGACGTCACCATGACACTGCAAGAACAAAAGTGTGCCTTTTGTCCTTTTCGAAGAATGGAATCAAGATGAGGGAGGAAGGAGTTCGTCTCGTACATCGGTCGTACTGAATCATCCCGATATGGTTTACGACAATGACTGTCTGTGTCTGTGTGTTCGTCCATATCAGTCAAGTTCCATCAATTTCCAACCATCACATGCACTTCGAGAGTAAAAGACACCTAGAACCAGATGTTGCGAATGGTCCAGCACAGTTTTTGTTCACGACATGGCATGCTGGGGTTCTGGGAGACACCACGATGCACAGTACTATACTCGGAAGACTCATGATGAAAATTGCAGGATGACGAGGAATCGGAAGAAATGGACGACAACAATGACCGGACCAGTAGTACAACGACAATGACAGACAGCAACAGTCATCCGGACTGCTGAGGCATTGCACCGAGGACCAGCAGTACTAGTAGCAGGATGGAACAACAACAGGTCGAATCGAATCACAATCCATCCACGGCCTCTGCAGTGTTGTTGCTTATTCGTTGCGAACCAACAACCAGACAGACAGTGGAGCCTTTGCATTGCTGCAGTACTCTACCGCCCATGGCAAGTGGCATCCGCAACAACCACAAACTGACTGGAACGAATCGCACCAATTCTGACATTGTTCTGCAAGTCTTGTCTGAGGATACCCCAGGGGTTGTCAGTCTCGCCGTGAGGTGTATTTCGGTATCCAAAACTATCCACGGTGGTATTTCGAATGCATAGGATATGCGAAAACTTTTTTCGTTTGGTGGGACTGGGTCTTTACTGAAATGTTTTTATCATAAACATAACATAAAACATAAACACAACGCAAATTTATGTAGGGCTCATAACCCGCTCATAACCTATTGGTTTTGTTTGAGTTTATGATTCGTCGCTTGGTTATGAGGCATGAATTCATGCCTCATAACCGTTGTGTTCAAACATAACACAAAACACATCCGAAAAATTCTCAACGCATGCCCAGCACCGGGCATGCGCATGAAAATGGACACGAGTTCCCCACCAGATTCATGGGACTCTCTTGTTGGAACTTTGCCGAGATGATACACTGGTACGCTGGGTATGTCACTTCCACTCAATGCTTGATGAGGAAGAAGGAAGAAGGAAGAAGAATCATCAAGCTTGACCATCACACTAGCACCTTTTTTTGATGCCAAAGAAAAGCAAGGCAAAAGCATAGAGATGCGTCGGATTGAGGGGGGAAACTTTGGAGAATTTTTGTGTTCCCGCTGTTATGTTTTATGTTTTGCTATAACGAGGCAAAAACTTTGTGTTTATGTTTTATGTTATGTTTATGATAAAAACATTTCAGTAAAGACCCACTATATTACGGTCACGATTCGTCTCGCGACGACAGCGACCCATCTCGTTTCGATCCATCTATATTTCGTCAAGTCAGTCCTGCTTCCAGTCCACACCCATCCGCACCCATCAAGAGCAGAAAACCCACGAACCTCTCACAATACAGAGTCTCGATCCTCATTAATTCTGCAGTCAACGCTTGTAACCATGGTCACGACACTGAAAGAACGAGCATGGCAGTCGGGCCTTGTACTTTTGGACGAGAGAGCAGAATGGGATGAAAACGATTGGCCTCCTCTCAAGGGTGGATGGCGTTACGATCATGCGTCAGTCGTACTGGATCATAAGAACGACCATCACAAGCACAACGGAGAAACTGTCGTCGTGATGGGAGGAAAAGACGAAGGTTGGCATATCACCAATTCCGTTGTTGTACTGAATTTAGCAAAACCGGACAAGGAGTGGCAAGAAGGACCATCCATGAACACGAGTCGTCGTCAACATGCTGCAGTTGTGTGCAATGGATACGTTTACGTGATTGGAGGAGGAAACGATGAAGTTTTTTCACATTTGGATTCTATCGAACGGATTGATGCCAACAACTTGCTACCACGATTTTCTACATCAGGCAACACACATGAGAGCCGTTGGACCACATTGAATTGTCGGTTATCAACGGGACGAGGTTTATGTTGTGCTGTTGTGGTGCACAATCGTTACATTGTGGTAATGGGAGGATACGACTGGGAGCAGGAGTCCTATTTGTCGTCGGTCGATATTGTTGATACCAGAAATCGTACTGTCATTGCTGGACCATCCATGAACGTACCTCGCGACTTTTGTTCTAGTGCGGTTGTTGGCCACCGCATCTTTGTCGTTGGCGGCTGCACAGAACGAATACACTCGGTGGAATACTGGGACTTTCCAAGGCCTTGTTACAATGATGAGATAAAGGAAGACACGGCTGCTACAGTCACTTCATTCTCGTCGGCTTGGACCACTCATTCTGATTTGGCGCTTTCCGACCCACATAATAGTTCTGCAGTGGTTGTTGTGGGATCTTGTCTTGTTGTCACGGGAGGATGGACTAAAGCCGTGGAAGTCTTGGATACCCACCGCAATCGCATGTGGAATCTCCCACAATTCGAAAATCATCGTGAAGACTGCAGTATGGTGACTGTTGGCAATCAAATTGCCGTGATTAGTGGAATGGACAGTCCTACCTGTGCGACATTACCACTAATGGACAAGAATACATGGTGTTTTCGTCAACTCTTTGAGCAGCTTCGGATTGAATGGTATCATTGTGATGAAAGATCGGGCAACGGAGATGTCAATGTAACATCCTGGACCATCTCGTCGTCGACTCTTAAACGATTGAGGACCCTAGATTATCCTGATTGTGACCAAGGGGAGGATGACACTGGAAATGTGCAACAGGTTGCACGACCATGAGCCCGGCATCTATATCAGGTGGCCATTATACGCTCGTGCAAAAGAGGGGATCGTGTTTATCCTTAGCTCCGTTGTGAATTATATAAGTTAATGAAATGCTTTTCAAACACTATACCTAAACTGGAGTGGCTGGCTCTGCCGGAAAAGACATTACAATAGACGGAGATCAAAGAGCAACTCCCAGCATGTTACATAGCATATGACCTCACACGAATTTCCTTCTGAAGCCATGACGTTTGTGACAGTCGGACCAATTCGCCATGGCCAGCTATCCTTGTTGTTTCGTCCAGAGCCACAGCGACAATGAATGTGGCTTATTCTTGGCAGATCCGGTCTTTTGTGTACACTTGAGAGTTTGATCAAGTCATGCGACAGACAACGGAGAGTACGACGAGCACGAAAACGAGGACGACTCCGAGCCATACGAAGGACGATACTATATTAGGGCAGGTTCCACACGTCCAGGTCGACAAGTCCCCAATGACGGAGTCTGTATTGGAACTATCTTGTGTTGGTTGGTTGAGACGAACGAGTCATGTTGCCCTCGTGATTGAGGACATTGCTTGTTCGTGGCTGGAAACACACAGTCAGTTACCAACAAGAGGTTGGGGCCATGTTGCAAGGCGGAAGGTGAACATGTATGTGGTCCAACTGATTCCCACGTGGGATACGCGTATGTCAGTTGAGCTGTACTCTTCGTACCGAGCTATCCTTGGCCATTGTTCCGTATATCCAACGTATGTCAAACGTCATTTGTCTCCATGGTTTCTGTAATCTCTTTCATATCTTTGTGAGTCATGATTGAATATCCAAGATTCATTTTCCGCCATTGGGAATTTAGCTGCAATTCCGTAGACAATGAAATCACCCCATCATCCCCCATACTGCAACTAGCCACTCGAAAGTGTCGCCATAATACCGTTAACGCTTCGTTCGCCAAAGCAAGAGACATGGCGTTGAGACCAATTTCGGACATGCTTGCGAGCCGGAGATCAACCGTGGCCGATTGCCAAAGCCAAGCTCTGTACTCCTTCATCGGAAATCATAGGCACGGGGAGCCGGAAAAAAGATGAGCATGAAATGCATGTGCTCCCAGTCAACCAATTTGGATATGAGACAGATTCATGCAACGTCAATCGCAATTGCTCTTCATCCCATTGACCACAGCTAATGTACACCACAGTATCATCAAGATCCGAATCGGCCTGGTCCACGATATGCCAGTTCGTGTTCTTTTGCAACATGCCTGTAATGAACGTGTGATTCCGTGATTGCCCATACGATTCAGGTCACTAAGCAACAAGCGGACCTTGAGCTTAGCAGCGGCAGCAGCCACGACCCTCTAGAAAGCACAAGCGACTTCCGCCAGCAATGCAACCGATCCTGTCATGACTGTCTCCCAATGGAGCTTCTGTTCTTTTTCCTTTTGGTGTTGCTGCCTTGCCGTTGTCCGTCCGTTTTCACAGGAACATCATGGATGGATGGAACACTGTCGTTGGACTTTTCATGCGGTCTTTTGTGTGTTGGTGATTGTCGGTCAAGTTGATTCGCGTCGTCTTGGTTTTTCGTTTGTTCTTGTCACGCAGAAACGAAGGAGTATAGTCAAGACTAATTGCTGGAAGACAAACAAGAGGAAGGTGGAGAATCTCGTGGTTCCTAAGCTTTGGGTGCGTCGTTGCAATTCATCGTTCTCGTTTCGTTGCTGGTTGATGTTGTAGAGCGCCTCCATCCAAGGAAAACGTCCCGAATAGTATTAGTCATTTGTAGCAACAACCAACAGCGTGTTGGATTGTGCATCTGTCTGTGTAGATACTTCGCTTTTGAGATGAAAGCAAAAACAGAGAGCATCGACACAATGCTCCAAACTGTCACGGGTTTTGTTGTTTGTGTCATGAAGTCTATGTGCGAGCCGTACGCACTACAGACACCCTTTCCGACATATCTCCACACACCACGACGTCACCATGACACTGCAAGAACAAAAGTGTGCCTTTTGTCCTTTTCGAAGAATGGAATCAAGATGAGGGAGGAAGGAGTTCGTCTCGTACATCGGTCGTACTGAATCATCCCGATATGGTTTACGACAATGACTGTCTGTGTCTGTGTGTTCGTCCATATCAGTCAAGTTCCATCAATTTCCAACCATCACATGCACTTCGAGAGTAAAAGACACCTAGAACCAGATGTTGCGAATGGTCCAGCACAGTTTTTGTTCACGACATGGCATGCTGGGGTTCTGGGAGACACCACGATGCACAGTACTATACTCGGAAGACTCATGATGAAAATTGCAGGATGACGAGGAATCGGAGGAAATGAACGAGAAAAATGACCGGACCAGTAGTACAACGACAATGACAGACAGCAACAGTCATCCGGACTGCTGAGGCATTGCACCGAGGACCAGCAGTACTAGTAGCAGGATGGAACAACAACAGGTCGAATCGAATCACAATCCATCCACGGCCTCTGCAGTGTTGTTGCTTATTCGTTGCGAACCAACAACCAGACAGACAGTGGAGCCTTTGCATTGCTGCAGTACTCTACCGCCCATGGCAAGTGGCATCCGCAACAACCACAAACTGACGGAAACGAATCGCACCAATTCTGACATTTTTGTTCTGCAAGTCTTGTCTGAGGATACCCCAGGGGTTGTCAGTCTCGCCGTGAGGTGTATTTCGGTATCCAAAAACTTCCACGGTATTTCGGATGAATTTGAGGCGTGGTCTTCTTCATTTTGTGGGACTTTTGCGGCCCATGTGTCTCGCGACGAAGCTACTCATCGCTTGTGTTTCTTTCCATCGATTTCGAGAAGTCAGTCGTGCTTCCAGTCCGCACCCATCAGAGCAACAGCAAGCACAGCAGCAAACCGAAGAACCTCTCACAATACCGTGTCTCGATCGTCATAATAGTCAACGTTTGGAACCGTGAGCATGACATCACCACAAGAACAAGCATGGCAGTCGGGCCTTGTCCTGCTGGACGAGACACCAAGATGGAATGAGGATGACTGGCCTCCTCTTGTAGGTGAATGGCGTTGGCGTTATGCTACGGTCGTAGTCGATCATACGGTCGTCGTGTTGGGTGGATTTCAATATTTGCAAGGCGAGCTCAATTCCGTACTGTTATTGAATTTAGCAAATCCAAATAAGCAGTGGCGAGCAGGGCCATCCATGAGCAAGAGTCGTCGTGCACATGCTGCTGTTGTGTGCAACGGAGGCATCTACGTGATGGGAGGACTTAATGGAAAAACTCTGGATTGTATTGAACAAATTAATGCCAACGATTTCCTACAACAATCTTCTACATCAACCAACACGCATGAGAGTCATTGGACTACTTTGAATTGTCGATTATCAACGGGACGATATGGATGTTGTGCTGTTGCGGTTCACAATCGATATATTGTTGTAATGGGTGGATGTGATGGAGGGCCAAACTTATCATCGGTAGATATTCTTGATACCAGTGTCAACACTGTCATTGCTGGGCCAGGTATGAACTTTCCACGAATATGGTGTGGCAGTGCGGTTGTTGGCCACCGCATTTTTGTCGTTGGAGGCACCATGGCATATTTCTCGGTAGAGTATTTGGACTTTGGAAAGCCTAGTGACAATGAAGAGGGACACGGCACTTTGTCCACATTAATTTCCTCCTTGTCTGGCTGGACGATTCACTCTGATCTGGTAGTTTCCGCCTCGCTACAGTTTTGTGCAGTGGTTACCGTTGGATCCTGTTTGGTGGTGGCGGGAGACCATCGAACTGTGGAAATCTTGGATACGCATCACAACCGAATGTGGAATCTCCCACCATTCCGCAATCGCCTTGAGAACTGCAGTATAGTGGCTGTTGCCAATCAAGTTGCCGTGATTGGTGGATGGCGTAATCGATCCTGTGCGACATTACCACTCATGGACAAGAATACTTGGTGCTTTCGCCAACTCTGTGAGCAGCAGCCAGACGGATGGTTTCATTCTCTGGAAAGACTGGGTAACGGAGATGTTGACTCTTAAACGAATGATGACCTATACATGATTGTGATTGTGACATAGGGCAGGATGGCAGTCGAAATGTACAACTGGTTGCACGGCCAAGAGGCCGGAAACTACATGGCCATTATATATACGCTCGTACAAAACAGCGATTGTATCCATCTTGAGTTACGCTGTAAATAAAGGAACTGAATGAAAAGCTTTAAATCGCTATACCTTTACAGGAGTGGCTTGCATTGTCGTGTCGAAACATCATTCCAGTAGATGAGATGTGCAACTCGTCGTCGTCCTGGATCCAGTCTCTATGGAAACGCTACGACACGTTCTTGTTTGCCCGAACGACGACAAATGCACGTCGAATTGTGACATGGATGCGAATCGTCTATGCTCTCTTGTACTTGTACGATGGCTACGTCTGGTCGCACGTCTACCAAGCCTACTTTCATCCCACCCATGGTTTGGTATCCTATGCCGTCGGTCGACAATCCTCCTACTTTCAAGACTATTCTCAGGATGACTCGTCGGTCGTGGAATCCCTGTGGAACGTCTTTCAACTCGCTCCGGACAGCGAGACGTGGATTTGGATCGTGTTTGGCGTGGCCATGCTGCATGCCACCTTGTTGTTATTGGGCATTTTCCCACGCTTTCAACTCCTCGGTTTGCTTGTGCATCAAAAATCCTTGCATCATCACAATCGACACCTGTGGGATGCCCAAGATGTCATGCTCCGTCTGTGGACCTGGATGTTGCTGTTGATGCCCCACAACGACAACAGTATTACTACGATTTCTAGCTGGTTCCAGAGACGGAGGAATTCAAACAACAACAACAGCAATAGCAACCACCAGAAGAAGAGGGACGACCAGAAGGAGGAGAAACCCACAGAGACAACCGTTCCTGCTCTAATGTTACCAACAACAACAACAAGAACTACTCGAACGTCGACAGTGCTTTGGTTCACGACGAGGACACGACGACGACGGAGCCCAACAATACCATACAGACATTGAATGAGAACGACAACGACCAAGACGAAAACCAAGACGATTCTTCCTGGTCCCTGTGGCCGTTTCGCTTGTTTCAAGTGCAACTCACCATGATTTACATTGGAGCCGGTCATGGCAAATGGGCCGGCCAGGCCTGGACCACGTCTGGCTTGGCGGTCTATTTTATGAGCCATACCTGGGATTTTTATCCCGGTCTCTAGAATCCCGACTGGCTCTTTGATCGACTGGCACCCTTGAAAGTCATGGCGTGGTTTACAGTCGTTTTGGAAGTACTGGCACCCGTCACGATTTGGATGCCCCGGTTTCGCCCCGCCACCCTCGTTCTCGTGATTTTGCTCCATGTCGGCATGGAAGTCACCTTGAATATGCACCTGTTTGAAGCCTTGACCATTCTGGGATGGTGCAGCTTTCTCGTCCAACCCGACAACGACACGACAAGGAATCCTCCTCTTCGTGTGAAAAACCAACCGCCACAACCACAAGAACCAAAAGAACCACCCGCCGACAACAAGAACAAGAAGGCATCTTCCAACCACAACCACAAGAAGAACCGCCAGCATCGCAACAGACCACAATCCAGTATGCTGGCCCATGTGGGAGGTCATGTCGTCTTTCTGTGTTGGGCCAGTTGGATTGTCCTGGGCACCATGCCCGTGGGAGAAATCACGTACGTCTGGTCGTCGCTCTTCTCCTCCACCAACACCAGCACGGGACGACGACTCTCGACTCTGGTGGAATTCGTTAATGACATGGCCCAGCAAGGACAAGACGCTGTCTGGTACTGGACCGGTCCCATGGTGTACAGTTTGGGCTTGGAACAAATTATTTTGTCCCTCTATGGAGGAGAGGGCTCCTCGATTAATCGCATGGTGCATGCCCGCATTACACTTGCCGTCACATCCACAACAACAACAACAACAACAACAACAACAACAACTCCGCCAGACTCCTTCCACCCACCCACCACCATGGTGTTGCATTGGTACAGTCCGGATTGGTTGGCCTTGACGTGGTGGGAACGCAAACTGGCGGTTCGGGACATGAATTATTATACCAGTCTCCAGGATGGATGGGATGACATGGTATCCGCATACGATCCCGAGTTTGCATCCGAAACATTGGATCCCGGATTGCTGGCGGCCTGGTTGTCCTTGGGGCATGCCTTGATTCGACACTACAGTACCGCAGCAGCTGCGGCGGTGGTAAGTCCAAATGGTACTTGTACCGACACCGACACCAATAACAACACACCACGGTGGTCGACCGTGATTCCCTGGACCGAGCCTCCCACGATCCCGGGCCACGACGACTCTACAAGTAGTATACGAAGACTGATGGTCCAATCCGTGGATTTGGGCTTTACCACCGACTATACCGTCCCACCCCCCGATCATGTGGGATTTTGGTCCTGGCAATCGGTCCACCAACCCATGGATGACAGTGAACCACGACGACCTGTCCTGACCTTGCAAGTGAGCTGTACGAGTGTAAGCACTACAAGGATGAGACTACAAAATGGATGGACCCCACCCACCCCGAAGCTCCTTGTACCATTGTTCCCACCTTTGTGCTGACCGACGAATATGGAGAGGACGAGGAGAAGGGAGAAGAACTGTAATGGATACGGACACAACACGCACGTATGATCTCTGTCCCTCGTTTGCCATGGCACTGGAAATTAGTATCCAAGTCGACAACTGCAAAAGGATGAAAGTAGCTGATGAAGCGATTTTGGCAGACAGCTGCGCAGAATCGCATACGTCAGTGGGCTCTGGTATAATCCCTTGTCCGGATCATGTGACGTGTAACTCTCCGGCAATGCGTTCGAGGCTGTATTCTGTATTAGTGAGGGATCGAAGGACTTTATCAGCGACGACGCGGACATGTGTCGTTACTCCTATAGGAATCAAGTCCGAGACTCTCTCGCCATCGCCACAGCGCACCGTATCGAAACTTGTGTCGTCACACTGCCACATTTGTCTCCTGACCACGGTGCATTATTGATCCCATCCGTCGAACGCATTCCTCCACGCTGAGACGTAGGATCGCCAGACGACAACGCTGATGGATCAACGATTGTCCGTGTCGTCCTTGATTCACCCGATTCGTTTTCCAGTGACAGCCATTGCAACACGAGCGATATACCAATACGACAACCAATCTCAGCCGATTATTCGTATAAACCAATGCGACTCTCGTCTTTCTCTCGAACAAAGCAGCAACGACCACCTGAAGTGCAATTGCCTGTAGTATCTTGGGAAAACACGACAACAACAACAAGTCGAATCATCACCCTCGACAAGGAGCAACGTGTACTGATAACAAAATCAAACTAGTTCCTTTCGAGACTCGCCATGTCTCCATCCACGGCCTGTGCAGTGTCATTGCTTCTCCCTCGACTCGGTATTCATTGGGAACCAACAACCAGACAGACTATGGAGCCTTTTAATTGGATGGTTGTAACACGACACTTTACAGTACTCTACCACCCATGGCAAGTGGCATCCACAACAACCATAAAAAAGATGGAAACGCATCGCACCAATCCTGCCTTTCTGGAAGTGCCAATCTTGTTAGGTTATCAGGATTGGTTGTCTGTCTCGCCGTGAGGAGTTCGTTTCGATATCATCCAAAACCGTTACGCTATTTCGCGTGGGTTTCTCCCTTTTGTGGGACTCTTACGGTCACAATTTGTCTCGCGACGAAAGCTATACGGATCGCTCGTGTTTCTATCCATTCCTTTCTCGTAAAGTCGGCAGTCGTGTTTCCAGTCCGTTCCCATCCAAGCAGCAGCAAGCAAGCAGCAATAGAGTCCCGATCCCCATTAATTCTGCGGTCACTATTTGGAACCATGAGCATGACACTGAAGGAACAAGCATGGCAGTCGGGGCTTGTCCTTTTGGACGAGACAGCAGAATGGGATGATAAGGACTGGCCTCCTCTTGTGGGTGGATGGCGTTACGATCATGCGTCAGTCGTAGTTGATCATACGGTCGTCGTGATGGGAGGAGTAAAACAAGAAGGTATCACCAATTCCGTTCTTGTACTGAATTTGGCAGAACCAGAAAAACAGTGGCGAGAAGGGCCACCCATGAACCAGAGTCGTCGTGATTATGCCGCTGTTGTGTGCAATGGAGGCATCTACGTGATGGGAGGAAACAATCGTGGTTCAATTTTGGATTCGATCGACTGGATTGATGCCAACAATTTGCTTCCACCATTTTCTACAACAAGCAGCACACATGAGAGTCATTGGACAACATTGAATTGTCGCCTATCAACCGGAAGATACTTATGTCGTGCGGTTGCGGTTCACAATCGATACATTGTTGTAGTGGGTGGCTACAACTGGAGGGATTTGTCGTCGGTTGAGATTATTGATACCAACAACCAAATTGTTACTGCAGGGCCATCCATGACTGTTCCACGAGCATGGTGTGCCACTGCAGTCATTGGTCGCCGCATCTTTGTTGTTGGAGGCTGCACAGAACGCTCGGTGGAGTATTGGGGCTTTCCCAAGCCTTGCTACAATGAGGAGAACAAAGACAAGACTTTGGCTACTGTCATTTCTTCCTTGTCTGGCTGGACGACTCAGTCTGATTTGCTGCTTTCCATCCAACCATATGATTCGGTTGCAATGGTAGCCGTGGGATCTTGTTTCGTTGTGGTGAACTTTTCAACTCCTGATGTGGAAATCTTGGATACGAACCGTAATCGCATGTGGAATTTCCCACCCTTTGGAAATAGCCTTGCATACTGCAGAATGGTTAATGTTGTCAATCAAATTGCCGTGATTGGTGGATTGAACAATTCTGCCTGTGCGACATTCCCACTAATGGACAAGCATACGTGGTGCTTTCGTCGACTCTGTGAGCAGCAGCCCAGTGGATGGTATCCTTCTCTGGGAAAGAATGGGTATCCGAGATGCTGATACAATACGCTACACCGTCACTTCGACATCAACATCTGAATTTGCTGCGAAGACGTGCAGTGGTGAAAAAGGTAAGAATGAAACTTGAATGGGCAGCATGTTCCATGTATGTCCTACAATGACGAAACTATACTACCTACTATTATAGTCATTTCGTTCTCGATAAGTTGAATTGTTTTCTGCATGACTTTGTTATTTGAGATATGTTGTACATACATCCTTTTGCACTAGCCGAAAATGAAATCTTGTAATACAGTGTGCGCCATGACACTGCTGTCCTCCGCAAACTCGCAGAGTGATAGATCCACCGACGAGGACTGGAACATTGATGTGATGCCATCCCACCACTCTTGGGTGGTTGGCCGGACGAAAACCGAGTCACAGAACAGTGGTGGTTTGTGCGGTTGTCTGTGAGGGTGTCGTATCACCACACAACCCTTATGCATTGTTGTAGTTGTTGGTCTTGTAATGATGACTCGTCGTGGCTCGTTCCTCCTTCTTGCTGTCAATGTACTTGGCGTCCAGACTGACATGCGGTGCCACAAAACAAAGAGATTTTTCAGGTTGTGCTTTTTGTGGTTGATACTGGTCATTCTCAGCAAGAAATCTTGATCGGGTAGCATGTCATCAACGTAGTATTCTTGTTCATGTTTGTAACACTAGACCTATGGTGCGAATAGAAAGCCAACGTACGAAACCCAGCTTGTTGCGATGAAAGTTGTCGGTTGGTTGGGCCGTTCTTGTTTTGTCCAGTGTGACAACGACGTCGTTGTTGGAATTGTGATATGTCGGTCCATCGTGGTTTCGTTCTTGGCTAGAGCTGTTCGTACGACTCGTTTTGGTTGCGGGTCATCCTATGGCGATTTGGTGATTGGCTGCAACGACCAAGAAAGAAAAAGAAGTTCGACGATACTCGATCGTAGGAGTACTTCCCATCCACTACTACTCTCCAACGCTGGAAAAAGACAAATCTCCATACCGTCCTCCGTGGGAGTCGTGGAATTCTCGTCAGGGTAGAATAAAGACAAATGTTGCGTCTGAGTGGTCCTTTTGTCTTGTCCGAGTGGGAAGGTGACGACAGATCCAGAATGGTGGCTAGTGAATGGGAAGTGGCCTCCGTACAACTTTGACAGCGGTCCCAATTGACAAGCATAGTACATGTCGCAAAAAGTCATGATTGATAGTGTGGTACGTCGTCTAGAACCAAACGGTTGTCTGGGTGACTGGAGTTGTGGCAATGAATTCCAAACGATTCCATCGTAAAGACGCAACCAACAATGAGTCACGACAACACCAAAAGTAAAGTAAAGCAAAGCAAATCAGAGCAGACAATGTGAAAAGAGGGTTTGGTTTGTAAAATTATGACTAGTATATCGGTTTAGATCGGTAGGTCCTAATACGTAAGTGGAAATGGGTGAGGGTACGTCATTCGATTGCGACGCTGGCCTTGAACCTATGGATCGTCCCTTTGGGGTCTCCATTAGGTCGCACTGTCCTTTCACTCCCTCTCAGAGGAGCAATCGGATGAGAGATAATATGTAATGAGATGGATTGTGGGATGGAAATGAAATGGTGAAGGCCTTACCAACCACAAAGGAGCTTCCGGATGTGCTCGAAAGTGGTTTGGGTCAATCCTTTGGTTAAAATATCCGCGCGTTGTTCCGTCGTTGCCACTTTGACAACGGTTAGGCGCTCATTTAGATGGGATCGGAACCAATGGGTTTTCACAGCATAATATTTTGATCTGGGCGTGATTCGACCTGGTTCCATATTTGCAGGGGTTAACGCTCCAGCGTTGTCTTCCCATACGGTAGTCTTGAATGTTGTGGTATAGTCGTCACTTAATCCCACTCCTTTTGCGACATGGGTCAGGAGTTCTCGTAGGGGAAGGACCGACTTCAAAGCTTCGCTTAGCGCGTTGTATTCGGCTTCCATTGTACTCAGGGCAATGGATGTTTGGAGTTTGCTCGTCCATATGACTGGGCAATTTGCAATGCATATAGCGTAGCCTGTACGGCTCTTGACACTGGTAGGGTCATTCTTTTCTTCGTACGGCCATAATCCGGCAAAGTCTGCATCGACGTAGCAGTCGACGTCGAGTTCTTGGCTCGGCTTCAAGATCAATCCTTGGTCTTGGGTGTGTTTCAGATACTGTCCAATCTTCTCGACTGCTCGTTCGTGTGAACGCTTCGGGTTGTGGACGAACCGGGCACATTGGCTCACGGCATACGTTAAATCAGGGCGACTGTGCGCATGAAGGTACTGGAGCATCCCGATCACGCTAGCGTAATTGTAGCAGCCTTGTGGGGGATCTCCTTCTTTGTCTTCTACAAGGGGCTCTGATAATGCAGGTGTACAACTGCGTTCCAAGTCACCAACTTGTAGGGCTTCCAATATACGTTTGATCAGACCTTGTTGGATCAGTTTGATAGTTCCTTGGGTATTGTCTTGTTCAATGTGAACGCCCAAGAATCCTGCTACGCTGTCTTCAACGTCGAGTTCAGCGTGTTCTTCTTTCTTTAATCGTTCGAGCACCTCGTCGATATATTCCCGCTTCGGACTGTAGAAGAGTGTGTCGTCCACGTACACTACCGCAATGACCTTGCCCGACATAAATAGGCAGGGATCAACGGATTCTTGAGACACAAAGCCCACTCTATCTAACTGGCCCTTGAAGTGTTGGAAGAAGTTCCGTGGGGCCTGTTTGAGTCCGTACAGAGAACGATTCAATTTGAGTACTCATCCGTCTTGGCCGAATCCTCTTGGCATCTCGACGTAGACACCGCTCTTCTGTCGCTCTTCTCGAGTCATCGAGTCCCACTTGGGATCACGATCAATTGGGGCGTGAAGGAACGCCGCGGTATAGTCTATCTGCACCGTTGCAAGGTTCAATATAATGGACAGGATAAGCATTAGGCGTACCGTTGTCCAATTGACCACAGGGGCAAAAGTATCGAAGAAATCAATCCCTTCGACTTGATAGTCACCTCGTGCACAAAACCGTGCTTTGAGTTTCTTCACTGAGCCGTCGGGGTATTGCTTCCGTTTGAACGCCCATGTAGATGGGATCACGTTCATCCATGGTTGCCTTTCCACCACTGTCCAGGCCTTCATTAGTCGGTAAAGGGTGTCGATTTCCTTTTTGCAAGCTTCCATGAAGCCAGTGGCATCTGGGCCGCTCATGGCTTCATTCCAACGAGGGTTATCCGCTGCGTCCGCTTTTGTTACTAGCATCATAGGGTGCATAGCTTCCACCGTGTTCGTCAGGTAGTCCGTGTTGAGTGCCAGTAGACGGTTCATTAAGGTTGAGGTTGATGATCGTA
Source organism: Epithemia pelagica (assembly GCA_946965045.2). Lineage (NCBI taxonomy): Eukaryota > Bacillariophyta > Bacillariophyceae > Surirellales > Surirellaceae > Epithemia > Epithemia pelagica. Next base: position 3,741,349 of record OX337235.1, read on the forward strand.
ACTCATTCACGGTTGAGGTCCAATTGAGTCCTGCCAGGAATGCATCGTTGGCCGAGTCACGTTTCACCTTTTGCTTGGAATAGGAATCGCGGTTGAAGCATGCGAGTGATGCCCACCGTGATTGCGAGAAGCTGGCATACTTGGGGTTTGGCTTGCGCTGTCGCTTCCCACGACCAAAAGTCATCTCGTCTGGCGGTTGTAGGTGCTGTGAACGCCGTTCTCTTTCTTGCTCTCTTCTCACGGATTCTTCCTCATCCGCATCGAAGATCACAACTTCGTCGGCTGAGTCCATCGTCGTGTTGTTGTCGCCGTTGCCGTCCCATACTCCATCCATTTGCCAATGGGGCAGTTCGTTGTTGTCGTTTGGATAGTCTTGTTCGTTCGCATCGTTGTGTTCGTTGTGCTCTGGCGCGTTGGGGTCCACTTGGTCCAAGGGAAAGTGATGGGGAAAAAGAGCAGCATCATCCACATCCACGTCCGTACCGTCTCCTTCTGGAACCAAAGGTGCCGGAGCTCCCTCTGGAGGCAAGGGCGGTGTTGGAGGCAAAGCAGGGGGCAAAGGTAAGGCATTGACCCTTTCGGCGTCGTTCCGTTGGCGCTGGAGGGCATCCAGCTCGTCGTTCGTCATCCAATCATGATGTAGGGGCGGAGGAACGGGTTCATCGGCATAGTCACCATCATCCAGCCGTTCTAGGCCACTGGCAACGAGTTGGTCCCAAAAGGACCCATGGAACACATCGGGTTGGAGGGCTCCTCCAGTCTCGGCATTAGGCACGCTACTGAACAAGTCGTCGTAGACGACGTGATACTGGGGACTCACGTATCCCGTAGCAATGTTGAGAATCAGGCCCACGGTGCTTGAATGGGAGGGTGATACTCCCAAGTACTGACCACGACGAGCGCGAGGGGCCCATTTAGGCAGTTTTTTGCCATCTTGAAGGGCAGGGTCTAGGACATAGACCGGGCAACCCCAAACGTGACTGCGGTGCAAGTGATGTAAGGTAGGGAACGTCAGTTCCAGTAAAAACTTCCAATGGGGCAATGTGTGTTAATCGCTTGGGGAGATGATTCCAAAGCCATACTGCATGTTGTAGGGCAAACGGCCAAAGGCTTAAATCGTGGGCATGTTCCGGCCAATGCAGCACGGCATGCAGCATCATCGTACGGGCCCAGGACGTTACGGTGCGAATACTGCGCTCGGCAACACCATTCTGGTGATGTGCCCCAACTCCGGAGAACGACATAGTCTGACCGGCCTCTTTAATCGCAGCAACAAAGTCCTTGTTCCCAAACGGCTTGTTATCGGCGAGATATGATTTGATTGTTATGCCCTGTTCTTGGGCGAACTGTTCGAACTGCAGTTTGGCTTGGAGAGTCTCACCGGTATTGAGAGACACCTGGTGGACACAGTAGATAAGCCCTGAGGCATGATCTACGAAAAGAGTACCGCCCGTGAATTGATCCTTCTTCGGTTCTCTGCCACGGGTGTTCGGAAGACGACCAGTCAAAGGAGATTGATACTGGTCAATGCTGACACAGTCGCCGGGTTTGACGTTGTCTGACTTCGTGACCATGTGACGATTTTCTTTGGTTCCCGTGTGCTGTGTGTTAGCACCACGGCGACGCTGTTTCCCGAGTCGACATGCTGTACAATGCAAGTTGTCAATTGGACACGACGACGTTTGGTTTTCACGCGTATGCAGGACGCGACGTCGTTCCGTCCGCGGATTCCGACACAACTCTTGGATCCATGTAAAATTAGCATGGCCCAATTTCCAGTGCCATTTAAGTAGCTCACGTTGTGCTGCGGTAATGTTCTGGTTGGCTTCATCTGCCACGGACAGAAACGCCTTCGACTCGTCCAACTCCATCTCGTCCTCGAAAGACAACCCCATTTGAACCTGGTGGCTTGTGAGCATCAATGGCAGGTTGCTCTGCCCATTGAACGGAAACTCGAGGTCACTTCCATCATGGAGGATCAATTTACAGCGGTTGTGGTTAACCAACAATTCACCGGACGATCGTTCTTGAAAATACGATTGTGGACTAAAGAGGCGGATTTGTGCGGCTGGCACATAATAGGCCTTGGTACGGATGGTGCGGGCGACACCAAACACGTCTCGTATCGTCCATCTGGCCATGCCGACACCAACAACGGTGGTTGAACTCGACAACCCATTCAATTCCGTTGTGTCGCAAGGCTTGATCGGTCCGTCAAAGTCTTCCAGTTTCGGGGTCAAGGACGAGGAGGCACCTGTATCGATCACGACGGGCAAATCTGCCTCCTTGGATGAGTTGAGATACACTGACATTCGATGGTGTAGTGTCTCTTGATGATACTCGTCGTCTCCCAATAGCTTGGCAGCGGCAATCATAGCGTTTTGCATCTCGACGGCCATAACCTTCTTCTTCTGTTGGAACAGACTAGGTCCGAGTTCCCGCAACGCGAAGTATTGCGCTAGCGGATCAGGAGGTTTTTGCTTCGACGGACATGCGATTGCTTCCACTAGCTCATCCATCGTGCCAAAGTAGGAAGAAAGCCGTCCCTTCGGTAGCTTCTATCGGTCAGGTCCGGTTAGCGAATCTTGTTGGCTTGGGATCGTCCATGATCCCGGGAGATAAACGCCATGGTCGCTGGTATCGTATTCAGCGTCGTTTGTTTGCTTTTCGCGGCGAGAAGATCCCTTGGGCTTTGTTGATCGTTGAGGCTTAATTCGACGTCGGCGTTGAGGCAGACGGGTTAAGGTATAGGGCGTCCGTCCACGATCGACGGTACCAGCCCATGTAACGGTCGTGTTGGTCACGGTGTGAAACATCATGAGGGCAGTAGTAAACCGACGCCGGGCGATGTACGTCTTGGTCTTGTAGCGACGGTGGACTTGCACGGGCAAATTAGGGAAGGCAAAAAGGTGACGCCAACCCAGTCCTCCCTCTCGCGAGCAGGACGCAACGGACAAGAACAAGATCAAGATCAAAAGGGGGACGAAGTAAAAAGAAAGATTTATCCAGGCACACAGGGTGCGGAAGGAACACAAAAAAACCACTAAGGTAGGCAACAACCAACCAAAGGGCAATGGAGCCCAGGTATCCCTCCTGGGATTGGTAGTTTGGAAGAAAGGGTGGCCTGTACCGACAGAGAGAAGTCGGCGGCCACACCATCATTCGAGATCCTGGAACTGGGTCAGTAGAGTCTGGACCGTTCGTTCCATGGCACGACGAGTGCTGGCCCGATTGCCACCGGACTCATCAATTTGCACACGTCGATTGGAAGCAGCTGTGGCTAGATTGGCCGCAGGGGTTGTGCCGGACGACGATGCTGTGGGCGTAGTGGCGGTGGACAATGCCACCCAACGACGAGTGTCGGCATTCCACGACATCATTTTGCCATCAATTTCGCGGTGGTTGTTCTCGTCCGCGGTTGGTGCTCGCCATTTGTGGCGACGGGAGGTAGAGGACGATGAGTTGGCATTGTTGGCACTGCGGGAATTCTTACAGGCCTCATTGAACTTCTTGCGATTCGCCTCAATCAGCGCTTCGTTCCTGGGCTTGGTACAGTCCTTCAACGTGTGAGGACCACCACAGTTCCAACAAACGGGGCCCTTGCGGCCAGAACCACCTTTAGATCCATCAGTAGATGTAGCAGGGAAGGACGAAGGACTTCCTCTTGTCTTGGCTCCGGTCCAATCATTAGAACGGCATAGGGATAGATATTCCTTCTCAGCTAGATCGAGTAGGGACACGATAGAGGGGATAGCAAACTGCGACTGAACAGCGGGACCGGACCGAGCTAGGGCGTCAGCGATTCTAGCCTGACTCTCTATTAGCTCAAATACCTTGTTGAACTTCTCAACGGAACTGGTCTGGAGCACCTTCAACACTGTCTTGGCAAAATCCTCGGGAACCATCTCGATAGCTTCAAGACGCTCATGAGCTCCGAGAATTAGACTCACAATCTTCGAGACATTTTCTCCACGGACCTTGGAAATCTTAAGATTTTCAACAGTATCGACTAAAGTTTTGGTCGCTTGCTCGGTATGAGTTACTAGAAGCTTCATCATAATGATGAATAGCAAGGGGCCACCTTGTTCTTCTGTCTTGAAACGCTTGTAGCGCTCATAGACCTTAGTCCAGAGCGGATTCTTCATACTAACCTCAACCTGTTTAGCTGTCAGCATTAGATTTTCCCGATACCAACTCTTCTTGGGCCAGGTTGAATACCAGCGGTTGCTTGCCGCTACCTGTTCTTCGGTCATGTCGGAATAGTACGAATACAAATCCCTGGGTTTCTTCTTCACGTCTGTGGACAAGGTTGGGCCGGTTCCATCCGGAGTAACGATCACAAAGACGTCATGCATGTCGTACATTACATGCTGACTGCGGATCTTTGATACCATGAGGTTCAAGTTATAGCACTCTTTAAGCTGCTTTACATCGGTGATGTTCGCCGACAGTAGGTCAAACTTGGTAATAATTGACGTGGCAGCGTTCGCAAAGAGTTCTTGGCGCTTCTCGGGTGCCATTCCTTCACGGTCTTCCTTCTTGAAGAGGGCGGTTTCGACATCTTGTGCTGGCGTCGCCTGATCGTTCACCTCGATCGTCTCTCCGTTAATTGTGATTGTAGAGTCCGTCGTCGTCGACATTATACTACTTATACTTGAGTTCTCCGACCACCCTGGTATGGAATCCAAATCTGAGTCAGTCAAAAGGCGAAGAAGGTCTTCTAAACTTTCCATTCACCGGAAAATCGCGGCTGCTCCTTCTATTTCGTGTCTTCGATGCTCTTCGTTCCAATAAACGGGCTCTCGAAACTGGTTGGACTTCAACGGGCTCTTCCGACGGCTTCTTGTCAACGTCGATGGACCGGTTCTTCCTTGCTTATTTTACTTTCGCAACCAATTTGTGCGTAAAATCACGTGCGTGATACTTGGGCTCATAACCTGAAAGGAGGGTTTGGTTTGTAAAATTATGACTAGTATATCGGTTTAGATCGGTAGGTCCTAATACATAAGTGGAAATGGGTGAGGGTACGTCATTCGATTGCGACGCTGGCCTTGAACCTATGGATCGTCCCTTTGGGGTCTCCATTAGGTCGCACTGTCCTTTCACAATGGTGTATCCAAAGGGTGGTGCGACGACATAATCACCCTGACACAGATCATTCATGGTCTCCGGGACGCAACTTACGTACATTTTCCCCAATAAGACACCGAACCAGAAAAGAAAGCCATGATTCTTTTTCCATAACCGCAATAAGAGGTTTCCTGCTCCAAAGGATATTGATCATGATGAGTCTTTTTTTGTCACGAAAGAGTCGTCCAAACACCATGAAAAAAGACCCAAATGTTTCCGACGCACTCGCATGATCACGTACCATCTACATTATTTTTGCCAGCAATGGCACACCTTTGAAAGGGCGGTAGTGCCGTTGGAAACAAAGCCATGAAATCATTGAGCCATTCACTCTGAGTATGAGCTACGGGTGTTGATGGGCTTGTTCTATCGCTCGAGAAGGTGGAGAGAATTGGATGACAATCCTTCATTTTCATTCGGTCGGAGCGTGTTGTTGTTGTTGTTGCGATGGTTCTTGTGATGTTGATGATATAGAATAGTCTATCGAATGGTGCTCGTCGGTTGTTTGGGTACTTTGTGATGTTTCGTGAAAATTGCTGGAAGGTGAGCCTGCGCTCCAAGCAGCAGCGGTACACTGCTGTACCACAAATCTAAACGGATGATGCCAGTCCACCCGCATTGTTGGATGAACACCGATAGTGAAACCATTTCCACTGTGAGTTATGCCTCGAAACCCCATTCGTCAACCGTCCGGGTCCCCAAAGTTGGAATCGGATGCATGTTTTGTATTGTCACACGAGGCTTTCATCAAGGCTACCCTAGAGCTCTATTCACAAAAGAACACGGCACCACGTCCCTCAGAGCTCGAATTCGTTCCACTTTTGGGCAACGAAGAAAACATACATGAGGATGCCCCGCCGCTTTGCTCCTTGTCAATATTTTTATAGAGATGTGTGTTTCAAGTTTCAAATCTTTTTTTGACCACAAAAGATATATACCCTGTGGTTGTGGTTCTGTCATGCATTAAATGGGCGACCGCGTACCAAGGAGAGCGAGCGTACGTACGTACGACAGACACTCGGGACGAAAAGCTTCCACGCGTACTAGTACTTTCCCTTTTCCATCAGTCCGTATCCATCACAGCGAGATCATCCTGTGGTGCCATAATACGCCCATAATACGCAGTGTTTGATCCTCATAAAGTCGCATGAGAAAGAATCCATGAGCATGACATCACTGCAAGAACAAGCATGGCAGTCGGGCCTTGTTCTGCTGGACGAGACACCAAGATGGAATGAAGATGACTGGCCTCCTCTTGAGGGAGAAGGGCGTTGCAATCATGCTTCGGTTGTAGTTGACCATTCGGTCGTCTTGTTGGGTGGATATCATAACGCCCAAGACGTCACCAATTCCGTTCTTGTACTGAATTTGGCTGAACCAGAAAAACAGTGGCGAGAAGGACAACCCATGAACAAGAAACGTTTTCAACATGCCGCTGTTGTGTGCAATGAAAGCATATACGTGCTGGGAGGAGGCGATCTTCCTGTTCGAATATTGTACATGCGGGCATATGTAACTGATGGGGACCTTGGGGGACCGCAGACGCAAACCTCATGACTCCATTAGGCCCAACGCATCATCGAACCGCCTTTCACAAAATGCAAAACGACGAACGATGGATCCAGGCGACGATGCCTATGTAACGATCGACAATGCCTATGTAACGATTGTCGTTCTTAAGGACGGGATCCCATGACCATTGTCATAACGGTCCATGGCCCTAAGTGAATCAGAAGATACTTAGAGGCAGCGATATCCCACGAACGGTGGCAGGCCCGTCCATAACACATCTCGTCGCCCAAATTGGTGATACAACGTCTCCACCAACGATTCAACGCATCGACGACAGTTGGGAACGGAGACGTAGAACCTAACACCGTAGACACACAATTTTTGCAACAAGAGTCCTTTTCTTTACTCGCTAGTAAGGAAAACAACACGCTTCCTCTGCGCTTTAGACAGCACACGTCCATCGTCTGCCATGGCTTTCGCAATCTCTCCCGCTAACGCACACGCGAACAACATCGTGAACTTTGCAACGGCCGCGGGAGCAAAGCTCTACAAGCAGGCAACGACTGGACTCTTTGACGGTGTATCTCTACGATCTTCACGCGGAAGGGCTGAAGACTTTTCTCGACTCATTCCAAGATCGGATCGTCGAACAGTCTTGGACCAGCACCTTTTCCATTCCCGAACACATTGTGGTTCCTCCAGCGGCTGGACCAGCACCGCCACCAGCACCTACGCATCTCTTGACTCAAGCCTACGGTCGCGTCTCGCTCGCCCAGGTTCGCACCTACGTCGATAGTTTCATCGGACAGAACAGGATTTCTCAGAATTCCTTTATGTCCTACATGTGTTTGATGGCGTCGCTCAACGAAGATGCGAAGGCGCAAGTAAATCTACGACGCGAAGACTTTATTATCGACGACGTTGGCAGTGGTCCACTCCTTCTCAAAGTGATCATTTCCCTCGCGTATGTGGATACCGAGGCGACTGTGATGGTACTTCGCCAGCGCTTGTCCGATCTACAGATTCATATTGCAGACTTCAACGGTGACATCATCAAGTTCAACTCCTATGTGATGGCTACACTTCAAGGTTTGCATGCCCGCGGTGAACGAACGCTGGACTTACTCCCTAACCTTTTCAAAGCTTATGAGACTGTGAGTGATGAGAACTTCTTGGAGATGATCCGTTGTCGAAAGAACGCATACGAAGAAGGAGATTCTCCGAATCTCTCGGCGACGCAACTCATGGATTGGGCCCGTCTCAAGTACCAAGGCCTGGTAGAAGCGAAGAAATGGCAGGCTCTGTCCGAACGTGACCAGAAGATTATTGCCCTTGAGGCCAAAGTCAAGAAGATGGAGAAAGGAAAAACAGCCCCGCTGTCCACGACCAAGGGATCCAAACAGGGCAAGCAAAAGACCAAAGAATCAGCAAAAGAATCGTGGCTCACCATTGGGCCACATGAGGGAGGCCCAGAAGTAAAAGAAGTCAACGGAAAAATGTACTATTGGTGTAAGTGGCATGAAAAATGGTCACTCAACAAGAAACACACTTCCGACACGTGCAACGGACGGGGCTTAACCGGAGAGAAAAAGAAGGCCTATGATCTAGCTCATGCCGAGAAGAACAATGATGGTACAACTCCTGCCCTTCGCCTCGCGAATGCTCTAGCTGATCTACCGGCCCAAGAAGAATCTTCTGACGAAGAGTGACAACGAGACCCGAGGTCATTCCTCGGGCTGTTCTACAAGACGGTCGAGAAGCTCATCTATATATTACTAGTGACAACAATCCTCTACATGTCTGTCCTAGTATATAGTGATGATGATGCTAGGTCGGCTAACCCTTCCCAAGATGACAAGACGAGTCTGCGGCCTAAGCTATGGTTTCTAACACCAACATGCAATAGCAACAGGATACGACGACAAACAAGGAAACCAAGATGGAATAGACAAACAATGCTAATGTTATGCATGGCAACAATACTCGCAGCTCCGATAACAGGCAAACCAGCCGCAGCACATCAAGTCAAGTTCGACTCCGATAGCCAGCCCGTGTTTGTTGACAACTGTGCAACATCGTCTATCACAAACGATATCACCGACTGCATAACAGCAATCCAGCCCGTAAGAAGAAAGATCAAGGGCATTGCAGGATTGTTCAAAATGGAAATCTACTCCACGACGATCAAGTGGCACTTCGAAGACGACAACGGTGCCATCCATACATTCGTCCTGCCTCGATCATTCTACATACCATCGACCTCCAACAGACTGTTCTCTCCCCAACACTGGGCACAAGTAGCCAAAGACCACAAGCCGAATCCAGATGGCACTCGCTGCATCACCACAGCTGACAACATCATTCTCGAATGGAACCAACGCGAATCTACGAGAACCATCCCACTCAATCGAAGAGGAACGAATGTGGGACAGCTGTACACTGCAAACGGTATGCTCAAGTTCCATGCTTTCTGCTGCACAGTACATGCGACACCGGAGGAAGAAGATGAGAATCCACCGATCGTTAGTCATGCGAATCTGATCGAGGATGACGAAAGCATCAACGAGAACTCACCAAGCGCCCAGATCGAACAAGATTCCAACGATGTAGAACTTGACATGGATGACGAGCACAACGAACAGTATTTTCCGCAACGGGATCAGCCCATCACCACGGATTTTCTCTTCGAAGATGAAAAAGTGGTACATGTGATTCCCAATGAAGAAGAAGTGCCAATCAAAAACCCGACGGTTGAACTCCTACGCGTTCATCATCGTCTCGGCCATCTGTCATTTGCTAAGATTCATGAAATGGCACGACGAGGTGAATTGCCCAAGCGACTCGGTTCATGCGCTGTTCCAGCATGTACAGCCTGTATGTACGGGAAAGCGACGAAGAAACCATGGCGAGTGAAAGGTACAAGGGGTACACTGGATGTTATGACTCGTCCAGGCCAATGTGTATCGGTCGACCAACTCATATCGACAACACCAGGATATATTGCCCACTTACGAGGTACTCCAACACGCGATAGATATCGGGTAGCGACTGTTTTCGTGGACCACTACTCTGGTATAGGGTACGTCCACCTACAATGATCGACGTCGGCTGCGGATACCATCGAAGCAAAGGAGCGATTTGAAGCATGGGCGGATACGCACGGGGTCGCAATCATGCACTATCATGCAGACAACGGCATTTTTGCTGACAACCAATTTCGCAAAGCAGTAAGAGACAAAGGACAGCGCTTGACGTTCAGCGGAGTCAACGCGCATTTTCAGAGCGGTATGGCCGAGAGGCGCATAAGGGACCTACAAGATTCAGCACGGACTATGCTACTCCATGCACATCGTCGATGGCCCTCTGCTATTACTCCGAACCTCTGGCCCTATGCAGTACGCTATGCATCGGATATCTTCAACTCTGCACCTATGGCGAAACATAAGAATACGACGCCTTTGGAACTCTTCTCTGGTTCCCCAGCACGATTCAACCTGCGACACGCGCACACATTTGGATGTCCAAGTTATGTCCTAGACAATGCTCTACAATCAGGAAAAGGGATTCCCAAATGGTCCGAAGGCTCTCGGATTGGTATCTTCTTGGGATACTCCGCCCAACACTCAAGAACCGTGGGGCTTATTCTCTCGTTGTCCTCCGGTTTATCTTCTCCACAATTCCATGTTCAATATGATGACCGTTTTGAGACTATGCGACGTAGTTTCGGGGAAGTACAACCTGTCTCCTACTGGCAGCAGAAGGCCGGGTTCCGCAAGGGTAAAACCATGGATCAGTCCCAACCAGATCACCACACTACCGACACACGTGACTCACAACTACCCTCACAAATGAGGGAGGTAGATCACAATTCTACCCTAGAGGAGCCACCTATAGTTCCGTTACCAGTCGACAATGAAGAGCTAATCCAGCCGACAAATGAGGGAGCCTTTGGAGTCCGCAGGTCACAACGACAACCCAAACCAACTATGCGATATCAAGACTATATGGATTCTTTGGGGGACGACCTAGATCCTCTAGGTGAGCTGGCAGTGACGTTACCTGGGTTGATCTCCATGACCGCACAGGCCCAAGCAAATCCAGATGTCATGTATTGGCACGAAGCCATGCGACAACCAGATCGATTGGAATTTATAAAGGCTGCACAAAAGGAGGTCCAGGATCACACCGCAAACGGTCTCTGGGAAGTGGTTCGACGACAAGATATACCACCGGGTAGCTATGTGACTAGAGCAGTATGGAGTTGTGTCCGGAAGCGGAAACTGCAGACAGGTGAAATCTATAAATGGAAGTCACGCTTGGCATTTGATGGATCAAGACAGACCAAAGGGGTGAACTATTGGGAGACTTATGCTCCCGTAGTCCAATGGCCTGTGGTCCGCTATGTCTTAACGACGGCTATTTCGCAAGGATGGGCGATGAAGCAGATAGACTATGTCCTCGCCTATACTCAAGCCGTGGCGGAAACTGATATGTACATGGAGGCACCTAGAGGGTTTACATTCGACACGACCGGAAAACAACGAGCCGAAGATTTTGTTCTCAAGATTAAACGGAATTACTACGGTCAGAAACAGGCCGCGCGTGTCTGGAATAAACACCTAGTACAGCAATTGGAACAAGTGGGATTCAAACAGAGTGATCATGATGAATGTGTCTTCTACAAAGGACGCAGCCTCTATATCCTGTACACAGACGACTCCATCTTAACAGGGCCTGATCCACAGGAACTCGACGATATCATCACCCAGATGCAGGACATTGGGCTTAAGATTACATATGAAGACGGAGTAGAAGATTTTCTTGGAGTCAACATTACAAAACAACAGACCGGACATCTTCACCTCTCCCAGACTCGCTTGATCGACGCTATCCTTGATGATCTGCGATTACCAGCGGACACGAATACTCGCGACGTGCCGGCAGCAACCACAGTGAAGATGCGCGCCGATGATGATGGGGACCCCTTTGATGGACACTTCAACTATCGCTCGGTCATCGGGAAACTGAATTTCCTCGAGAAAAGTACACGACCTGATATATCCTACGCAGTACATCAATGTGCACGCTTTTCCGCGAATCCAAAGCAGGTACACGGACGAGCAGTAAAGCAGATTGGGCGCTACCTCGCTGGTACACGGTCACGAGGACTCGTGCTCAAACCACAGGACAAAGAAAATTTCGACGTTTATGCCGATGCCGATTTTTGTGGCAACTTCAATAAGACAGATATGCCACGATCAGACATGGCCCGATCGCGTTCCGGATATGTCATCTTTTATGGAGGTTGTCCCATAGTGTGGGCATCAAAGTTACAGTCCGAGATTGCACTGTCCACAACGGAAGCGGAAATTATCAGCCTCTCTACTTCATTGCGTACAGTCATCCCACTAATGAACATTACGAAAGAGATGAAATCACTCGGCTTCCCTGTCCTGTCAACACAACCCAGAGTGCATTGTCGAGCTTTTGAAGACAATAACGGAGCTTACGAATTGGCTACGGTCTATAAGTATCGACCACGCACGCGATACCTCTGTACCAAGCTATTTCATTTCAAGTCCTACGTCGAGAAGAAAGAGATTACGATCCTCCCTTGCGATACGGAGTTGCAGACCGCGGATATCTTTACCAAAGCACTGGATAAAGAGACGTTCGAGCGGCATCGCACGCGTATTATGGGCTGGTAGTCAGATTTTCACGCTGCGTGAGGGAGTGTTCGAATATTGTACATGCGGGCATATGTAACTGATGGGGACCTTGGGGGACCGCAGACGCAAACCTCATGACTCCATTAGGCCAAACGCATCATCGAACCGCCTTTCACAAAATGCAAAACGACGGACGATGGATCCAGGCGACGATGCCTATGTAACGATCGACAATGCCTATGTAACGATTGTCGTTCTTAAGGACGGGATCCCATGACCATTGTCATAACGGTCCATGGCCCTAAGTGAATCAGAAGATACTTAGAGGCAGCGATATCCCACGAACGGTGGCAGGCCCGTCCATAACACATCTCGTCGCCCAAATTGGTGATACAACGTCTCCACCAACGATTCAACGCATCGACGACAGTTGGGAACGGAGACGTAGAACCTAACACCGTAGACACACAATTTTTGCAACAAGAGTCCTTTTCTTTACTCGCTAGTAAGGAAAACAACATCTTCCTAGTTCAGATGGATTGACGTCAATCATTTCCTGCAATCACCTTTAACAAACAGCAGCACACATGCGAGTCCCTGGACGACATTGAATCGTCGTTTATCCACGGCACGAAGAGCATGCTGTGCTGTTGCGGTGAACAATCGATATATTGTGGTAATGGGTGGATCGAACAGGTGGCAAGACTTATCGTCGGTTGAGATTATGGATACCAGCAACGAAACTGTTACTGCAGGGCCATCCATGACTTTTCCTGGACAAATGTGGGCCAGTGTGGTCATTGGTCTCCGTATATTTGTCGTTGGAGGCCGTGACGAGGACGGCAACGCTTACTCGGTGGAGTATTTGGACTTTACAAAGCCAAGTGACAATGAAGAGACAAACGAGGAGACTATCGGTCAAGTTATTTCCTCCTCGGTCACTTGGACCACTCATTCTGATTTGGTACTCTCCAGCCAACGAGGTAAGGATACCTGTGCAGTGGTTGCCGTGGGATCTTGTCTGGTTGTGGTGGCTAAACAAGACTTTCCAACCACGAAAATCTTGGATACGCACCGCAACCGTGCATGGTATCTTCCGCGAGTCGGACATCGTCTTGAAGGCTACAGAATGGTGACTGTTGACAATCAAGTTGCCGTGATTGGTGGATGGCGCAATCCGTCCTGTGCGACATTCCCACTAATGGACAAGCATACGTGAGGTTTTCGTCGACTGTGTGAACAGCCGCCCAATGAATGGTATCATTTTCGGGAAGCAATGGGTTGCTCACATGCTGATATCCCACCTTTCTCCACCTCGACATCAAATTGTAAACGAGCAAGGCCCAATACGCACCGATGCGATTGAGGGAAAGATAAAGCCTGATGTGTGTGACTGTTATATCCTACAAGTAATGGTTGGAATAATGTTGTAGATATTCATGAACTTGCCTTGCAGTAGGAAAGAAAAAGGAAAAGGCAATGGCAAAGCTATAGTATAATCATTTTGTTCTCAAACACACTTGTCTTTTTCTCTGGTGAATCCTTGTAGTAGAAATAATGCAATAATGTGATCGGCGTCCGGCAAAGACAAAAAAAAACAATGGATTATCCAGAGGTTTGCAATGTGTTGTTTGCTAGATTACAAACTTCTATAAGAGGCACAAACGAATCACTGCGCCTGTAGGACGGCACTCGTTGTATTCTCTTAAAGAGCGACGGATATCACCTAATGCTCTTTCTTATCCCAAATCTCACCGTCCTCAACCTCTACCGTATACAACCGTGTGCCAGCACTGTAGAAGGTGCCTCGGGATTTATCATGTCTCCGTCTAAAGTCGATTGCAATCACACGACAAGTTTCATAATCCCACGCCGACATATAAAATAAGCCGTTGTCCTCCTCGTCATTGACACCATCAACCCGTGCTTGAACGGTTGCTCCTAATAGAGAAGATGGATCAAAGCGGGTCACTCCTGCACTTCATGTTCATTCAATTCTTGTTTCAAATCGAGACGTTACCATCCATCGGTATAGGCATCGGCAATGACACCAATGTGCCATTACTGACCTTCGCGAACTTGAGCAGTTGAACCGGATACCAGCCAGGCGTTTCTCGAAGGTGTGGGCCAAGGATTGGGCATGCCAGCAGTAATGGATATCGGAGACGGTGCCACAGCATGACGAGGCTCCAAAGAGATCCCTTGCACAGGTACCAACGGCAAAACAAACCTTTGCTTTCCTGCCATAACAGTTTCTTTCTGGTGGAACGCATGCGGTTCGTGAATCGTCTCCAAAGCAGAACTATCTGCCGTTGTTTCAAGGCGACTCGACATCAATTTGGAGGACGACGCAAGAGTGCCTGGCTCCGAAACGAGATATTGAATCGAGGCATGGTCGGCTGTTTCCATGGCTATCGTCAAGAGCCGTTCTGACATGACGATAGGCCAACGCTGTGGCTCGGTATACACCAAACCACCATTCCGACAATACGGGTTCTATTGTTTCTTGAAGCAACCAATGCAAGACAGGATATACGGCTTGACTCAATAACCGATGTGACACCAATTGCAAGGCTTGTGAATGACTCATGAGAAACAATTGTCCATCTTGTCCTTGCTGCAAAAACCGAGCGACCTCCCCTGTTTCTTGTCCATGTCTTAGTGTCTGGTATATCCATTTTGCCACCGCGTCGCATGACATCCATATCATGGCAGACGGATTCCGCTCGTCACGGTCGCTATTGGTGCTGACAAAGGCTTGAATGTGTTGATTCAAGTTGCGATCGCCCCAATGGCCCTTGTGACAATGCCCAAGTAATGCGATCCACCCAATCGATATTCTTCCAAAACATCGGAGCGAGTCGGAAAGGTCGACCACCCCTCCCTCACAAGATCGGCACAGTTATCTTCATGACTCAAGACGGAGGCAAACGAGAAGCAATGGATTGATTCATTGATCTATTTTTCTTGCGACAAGGACGCAGTGACATACTGCACAAGTCCACGACGCTTGCAAATCAGAATACCAGAGCCGACAGACGTATGCGATTCTGCACAGCTGTCTGCCAAAGTCCCTTCATCCGCTACTTTCATCCTTTTGTTCGATTCCGCCCTGTCACTTTGTTGCATCTGGTGGATTCTCAAGCTCTCTACAGTAAGGGCTGAATTGACAGAGTCTGTGTGAATTGCGATTGCCTTACCCCTGTAAACATGTGGTCCTCCACAGGAACCGTCAAAGCCTCCAGTTTGGAAGTCAATGTAATTCTTTTTCACCAAACCAACAGATCCCTGCTTGGGAATGACATGGAGTCTGTCAGTGTATTCCGTGTCATATCGAAACAATGTAACAGGAACATGATAAAAAGTCATTGGCTCGCTTGCCCCATCCCTTGGGATGTCTGCTATTGAAGAGGCAACAGGTATCGTCTGCGGAAAGACACAACCATCACTGCGCTCGAGCACAGCCCAGTCATTCTCAAAGTGAAACTTTTTGACCGTGACAGGTATCTCGACTTTGCCTTGTTCCGGTGAAATGACACCATTGTTGCGCACCAGGACCGTTGTGAGAAAGAGTGGTTCGTCAATGAGTTGTATTTCGCCACTGGTCTCGTCCTTGCTCGAGATGACATGTCCGGCGGTGAGTACAGCCGTCTTTGTCACCGCAAAAGCCGTGGCGATCACCACAATTTCATGTTCATGTGGTTTGGAATACAAAATGTAAATGCTGTCATGGAAAGGATAGCCTGGGTCACCGGACGGCTGTTTCTTTGGAGCGGGTGCCACCACGATCAAGGGGTGATGGTCGGATGTGGGAGGAGATGTATCCTTCAACTCATCCACTATCTCTTTCAATTTCCTGCCTGGGTTATACTTTTTCTTGTCACGAAAAGATTTCGGTGGGAAGACAATCAAATCATCAAAATCACAGTGTTGGAGAGACTTGCTTTTTCGAGGGTGCACCAAACCTTTCAAGTCGGCAACATGAGTATCAGGTGCTGGACTAATTTGTATAGGGTCGCCCTCCGGCTCATCCTTTCCCTTGTAGTAGAGCTGAACCCAAACAGATGAAGAAGACATGATGATATTTTGCTGTTGCCGTTATTGACGTATCGTGTATCGTCGTCTTCGTTGTTGCTATTGTTGTTGCAACATTGAAAGCGACTGCTGCGGCTGTTGTTCTTGTTGTTGCCGCTGCGGAGTGTCTTTTTATTGGTGTTGCTGTTGGATGCTCAGTCGGTCGTCGTTGTTGCTCTTCCGGTGATGTTGTTGCAACGTTGACTTCGGCATTGTCGTTGCTGCGCTGTTGTATGTTGGTGTTATAATGAAAAGTATTGACAGAGGAGGCTCGCCAGGCGCATCGCCAAAATACTTGATAGAATCCGTTCCAAAGAAAGACTAAGATAAGCGTTACAACTACATCCATCGCATAAAACCAGTAAAGTGGCCCCCCGGCCATAAGGCCCAATCTACGTCGCCATAAGGCCCAATCTACGTCATGCTGACGTATCAATCCCGTATCGACCAGAATGAGACAGTCCCCGCCAGTGGATCAACCAATGAGAGTTGAGTTACTGGCCCCATTAGAGGTGTGCGGGATTGGTCCCATTGGTAGATAAGGACGGAGGACCGCCTGCCCCGAAAGCGGCCGAATACGTAAACTGCGAAATGAGAATATTCCGACGTTCCCGTGGTAAGATCTTGGTGAAAAGATCAGCGATGTTGGATTCAGTATCTTCCTTGCCCACACGGATAATAGATGCCGCTGCTGCCTCGCGTACCGAGTGGTAGTTGATAGCATTGTGCCTCTTGCTCAAGACTGAAGACGGGAGACTCGTGTTTTTCACGACACCCCGGTTGTCACAGAGAACACTCGCCGGACCAACCAAAGGAACCCCAAACATCCGAAGTTTGTACCGTAATGCGACGATCATTTCCTTGGCGATACGAAGCGCGACAAATTCGCTGCCAAAACTTGAAGTTTCAACGGTATTTTGCCTCTTGGAGTACCACAAGATGGGAGCATTTTGCACAAAGATGAGTATACCGGTGTGAGATCGACGAGTGACAACGTTTCCAGCATGGTCAGCATCCACGAAACATGTGATACTGACAGGACGCCCCAATGGTGGAGGCATTTTACTTGGAATCTCCTCGGCAACTTCGCCGTAAAACTCTTTCCAATCGTCAATTGGCACTTGGGGAAAACATGACTCATCCAGCACCACGTCCTTTGGATCAAAGACCAGCTTCAGCTTCGAGTGCGACTTGAGGAAAGCAAATATGTGATAGACTGCCTCCAAGTGACCGACCCTCGGGTTTGCCAAGAATTGTGAAAGAATGGACACTTCCAAGTAGATGTCCACTCGCCCAATCTCCACGGCCCAACGTAACACACCAATCAACTGTTGATACCGCGACGTTAATGCTGCGTTGAGTTCTGGGGTTGTGTCCAACTCCGGCTTGTAAGAAGAGACAACCGGTACCTTGGCCGTCGTTTTAAGGTGTTTCCCGTCCCCGTCTTCCTTGAGAAGATCTTCCACGATTCGAATCGCGTTGGCGACATATTTTTCACTGGACATGCCCCATGCCCATGACCCGCTTGGCAAGTTGTGTTTATATATCTGAGCGCCGAGATACACTGTTGGCTCACCCACGCTCCCTGCTTTGATCTTGTAATGTTTATCAATCTCGTCAAGTACCGGATGCGGATCTTCGCTTACCAGTAGTATGTCATCCACATAGACTAATATGATCTCATAATATTCCTCTCCCGAGCTTCTCCTCGCCTTCCTCCGTAGGACACATGGATCCGCTTGGGTGTCAATGAAACCCATATCATAAAGGGTCACCATGAGCGTGGCCCGCCAACTTGCACCGGAGGATTTCAGCCCGTATAGGGCCCTTACCATGACACAGACCTTTCCCTGAAACTCGTTCCCCACTTCCGGACCCCCATGAAACCAAATCTTCTCTCGACATGGCGCATTCAAGTAGGCATTACCTATATCACACGCGAGTACCTTTAGCCCATTGAGTGCGGCAATGAGAAAAGCAATCCTGATTGAGTCTCGGCTGACGACGCTCGAGTAGGTCAGGCTTGACGGCGCGTCAGTCATATGCCCCCCTGCCACGAGCCGTGCCTTCCTGGTAAGATCCATTTTTATGTCAAAAACCATATGACATTTAATTTCCGTATACCCGATGAGCTGCCGCCCTGCTCGTACCTCTTCTAGATCCAGATCGTCCCTCGCTTCCCATGCTACCTTCACTACCCTGAGCTCCTTGTCTATCGCATCCCTCCAGAAGGTAGTTCCAGTTACCTCATCAATCTTTAGTGCCTCTTCAACCGAATGGGGTAGCTTTATCCCATATTTCTCCGTGGTCTTCCAATATTTCTTCTTCACTTTCTTCACCATCCGACGCATATGGTTTAGCGTCTGTGGCACCCACCACTTGAATGCTGGTTCTTCCACTAGCCCTTGTGCGACCGCGTACTCTGCCAACTCGACTGCGTACCCATTTTTCGCGTCCCTAAGAGGTATCCACATTTGCGTCCCGTCTCGACATTCGACAGCTATTTCCCATCCTTTCGTCGTTTTCTTCGGGTGCCGATTCCCGTTCTGTCCCACATGGTATCCGTCCTCGATGGCCACAGCGTCCCCGTTTTTCCTGTGACCGACGATCTCCTGTATAACGACGTATCTCTTTCCCTCCGTGTCCAGCTGTGAATAGAGATTTTCCGCCACCAAGTTGGCAGTGTATTCCTGTATCACGCCACCAGGAAAGCTTACCTGGTACGTTCTTGTGTCGAATTTCGGGTTTCGATTGGACTTTCCTACTGGCTTGCCATCTAACCCTTTTTGCCGTTTTTCCACTGTGCCAAACATCTGCTCACCTCCCATCTCGACTTGTATCTGTGCTCCGATGTACTCGTCGTATCCTTCCCCGTGCAAATCGGCCTCATCTGTCTCCTCGACGATCATGTCACCATATTCGTCGTCCGTTGGGACGATCCCGACACGTCCCCGTCTTTCCTCTTCCGGTTCTACATCCTCGAGATAACCCGGCCCATTTCCTTCTTCATCGGTGAAATTCTGATCGTCTAACCTCTCCTCAACAATCAACTTGAATTGTTTGACCCTTTCGGCAATGTCTGGCTTTCCCATATCTTCTTCCGTGACATGTTGCACCGTTGTCCGAGCAATCACCTTTCCCCCCTTTGTCAAGATCCAGTAGCAAAGGTCACTCCCGATTCGATGCGCAATCCCTAACCAGTATCCCAGCTGCACGAGATCGTCCGCTGCATCTGTTTTGGCATTGTTGTGAAACCACACGAGGTCATAGAAGGAAAAATCAATCCACTCCGAGATGTCCGGTGTATCTCCTGAGAGTCGTTCTAAGCCGGATCGGCCGTCATGTCCCCGGGCGACTCGACTGAGTACACCGGCCTCGTAAACAAGACCATAGTCCCAAAGCCTTCTTGGGACATGAAGATCCATGGCACGTCTGTGCCACCTCTGTTTGAGCAACCCGATCTCGCGTTCGGCACGGTGATTTTGTTTCCCCGTATTGCGCTCTGTCCAGTGCATGTCAATACGATGCATGCGGACCAATTTCTGGAACATGGTGGATTCACCAACCTGCTCTCCGGCCATATCTGCCGTCATCTTGTCGGGTATGCCGACTTCATCAATGAACCTTGCAAGCGCTTGCCCGACATGTGCCTTGCTGACCATGGGATAAACCGAGGTGAACTGCCCGTCGGTGAAGACTTGGGCACACTTGTTCCCTGACAGCGAAGTCGTTTTCGAAAATAGAGTGTCCGTATAGATACGCGTTTGCAATCTGTTACGATGTAGGGCTAAGTTATCCACGCGGTATCGTCGTGTGATAGGCGAGATAGCCGTCCGGATCCCCTGTTGGGTGGTTACTCGGAGGGTAGCCCGAGCCGAATCGAGTCCAATGCGCCACTTGCGACTGAGTGATTCCGGTGTGACTGCCCCATGTCGCGTGCTCTCCACCTGCTTGACACGCGGACGAGCGGCCAGCTCGCGGTTGATTCTTTGAGGTACCAGAGCAGCCGAGATCGCTCCGACCCCGGCCATGCCCATGTCATGCGTCTCGAGGTACGGACTGTCCCCTTTTTGCAACAAGTCTACCGTATGGGGATCCCATTTTTCCTGCCGAGTAAGGACGACCGACGGCAAACTCTCGATGTCTTGAGGACTGGGTGCCCGGGACTCAAAATACACCGTCGTTCCGCGTAGCTGAAACGGAATGTGGAACCCATCGATCCATATCCCAAACCCTTCCTTGTCCTGCCGCGTCGGGTCATCTCGGACGTCATGCCCCGCGTGGCGCACCTGATTTTGATTCAATAAGGATTTGTCTAATCTGTTACCGAACCACAGCATCTGATGACCAATAATCACAATTTCCATCCCAGACTTCCGATCCCTCACCACCGTTGCACATGTCGCGACTGGGACGGATGTTGCCCCCACTTGATTGCCAGCGAAATCATTCACTGTGCATTCCATGCCAGTTGTCTCCACCAAGGTCCAGTTGCGTCCAGCGCAACACGTATCTGCCATGGTATCCATTTCGTTTCTGCCAGTCTCTCCCCCGGATCCTTGCTTCAACAACCAACCTTTCTCCACCTTCCCGACCCGTCTCTGCGGACCACAATTCACTACCGATATGCCATGGCGGCTACTCCCCGAATCGTCCCCATAAGCCCCGTTCCCGAACCTTCTCCCATTGGTGCTTCCGCGCTCTCCCTGAGTATTGCCGTCACTTCCCCTATTGCCGTCACTTCCCCCATTGCCCCCGCTGGTGGTGCGATTCCCCTCGTTGGTGATATCCGTGATGACGGATTGGTTCTCCATTTGAATTTCGGCGACCCCACGGCCTCCACCACCATGTCGTCCACCACCGTGTCCTCGTCCACCGCGACCACGTCCCCGGCCACCGAAAGTACGGCCGCCACCACGACCGCCCTGTGCTCGAACACGTTCCCGTTCCTGATGGATGTAAGCTTGGCCACTGGGACCTAACAAGTTCATTTCTTGGCTTGAGAATCGGCGGGTGACATCAGTCACGTCCACGCCAAAGAAGGTGTAAACGCCATTGTTCTGCTCAAGGCCAGTAAAATTGCGCGGCCGATTACTTGATGTGGCTTCCGAAACAAAGCGGTGACGTCCTTGGTTGCGACGGTTCCCGACAGCGACATCCGGGTAGATGTCAGATATCTCTCGAGAGATATACGCAATAGCCCCTTGAAGATCGGTCCGGTGGTTGCTTCGAACGTACGATTTAATCACAGCGAACTCTGCTGTCGCCACCTTCATATTGTCGATGAGAATCTTGACCTGGTTCGCCGTAGACCGGCGATTTGGGGTGCTATCCAACGTCCGAAAAGCACGCAATAGTTGTGCCGAGTACGAGTCAAAGCTAAATACACGTTCGTTTTGATAGACCACCGTTTCTAAAATAGCTTCAGCCTTGGAGATGCGACGCTCCTTCTGTCCCCCCCCATCGAAATGATCGACCAATGCCATCCATGCGCGTCGACCATCTTGTGAAGCCTGGAAAGGCTGAATCCACGTCGCAGGTTGATCCTTGACAAGGTCACTCAATAGGCGAAACACTTCCTTGTTGTCTTCTTTGAAGTACGGCCCACCTAGAGGGTAGCTATAGAGCTCTTGTTCCCTAGTGCTTGCAAAGACATGGGTAGGCGCTAAATCGGGACGAATCACGTAGTCCAATGGTGCCTTCTGTTTTCCATAGATATGCGATAGGTAGGTTGGGAACTCTTGACTCCAATCCTCCCAGTCTTCTTCCTTGAGGGCAGAGGGCTTAATATCAGGTGCAGAGGATTTCTCCGACTGGATCTCCATCGCGTCCAGGGATTCGGCTAGGACAGCAGTTGTGAAGTCTCCGTAGTTAAGCGGACGGCCTTGACGACGCGCTCTGGCGGACCAGAAGCACATTCCTTGAATGTTCTTTACGACGCTTGAAGGAATCGCCACGTTGTGCGGGTACGGGCGCTTTTCCAGCCTCGACACCAGTTGGGTCACGTCATCCGATGTCATTCTTCCATATGACTCTAGGGTGTTAAGGCGTTCGGTATGTTCTAGGGCGTATATTTCGAAAGGATTCGCGCCACATACACTAAGTGCCATTCCCACAGCAGAGAGGGGTGGTGGTGGTGCTGGAACGCCTGGAGGTATTCCATCTCCTCCTCCTCCTCCAGCGCCACCACCGCCTGCTCCTCCTCCTCCGCCTCCAGCGCCGCCGCCTGCACCTCCTCCTGCACCTCCTCCTGCACCTCCTCCTGCAGCACCGCCCCCGCCTCCGCCTCCTGCGGCACCGCCACCATGTCCGCCTCCTCCCGCTCCCAGCGCACCACATCCTGCACCGGCTCCACCGCCGGCACCTCCCGTTCCGGCGCTTCCTGCGCCAGTCCCAGGCGCACCACCTGGTGCCGCCACTCCCGGGGCCGTTCCTGCAGCTGTCCCTGCTGCGGTTCCTCCTGTAGTTCCAGGTACACCTCCTGGCGGGTCACTCCCTCCCGCTCCCGTTCCCATACTTGCGCCATGGCGTGAAGTACGATCTCCTCCCCCATTCCCCGTGGCCCCGGGGTTCCCATTTCCGCTTCCGCCTCCACTTCCGCTTCCGCTTCCGCTTCCGCTTCCGCTCCTTCCACTTGCAGTTGCAGTTTTCGTATTCGATCGTGTCGATGTAGCCATTCTTCGTTCTTCTTTACCAGACGATGGGTCTGATAAACTGTCTTATTCTACTTGATAGAATCCGTTCCAAAGAAAGACTAAGATAAGCGTTACAACTACATCCATCGCATAAAACCAGTAAAGTGGCCCCCCGGCCATAAGGCCCAATCTACGTCGCCATAAGGCCCAATCTACGTCATGCTGACGTATCAATCCCGTATCGACCAGAATGAGACAGATGATTGCCCTGCTTGTGGTCACGGCTCGCTCGCAGATCTCGATCGCCCGAGACTTCTATCGTTACCCCTAGCGGTAGGGTGAGTCATGGTCGTGAATGACGGTGTGTGCAATCTGTTACTCACCCCCATGGCGCGATTTGCCTTTCTCGACTTTGACGAAAACTCACAACAACCACCACGCAAACAACACGAGGCCCATCTTGTTGTGGTTGTAACATCACCCATGGCCCCTTGCAATCGCCACCGACATGTCGCGCCTATCTCTACTACTCCAAGGGACCCTTGTGGCATTTTATATGGCAGACGCGGACCCTGTTATTGGTCGAACCACTGATTACCAATAACGTGGAAATCCAACAAACAACAAACAACAAACAACCGATGACCCACCCTCCAAACCCATTATGGATCCCTGTTGCCTCCCTTGCAGTGCCTGTTGTTGTCTCTTTCCCCTCTCTCCCTACATGCCTGTCAACCACCACCTTCCGTCGCCGACAAACCTTTGTTTCATGAAACATACCAACCAAGACCCTAAACCAACCATGAGAAATCAGAGAAGGAGCAGTAGATGATTTGACAATCAACCGCCATTGTGGTGCTATTGGTGTGAAAAGGACAATGCCTGTATGGTCGATCAGGTTTGTTGGACAACAAAATCATTTTCGTTACCCTGCAAGCGAGGACACGTTTCACGTGCCACCAGACTTTGAATTCTATTTTGGTATTGAAAAAGTCTTTTTGCAAAGTTAATTGCTCAATGCGTGGCACACCTCCATTGCTTGGCAAACAATCGCACAGAGGACTTGTCCTAATCATGGTGGCAATAGTATTGCTTGCTGAGTCCCCAGTTATTTGAGAAGGCCGATCGAATGGCAAACCAGCCGCAGTCCTTTACACTAATGTGTGACAAACTTCATGATACGAATGATTGACCCAACAAGAGCCATCAACATTCAGGATGCCCCCTTCTTGTACAGAAGCATTTCTCAAGGTGGTAAGACGACGTTGAATTCAACAAAGTGCTCCTTCCACAGTATTCAATTGAACAGAAACGACCACACACGAGCAGGTTTTCCAGGCGCCGAACGCTCAAAACATCCGAACATGAGGCTATGGTAAAAATAAATGTGTATGAAGTTACTGTAGCCATAATAGGTTGGGAGGATGGGTCATCGGTTTGGTTGTTGTTTGATGGATTTCCACGTTATTGGTAGTCAGTGGTTCGACCAATAACAGGGTCCGCGTCTGCCATATAAAATGCCACAAGGGTCCCTTGGGGTAGTAGAGATAGGAGCGACATGTCGGTGGCGATTGCAAGGGACCATGGCTGTTGTTACAACCACAGCAAGATTGGCCTCGTGTTGTTTGCGTGGTGGTTGTTGTGAGTTTTCGTCAAAGTCGAGAAATCGCCGATTTTGAGGATCGCGCCTTGGGGGTGAGAATCAGAATGCACCCTCTCTCATTCACGACCAGGACTCACCCTTCCGCTAGGGGGTACTTCTATTGTACAACTGACATACGCGTATCCCACGTGGGAATCAGTTGGACCACATACATGTTCACCTTCCGCCTTGCAACATGGCCCCAACCTCTTGTTGGTAACTGACTGTGGTTTCAGCCACGAACAAGCAATGTCTTCAATCACGAGGGCAACATGACTCGTTCGTCTCAACCAACCACCACAAAATAGTTCCAATACAGACTCTGTCATTGGGGACTTGTCGACCTGGACGTGTGGAACCTGCCCTAATATAGTATCGTCCTTCGTATGGCTCGGAGTCGTCCTCGTTTTCGTGCTCGTCGTACTCTCCGTTGTCTGTCGCATGACTTGATCAAACTCTCAAGTGTACACAAAAGACCGGATCTGCCAAGAATAAGCCACATTCATTGTCGCTGTGGCTCTGGACGAAACAACAAGGATAGCTGGCCATGGCGAATTGGTCCGACTGTCACAAACGTCATGGCTTCAGAAGGAAATTCGTGTGAGGTCATATGCTATGTAACATGCTGGGAGTTGCTCTTTGATCTCCGTCTATTGTAATGTCTTTTCCGGCAGAGCCAGCCACTCCAGTTTAGGTATAGTGTTTGAAAAGCATTTCATTAACTTATATAATTCACAACGGAGTTAAGGATAAACACGATCCCCTCTTTTGCACGAGCGTATAATGGCCACCTGATATAGATGCCGGGCTCATGGTCGTGCAACCTGTTGCACATTTCCAGTGTCATCCTCCCCTTGGTCACAATCAGGATAATCTAGGGTCCTCAATCGTTTAAGAGTCGACGACGAGATGGTCCAGGATGTTACATTGACATCTCCGTCGCCCGATCTTTCATCACAATGATACCATTCAATCCGAGGCTGCTCAAAGAGTTGACGAAAACACCATGTATTCTTGTCCATTAGTGGTAATGTCGCACAGGTAGGACTGTCCATTCCACTAATCACGGCAATTTGATTGCCAACAGTCACCATACTGCAGTCTTCACGATGATTTTCGAATTGTGGGAGATTCCACATGCGATTGCGGTGGGTATCCAAGACTTCCACGGCTTTAGTCCATCCTCCCGTGACAACAAGACAAGATCCCACAACAACCACTGCAGAACTATTATGTGGGTCGGAAAGCGCCAAATCAGAATGAGTGGTCCAAGCCGACGAGAATGAAGTGACTGTAGCAGCCGTGTCTTCCTTTATCTCATCATTGTAACAAGGCCTTGGAAAGTCCCAGAATTCCACCGAGTGTATTCGTTCTCTGCAGCCGCCAACGACAAAGATGCGGTGACCAATGACCGCACTGGCACACCTTTGTCGTGGAACGTTCATGGATGGTCCCGCAATGACAGTATGATTGCTGGTATCAACAATATCGACCGACGACAAATACGACTTCTGCCCCCTGTTGTATCCTCCCATTACCACAATGTATCGCTTGTGCACCGCAACAGCACAACATAAACCTCGTCCCGTTGATAAGCGACAATTCAATGTGGTCCAACGGCTCTCATGTGTGTTGCTTGATGTAGAAAATGGTGGTATCAAGGTGTTGGCATGAATCCGTTCGATAGAATCCAAATGTGAAAGACTTTCATCGTTTCCTCCTCCAATCACGTAGATGCGTCTGTTGCACACAACAGCGGCGTGTCGTCGGCGTCTCTGGTTCATGGGTGGTCCTTCTTGCCACTGCTTGTCCGGTTTTGCTAAATTCAATACAAGAACGGAATTGGTAACATGCCAACCTTCGTCGACTCCTCCCATCACGACGATCGTTTGTCCGTTGTGGTTGTGATTGTTGTTCTTATCGGGATGATCCACTACGACTGACGAATGATCGTAACGCCGTCTGCCCTTCAGAGGAGGCCAATCGGTTTCATTCCATTCGGCTGTCTCGTCCAAAAGGACAAGGCCCGACTGCCATGCTTTTTTTTCAGTGTCGTGACCATGGTTCCAAACGGTGACTGGAGAATTTATGAGGATCGACACTGTATCACTTTATTGTGAGAGGTTCGTGGGTTTTCTGCCCTTGATGTGTGCGGATGGGTGTGGACTGGAAGCAGGACTAACTTGACGAAATAGATGGATCGAAACGAGATTGGTCGCTGTCGTCGCGAGACAAACTGTGACCGTTATAGTCCCACCAAACGAAGAAAGCCACACGCATCCTATGCATTCGAAATACCACCGTGGATAGTTTTGGATACCGAAATACACCTCACGGCGAGACTGACAACCCCTGGGGTATCCTCAGACAAGACTCGCAGAAGCAGAATGGCAGGATTGGTGCGATTCGTTTCCGTCAGTTTGTGGTTGTTGCGGATGCCGCTTGCAATGGGCGGTAGAGTACTGCAGCAATGCAAAGGCTCCACAGTCTGTTTGGTTGTTGGTTCGCAACAAATAAGCAACACCGTGGATGGATCGTAATTCGAACTGTTGTTGTTCCATCCTGCTACTAGTACTGCTGGTCCTCGATGCAATGTCTCTGTGTTCTGAATGATTGTTCCTGTTTCTCATTGTCGTTGTACTACTGGTCGGGTCATTGTTGTCGTCCATTTCTTCCGATTCCTCGTCACTGTTGAGACAAGATAGCGCGCCCAAGGAAACACAGGACCAAACCGCGACTCCCAAGAGGGTGCAGTGGATGACGAACACAAAGGAAGCCGAATGGCAAGTGGTGCAACCACGTAAGAGGCACAGTCATTCAAAACCTGAGGAGGCGCAACAAAACGTTCATTCTTTTTAAAATAGAAGTAAATTGGTTTCCTTTTGTTGCCTGTACAGCACGATCGGTTGACTGGTTTCAACATATTTTAAAAAGAAAACTAACACTGTTGTTCACCTCAAAGCCTGAGTGCATGTCGGATCGAAATCAAAACTCCCTACCTGCTGACGAAACGCCTGTATTCTTGTTAATCCGTGAGTTCGTGCGGTTGAACCTTCAACACGAAGGGCAAGCCAGCCGACTCAACGAAGATCACGAAACCAGACTCAGAGCTATTGACCGGCAGTATTGGGCCGATACAGCAGAACTGGAGCAACGATATCGACGAGCACAAGGTGAAGAACACGAGCGACACCAACGGGCCCTCCAAGAACACCGTAACCAACGAGAAGCCGATCGCGGTAGGGTATATCGGATTGCACAAGAGGCAGAAGAGACACAAGCACAGGGCGAAGAGAACCCTCAAGTTGTGGAACTGGAAACGGTTGAAGAACCTCAAGTTGTGATCGAAGAACCACGAAATCTCGAGATAGTAAACAAACCAAGAGCCATACAAGTGCAAGCCCGAGCCGTTGAGAATCAACAAGGCATTATCTTTCCACCTATTGGAGCACGAGTCCGAGTGGAAACCCCTGTTCGTCTCGCATTCCATCGACACCCTTTGCATAACGCAACAGGAACAGTGCTTAGACACACCGATACCTACACGTGGATCTAAGTCTGGAACCCTATCACCAGACGCAACGAAGAATTTAAGCGAAAGCCCGTCAATCTCATCATCTTACAAGAATGAGTCAGTCACCAGACAATGTTGATTCCGGTGGTGGCAGAGGAGGACGAGGCAATAACCGTGGTCGAGGTCGTGGGGGACGTGGAGGTAGAAACAACAATGGCCAAAGCAAGTTTGAAGGTCAGGAACCCTTGTTAAAGGGATGTGTGTTTGATTATACACAAGACGCCCAAGCCAAAAAATACATTCGGAACGTGGAACTGCTGATTGGATATATTGGCATCAAGTTCCCGAAGTACAACATGGACTTTCAACGTGCCGTTGAAAATCTATCTTTGCCTACACCTCCTCGTCCAACACGTCCATCCGACACTGCTAGTCCTATTGAAATAAAAGAATGGGAGTTTCAGTATAAAGCAATTGACGAGAAGCGCGTGGCTACTGAGGGATTCCGCTCATCACTCTATAGTGTTCTTCTTGGTCAGTCAACGGACCTAATGAAGGATAAGCTCAAGGCCCATAGTACCTTCCCTTCCATACAAGCTCATCGAGACGGCATCGAGTTGTTGAAGTTGATCAAGGCTACTACGTTTACTTTCGATAGCGACAGGGTCTACACTGGAATGGCCATGGACAAGATCCGTGCCGACTTCTATGGGATGAAACGACACCCCGGACAGTCTGTCCATAGTTTCTATGAGGCATTTCGGGCGAAGGTCAAGGTAATCAACAAGATAGGAATTCTCCTCTTCGATCAGGCATATGTCCAAGAAATTGCCGCAAAGAATGGCCGACCAGGTGCACCGTCTATGGCTGATAACGAGGAAGCGCAGGATCGCATGATAGCGAATCGATTTATACGTGCTTGCGGCCAAAAAGACTACGAAGTGCATCTACACAACAACTTTTTGGATGGGCACATCATCTACCCATCAAATCTCGCTGATGCCCGTGCTATTATCGATGCACGCATGGGGCGTCGTGAGCTCAACAGTAACAACAACAATAACCAGAATGGATCAAACGGTGGCTCTCAAGCGCAAGGCTCAGACAATACAGGTCTTGCTTATCCAACTGCGGGCGAAACAGCCAACGAGTCACAGAATAGTGATACCAACCGAGGTTCGAACTCCGCTGATTGTTGTGTATCTGAAACTGCTTCAAACTCACTTTGTCTTTCTATTGCCACGCTTTCACAGACTAACATTCCACCAACATGGGTCCTCCTGGATAACCAGGCCACCATTCACATCTTTTCCAACACATCATTACTCGTCAGTCCACCGAAGCTTAGCCACGAAACCATGCGAATCAAGGGGCACGGTGGAACAATTACCACATCACAAACAGCCCAAGTCCGAGATTATGGAGCCGTATGGTTCTATGAGAGCGGCTGGGTCAACATACTATCATTCCATCAAGTAAAGCAACAGTACAGCATCTCATACCAAGCCAACAACGATGAATTTCATGTTCGATCCCGCACAGGCGCAATCATTGACATATTCCGCGCAAGTCCCCAAGGTCTCTATTACTCTGATTGGTCCTCCCGATCTGCCGCGACTGAATTTGGACTGGTCACTACGGTAGCTACAAATAAAGCTAAGTACACAGCAAATGACGTCGCTAGAGCACAAGGAGTTAGATCATTGCAGATTAAAATAGGTCGACCAAGTGACAGAGAATTCTGCTCGATCCTGGACAAGCGGTTGCTACCCAATTGTCCTTTCACTAGCAAGGATGTCAAATTAGCCGCAAAGATGCTGGGACCCGACATAGGTACCTTGAAAGGCAAGACGGTTCGAAAGCGTCCCATGCAAGTTGACGCTTCTCTTATGATCGATGTCCCAATCCCAAGGAAATATCACGATGTTGTCCTTTGCATGGACGTACTTCATGTCAACGGGATTCCATTCCTGGCAACGATCTCTCGCTTCATCAAGTTCGGGACTATTACCGCATTGAAGGCACTCAATGGACCAACACTTTTCACGGCAATCAAACAAGTAGCATCGATCTATCGTCGTGGCAACCTGCGCCCTCGAATCCTTCTCGCCGACGGGGCATTTGATAATGACCCCATGAATGAATTTCTCCTTGGGATTGGCATGAGCCTGAACCCGACATCCCGAGATGAACATGTCGGAGACATCGAATGGTACATTCGCACCATAAAGGAAAGAATGAGGTGCATGTATAATACGCTCCCATTTAAACACATGCCAAAAGTGTTGGTGGTTGAAATGGCAAAAGCCGCCGTATACTGGCTGAATGCCTTCCCAGCTGTCAATGGAATATCGGACGAGCAGAGCCCAAAGACCCTCGTCACCGGCCAACAACTGAATTATAACCGCCACTGCAAGTATGAGTTTGGACAATATGTCCAGACCCATGAGCCACACGACAATTCCATGGAGCCAAGAACCCAAGGAGCACTGGCCCTTCGCCCAACTGGCAACCAACAGGGTGGCCATTATTTCTTGAACTTGTTATCCGGTCGTGTCATCAATCGGAACCATGCCACGATTGTTCCTATGCCTGATATTGCCCTCCAGCGAGTGCACCAATTGGCTGTTGCCCAGGAGGCATATCCGAATCTTGCTTTTGGGGACAGGGATAACCGCATCTTGGCTTTGGAATACGATGATTTTGACGAAGGAAATGATGAAGATTATGAGTATGATGTGGACGACGAGGATGATGTATTGAGGTATGATGAAGATATCGTCGATAATGAGTTGGAGATGGTGAATGAGGACCCGGTGGAGGAGTTGGTCATGGAAGAAAAGGCAGCGATGGGAAATGAGAACGAATACGATCTTAATGATCAAGAGATAGGAGAGGAACAGGGGTGGGATGGTCCCGAGGATGGTCCCGAGGATGGAGAAAACGTGGGCCTTGGTTTGGATCTTGATGGTCCAGTGGATGGAGTCGCAGAAGGAGGTGGAAATGATGATGGAGTACAAGAAGGAATCGACATTGATGCTCATGAGGAACAACTACATGCTGACTATGTGGAGCAAGCTGTTGCAGATCAAGAACTAATCGAGGAAAATCAAGGAGTGGAGGCAAATCAAGGAGTGGAACCCGTGCCAAATCAAGGAGTGGGCCCACAACCCGAGCAACCACCCATGCAACAACCCAACATCCATGGTGTTGGCGGTGGGATTGTTGGCGGTGGAGGTGATGCTGTGGCAGCACCCATTCATCCTAGATATAATCTACGGACGAATCGAGAACGGAACTATGCCCATCGATACAACAATGACATTTATGTTACTGCCGAAGTGGCACAAGACGTGTCAACGCCCCAAATGGAGATGAAACAAGGAGTGCGAATGTTTGGTGATGCAGGCGTGGCCGCGGTGAAAAAGGAAGTCCTGCAGCTGCATGACCGAGAAGTAATGCGAGCCATCATGAAAAGCTCATTGACCAAACAACAAATCCGACAAGCGCTTGGATACTTGATGTTCTTGAAGAGAAAAAGAACCGGCAAAATTAAGGGACGAGGCTGCGCCGATGGCCGTAAACAACGCGAATACATAAACAAAGAAGATGCTTCTTCCCCCACAGTCGCAACAGAGGCCGTCTTCCTAAGTGCAATCATTGATGCAATGGAACGAAGGGCAGTGGCAGTAGTGGATATTCCAGGGGCCTTTATGCAGGCCATGATGGACCCTGGGGTGCACATGAGGATCACCGGGCTAATGGTTGAGTTGTTGCTTGAAATTGATGAGAAAATGTACCGGCCATTCGTTGTGATCGAGAAAGGTGAACCCGTCATCTACATTGAATTGCTCCGTGCCCTGTATGGCACCCTGCGAGCGGCAAGACTGTTTTGGGAAAAGTTAACTGCCGTCATCAAGGAATGGGGTTTCATCGTGAACCCATATGACAGTTGTGTTGCTAACAAAACAATCAATGGGTCGCAATGCACCATCACATGGCACATTGACGACCTCAAAATATCACACAAGGAAGAAAGCGTGGTCAGCGGCATCATAGAACAAATTCAAGCCACATTCGGTCAACAAGGGGAACTTTCGATCTCGAGAGGGAAACGCCATGACTATTTGGGCATGTACCTTGATTATAGTGAACCAGGACAGTTGATTGTTGACATGAGGACCGCCATTCAGAGTATCATCAATGATGTACCAAAGGAGTTCAAAGGGGTGGCACAAATCCCAGCAGCTTCCCATCTTTTCCATCTACAAGATGGAGCCGAGCAGTTGGATAGCGACCAAGCAGACCAGTTTCACAGTTTCACCATGAGGCTGATGTATATTGCCCAACGTGGGCGACCTGACATCCGAGCGGCCGTGGCTTTCCTTAGTACACGAGTGAAAGACCCAACCAAGGATGATTGGCGTAAGTTGTCGCGTGTGATGAAATACCTCCAAACAACACCCGACTTGCTTCTTCGGTTAAATTGTGATGGGACCGGGATTCTTCGATGGTGGGTGGATGCATCCTACGCCGTCCATCCTAACATGCGTGGGCATACCGGGGGCGTAATGATGATGGGAAAAGGAGCCGCTTTGAGCATCTCATCGAAACAGAAGCTGGTAGCTCGTAGTTCCACTGAGAGCGAGCTCATCGGCGTCTATGATGCCATGCCGAATATGCTCTGGTGTCGGCAATTCCTGATCGCACAAGGTTATCAAGTCAAGGAGATGAAATTATTCCAAGATAACATGAGTGCAATGCTGTTAGAGAAGAACGGACGAGCCTCCAGCAGCAAACGTACCAAACATATCGACATCCGATATTTCTTCATTAAAGATCGAGTCGATAAAAAGGAAGTGACGATCGAACATTGTCCCACGGAAGAAATGATCGCCGATTTCCATACGAAACCGCTTCAAGGTAACTTGTTCTACAAGTTCCGTGATCTTATCATGAATATCCCGAGCACTGATATCTATCATTCCTCGCGAAGGAGTGTGTTGAGACAAGATAGCGCGCCCAAGGAAACACAGGACCAAACCGCGACTCCCAAGAGGGTGCAGTGGATGACGAACACAAAGGAAGCCGAATGGCAAGTGGTGCAACCACGTAAGAGGCACAGTCATTCAAAACCTGAGGGTCGGTCTTATCGAGCGTGAAATTTCACTCATTTCACACAAATCCAGCTTCCAAATGTCACAGTTTTTAGGGTGTGAAAAACAAGGGTCCGATCGATGGCAATAGGTGTGAAATCGATTTCACACAAAACCTCAGTCTTCCCCCAAGGCTCATCCATGTGCTTCCAACAGCTAAACAACAATCAAACGAAAAACCATGATCTACTCGAAGCACTTAGAGGCAGAGGCGATGGAAGAGGAAGGTGACGAAGAAGACTTCCTCCACTTACTAAAGCTGATAGAGTTTTATTCACTTACCAAAAATCAACGCAAGAAGAGAAGCCCAATCCCTCGGAATCAAAGTCCTATACCGATTGAGCGACTCAGATGGTCTACCTTCGCCCGAGCCCAAATGGCAAGGGACCCAAAAGACTTTGTGAAGAGCATCAGAATGCCCTTGGAGGCTTTTGAAGCTCTTCATGAAATCCTTGAAGAGTTTCTCAGCAAAAATGAAGAAATGGGGGCTCTACGTGGTGGTGTAATTGCTTCGGAATTACGACTATACGTGACAATTCGCTTCCTTGCTGGTGGCTCAATGCACGACATACGACGGCTGTTTGATATACCCAGATCCACATCCTACGACCTAGTTCGTGAAGTCTGCCAGGCAATAGTAGACTGTGACAAGTTAAGGTTTTGCTTTCCAAGAACAGAGGAGGAATGCCAAAAAGCTGCCTTGGGTTTTCGAAGCATATCTTTTGACGAAGCCATAGTCAACTGCGTCGCTGCTGTAGACGGATATTTACTTCACATTGAACAACCTAGCAAGAAAATAGCAGGCAACCAACGGCAATACTACTCAGGTCATTACAAGAAATTTGGCATAAATGTGCAAGCTGCGTGTGACCATAATTCAATGTTTGTATACTTTGCTCTCGCAGGACCTGGTAGTCAAAATGACAAGGTGGCCATTGACCAGTGCTCCTTGGGTCCAGCAATTGACAATTTACCCGACGGATATTGTGCCATTGGTGATGCCGCATACCATCCAACAGAACGGATGGTACCTATTTTCTACGGTGTTAACCGCGATGACCCGCTACATGATAATTTCAACTTTTTTGCCTCTCAGCTGCGAATTAGGATCGAGATGGCCTTTGGCCTAATGCAGATGAAATGGAGGTTCCTTCAACAGGCACGCCAACCAACAAAAAATCTTCGTACACGTGTAATGGCCATAGCCCGACTTCACAACTATGTTGTTAAGTACCGGTTGGAGCAAGGCGATGCACTTTCTCAAATGATGACTGAAGATCATGGACATCCAGATGGTGAGAGTGGCCAAACATCTGCACTACCATCACAACCGGTGGATGAAAATGGGAACCCGATGCTCTACGATGATAATGGCAATGTCGTACGAAGACCATTGCCTAAGGGGCATTCTATGACACGGCACTCTATGGCTGTCCGGATTCAGGAGAAAAAACTTGTTCGTCCTCTGCGCAATACCATACAACGCGATGACGAATCTGATGAAGTCGACGAAGATGAATAGAAAATCATGGTTATTTAGTACTACTTGTTCTGTTACCTACAGTCCTAGAGATTCAACCACTTCATCAAGCCTTGTTTGTAGTCTCACTTTCATATCCTCATTGTTTGTCTGGACAAAAGCTGTACTTAGAGTACTGAATTCGTTGAGTAATGCAGCTCTCTCCATTCGTGTCTCACGTTTTTTGGCATTGTCAGCCATCACATCCGTAGCTGCAGATATGACAGTGGCAATCTTGTCGTCGTCCCCTGAACGAGCAGTCGACATTGAGACAGGAGTCGTTGCACGAGAAGAACTTCTAGATGAAAGAGGAAGAGTAAGACTGTCCATTGTCAAGTCCGGGGCCAACACTGTTGTGAACTTTGTGGAAAACTCTGGAACTGCTTCGCTCTTGGAAAAGAAGTAAAAGGCAACAAATTGTGTCATAGAGGGTCCCCCTTTGACTTTTGACAGGGCATGGCGTGTAAAGTCCCAGGGGTCGCTCGAATGACTGCCACTCGCATTCATGGCACTTTGGATGTTTTTTCGTACCTTTATGAGTGCCTTGAACAAGTCAGACACCTCTTTTTCATTTACCTTGTGCGTATTCTTTATTGATGGGTCCACTCGGCCTAAGATTGCATCTAGCACGTGCTCGTTGTAGGAACTATTTAGAGCGTCGTTTTCATCGCGTTTTTCCAATTTGCCATACCTGTCCGTTGACTCTATTGCAGCTTCGACTTCTTCATCAATGATATCGTCATTGTCATCAATAAGGCGTTGGGTGAAGCTGTCCCTAATGGGCACCAACATAGATGTGGCTGCGTCTGTTGCCTTCTTTGTAGGAGAAGAGTCGGCCCCATTTACCGCATCTACAACTTCTTTCCAGAACCTTTGATACTGGGTGCCACTTCCTGATTCTTGCACATTCCGAGACCTGGTATCATTGTATGCCATGAACTCATCAATGAAGTCTCTGTGGAACAACACATTGATAATCCGACATTGGGTGGAAGGGATTTGTTCCAACCGTTTGTTGATGACTATCTGATTACGACTTATCTTGAGGATATGACAGCGAATCTCTGTCTTGTTCAAGCTGGCTTTGGTGATCCCGATCTTCCGCCCTAGCCTCCTTAGTTGATAAGCTGAGAGATCCTTGTCCAGATGAGTCACTTGATTGTCCTTGGCAATGGTGCATGCCACTTCGACTTCTTCCTCTTCACCTTCATCGTTCTTCAGCATCTTCTTTTCCGTAGTGATGGTGTATTCTCCCAGACTCAGAGAGTCTAGTCCCTGTAAATATTCGGGTAACGGCTTCTCTACTCGCTTGGGCTTCTTCTTTTGAGGGCCCTCTTCTGGAGGTGCACTGGACGACGACTCCATGGTGGCAATAGCTGTGTGATTGCTGTGGAGGGGCTAAGAACTAAGAATGTCCTAATGTACTGTGGGGACAATTACACCTAGTCAACGTAGATGAATTGTGAAATTTTGGTGAAACTGCAATGGGGGGTCTCAAATTGGCTCGTGTGAAATTCACAAAAATTTCACAGCCCACCTTGGCAACGTCAGGCCACGTCGGCCAGAAGTGTGAAATGTGTGAAATTTCACGCCGATAAGACCGACCCTGAGGAGGCGCAACAAAACGCTCATTCTTTTTAAAATATAGAAGTAAATTGGTTTCCTTTTGTTGCCTGTACAGCACGATCGGTTGACTGGTTTCAACAGTCACCCTGCAATTTTCATCATGAGTCTTTCGAGTATAGTACTGTGCATCGTGGTGTCTCCCAGAACCCCAGCATGCCATGTCGTGGACAAAAACTGTGGACCATTCGCAACATCTGGTTCTGGGTGTCTTTTACTCTCGAAGCACCGACAGGTTGAGATGGACAAGTATCTACCAAGTGAGGGAACCCATGATGCGGCGGAGCGACTGCTGGAAATTGATGGAACTTGAGAGATATGGACGAACACACAGACACAGACAGTCATTGTCGTAAACCATATCGGGATGATTCAATTCGACCGATGTACGAGACAAACTCCCTCCTCTTTCAAGTGGAGGCCAGTTCTCTTGATTCCATTCTTCTCTCTCGTCGAAAAGGACAAGACATGCTTTTGTTCTTGCAGTGTCATGTGTGGTCATCTGCGACGTCGTGGTGTGCTGCTGTGATGTGTGGAGGTGAAGGGATGTCTGTATAGTGCGTACGGCTCGCACATAGACTTCATGACACAATGACGGGGAGCACATTGTCGCGATGCTCTGTTTGCTGTCATCTCAAAAGCGACGAAGTATCAACACTCGCAGATGAGCAATCCAAAACTGTTGGTTGTTGCCTCTTTTTCGAACAAAAAGGAGACGAGACGATGAGAGCAGATACTGTCGAAGCTGTCATCTCAAGTGTGGTGAATGGTGAAGTATATATACACAGACAGATGCACAATCCAACACTGTTGGTTGTTGCTACAATGACTAATACTACTATTCGGGCCTTTTCTTTGGATCGAGGCGCTCTACAGCATCAACCAGCAACGAAACGAGAAAGACGAATTGCAACGACGCACAGCAAAGCTGAGGAACCGTCAGATTCTGCACCTTCCTCTTCTTTGTTCACATGATGTTCCATCCGTCCATGATGTTCATGTGAAAATGATCGGACAACGACAAGGCAGCAACACCAAGAGGAAGACAAACAAGTTCCCTTGGGAGGCTGTCAAGATCCGAAAATGGTCTCAAAGCGGTATCTCTGGCTTTGGTGAACGGAGCGTCAACGCCATAGCGACACTTTCGAGTCGCGAATTGCGATGTGGGGGGGCAATGGGATGATTCATTGGTTACGAGACTGCAGTGCAATTCCGAATAGCGGAACATTGACCAGGATATGAAACAGATTGCAAAAACAATGGCGACAAATGACGTTTGGCATACGTTCGATTAACTGAACAACGGCCAAGGACAGCTCGGCGCGAAGAGTATCGCTCAACTGATATACGCGTATCCCACGTGGGAATAGATTGAACCATGTTCCTCTTCCCCCTTGCAACATGGCCCCAACCTCTTGTTGGTAACAGACTGTGTGGTTTCAGCCACGAACAAGCAATGTCCTCAATCACGAGGGCAACATGACTCGTTCTTCTCCACCAACCACCACAAAATAGTTCCAACACAGACTCTGTCATTGGGGACTTGTCGACCTCGACGTGTGGAACCTGCCTTTTAGTATTGTCCTTCATGGCTCTCAATCATGGCACACAGTCCACAAAGATCATCATGGCTTCACCTTCTTGTCCTGTTCCTCCTGCTCTGCTAGAGAACATGTTGATCTAACCGTTTTGTCTAGTGGGTCGCTCATTATCAACTACAAGGATAGCTGACCATGTCGCATGGGTCCGACTGTCACAAACGTCATGGCTTCAGAAGGAGATTCATGTGCGGTCATATGCAATGTAACATGCAAGGAGTTGCTCTTTGATCTCCATCTACTGTAATGTCTTTTTCCGGCAGAGCAAGCCACTCCAGTCTAGGTATAGAGATTGAAAAGTATTTCATTAACTTACATGATTCACAACGTAATTAAGTATTGGCACGATCCCCTCTTTTGTACGAGAGTATAATGACCACCTGAGATAGTTTCCGGGCTCATGGTTGTGCAACCTGTTGTACATTTCAACTGATATCCTCCCCTCTATCACAATCACAATAATCTAAGTCCTCAATCGTTTAAGAGTCGACGACGAGATGGTCCAGGATGTTACATTGACGTCTCCGTTCCCCGATCTTTCATGACACTGATACCGTACATTCCGAGGCTGCTCACAGAGTCGACGGAAACACCACGTATTCCTGTCGACTAATGATAATGTCGCACAGGAAGGATTGTCCATTCCCCCAATCAGGGCAACTTGATTGCCAACAGTCACCATACTGCCGTCTTCATGGCGATTTTCGAATGGTGGGAGATTCCACATGTGGTTGCGCTTCGTATCCAAGACTTCCACGGTTCGATTGTTTTCCGCCACCACCAGACAAGATCCAACGGCAACCACTGCACAAGAATATCGTGGGTTGGAAAGTACCAGATCAGAGTGAGTCGTCCAGCTAGACAAGAAGGAAATGGATGTAGACAGAGAGTCGTTTCTCTCCTCATTGTAGCAGGGCTTTGCAAAGTCCAAAGTCTCCACCGAGTCAAGTTCGCCGTCCTCGTTGCAGCCTCCAACAACAAAGATGCGGTGACCAATGACCGCACTGGCACACCATACTCGTGGAACAGTCATGCCTGGTCCCGAAATCACAGTATGGTTGCTGGTGTCAATAATATCCACCGAAGACAATCTCTCTAGGTTGCGTCCACCCATTTCCACGATATACCGATTGTGAACCGCAACGGCACAACATCCCCATCGTTCCGTTGATAACCTAGTAGTCAATGTCGTCCAATGATTCTTTTTTGAGGTGCTTGATGTTGTTAAAGATGATTGTACCAAATCAATAACATCAATCCGCTCGATACAATCCAACAACGAACAGTAGTTATTGCGTCCTCCCATCACGTAGATGCCTCCATTACACACAACAGCAGCATGTCTTTCACGTTTCTGGTTCAAAGGCGGTCCTTCTCGCCACTGCTTGTTTGATTCTGCCAAATTCAATAACAAAACAGAGTTGACAAAGCCTTTGTGTTGTTGTCTTCCTCCCAACACCACGACTGTTCGAATATTGTACATGCGGGCATATGTAACTGATGGGGACCTTGGGGGACCGCAGACGCAAACCTCATGACTCCATTAGGCCCAACGCATCATCGAACCGCCTTTCACAAAATGCAAAACGACGGACGATAGATCCAGGCGACGATGCCTATGTAACGATCGACAATGCCTATGTAACGATTGTCGTTCTTAAGGACGGGATCCCATGACCATTGTCATAACGGTCCATGGCCCTAAGTGAATCAGAAGATACTTAGAGGCAGCGATATCCCACGAACGGTGGCAGGCCCGTCCATAACACATCTCGTCGCCCAAGTTGGTGACATAACGTCTCCACCAACGATTCAACGCATCGATGACAGTAGGGAACGGAGACGTAGTACCTAACACCGTAGACACACAATTTTGCAACAAGAGTCCTTTTCTTTACTCGCTAGTAAGGAAAACAACACGCTTCCTCTGCGCTTTAGACAGCACACGTCCATCGTCTGCCATGGCTTTCGCAATCTCTCCCGCTAACGCACACGCGAACAACATCGTGAACTTTGCAACGGCAGCTGGAGCAAAGCTCTACAAGCAGGCAACGACTGGACTCTTTGACGGTGGTGATCTCTACGATCTCCACGCGGAAAGGCTGAAGACGTTTCTCGACTCATTCCAAGATCGGATCGTCGAACAGTCTTGGACCAGCACCTTTTCCATTCCCGAACACATTGTGGTTCCTCCAGCGGCTGGACCAGCACCGCCACCAGCACCTACGCATCTCTTGACTCAAGCCTACGGTCGCGTCTCGCTCGCCCAGGTTCGCACCTACGTCGATAGTTTCATCGGACAGAACAGGATTTCTCAGAATTCCTATATGTCCTACATGTGTTTGATGGCGTCGCTCAACGAAGATGCGAAGGCGCAAGTAAATCTACGACGCGAAGACTTTATTATCGACGACGTTGGCAGTGGTCCACTCCTTCTCAAAGTGATCATTTCCCTCGCGTATGTGGATACCGAGGCGACCGTGATGGTACTTCGCCAGCGCTTGTCCGATCTGCATATTCATATTGCAGACTTCAACGGTGACATCATCAAGTTCAACTCCTATGTGAAGGCTACTCTTCAAGGTTTGCATGCCCGCGGTGAACGAACGCTGGACTTACTCCCTAACCTTTTCAAAGCTTATGAGACTGTGAGTGATGAGAACTTCTTGGAGATGATCCGTTGTCGAAAGAACGCATACGAAGAAGGAGATTCTCCGAATCTCTCGGCGACGCAACTCATGGATTGGGCCCGTCTCAAGTACCAAGGCCTGGTAGAAGCGAAGAAATGGCAGGCTCTGTCCGAACGTGACCAGAAGATTATTGCCCTTGAGGCCAAAGTCAAGAAGATGGAGAAAGGAAAAACAGCCCCGCTGTCCACGACCAAGGGATCCAAACAGGGCAAGCAAAAGACCAAAGAATCAGCAAAAGAATCGTGGCTCACCATTGGGCCACATGAGGGAGGCCCAGAAGTAAAAGAAGTCAACGGAAAAATGTACTATTGGTGTAAGTGGCATGAAAAATGGTCACTCAACAAGAAACACACTTCCGACACGTGCAACGGACGGGGCTTAACCGGCGAGAAAAAGAAGGCCTATGATCTAGCTCATGCCGAGAAGAACAATGATGGTACAACTCCTGCCCTTCGCCTCGCGAGTGCTCTAGCTGATCTACCGGCCCAAGAAGAATCTTCTGACGAAGAGTGACAACGAGACCCGAGGTCATTCCTCGGGCTGTTCTACAAGACGGTCGAGCAGCTCATCTATATATTACTAGTGACAACAATCCTCTACATGTCTGTCCTAGTATATAGTGATGATGATGCTAGGTCGGCTAACCCTTCCCAAGATGACAAGACGAGTCTGCGGCCTAAGCTATGGTTTCTAACACCAACATGCAATAGCAGCAGGATACGACGACAAACAAAGAAACCAAGATGGAATAGACAAACAATGCGAATGTTATGCATGGCAACAATACTCGCAGCTCCGATAACAGGCAAACCAGCCGCAGCACATCAAGTCAAGTTCGACTCCGATAGCCAGCCCGTGTTTGTTGACAACTGTGCAACATCGTCTATCACAAACGATATCACCGACTGCATAACAGCAATCCAGCCCGTAAGAAGAAAGATCAAGGGCATTGCAGGATTGTTCAAAACGGAAATCTACTCCACGACGATCAAGTGGCACTTCGAAGACGACAACGGTGCCATCCATATATTTGTCCTGCCTCGATCATTCCACATACCATCGACCTCCAACAGACTTTTCTCTCCCCAACACTGGGCACAAGTAGCCAAAGACCACAAGCCGAATCCAGATGGCACTCGCTGCATCACCACAGCTGACAACATCATTCTCGAATGGAACCAACGCGAATCTACGAGAACCATCCCACTCAATCGAAGAGGGACGAACGTGGGACAGCTGTACACTGCAAACGGTATGCTCAAGTTCCATGCTTTCTGCTGCACAGTACATGCGACACCGGAGGAAGAAGATGAGAATCCACCGATCGTTAGTCATGCGAATCTGATCGAGGATGACGAAAGCATCAACGAGAACTCACCAAGCGCCCAGATCGAACAAGATTCCAACGATGTAGAATTTGACATGGATGACGAGCACAACAAACAGTATTTTCCACAACGGGATCAGCCCATCACCACGGATTTTCTCTTCGAAGATGAAAAAGTGGTACATGTGATT
This sequence comes from Epithemia pelagica, assembly GCA_946965045.2. NCBI lineage: Eukaryota > Bacillariophyta > Bacillariophyceae > Surirellales > Surirellaceae > Epithemia > Epithemia pelagica. The sequence goes on from OX337235.1 coordinate 3,783,629, forward strand.
CCCAATGAAGAAGAAGTGCCAATCGAAAACCCGACGGTTGAACTCCTACGCGTTCATCATCGTCTCGGCCATCTGTCATTTGCTAAGATTCAAGAAATGGCACGACGAGGTGAATCGCCCAAGCGACTCGGTTCATGCGCTGTTCCAGCATGTACAGCCTGTATGTACGGGAAAGCGACGAAGAAACCATGGCGAGTGAAAGGTACAAGGGGTACACTGGATGTTATGACTCGTCCAGGCCAATGTGTATCGGTCGACCAACTCATATCGACAACACCAGGATATATTGCCCACTTACGAGGTACTCCAACACGCGATAGATATCGGGTAGCGACTGTTTTCGTGGACCACTACTCTGGTATAGGGTACGTCCACCTACAACGATCGAAGTCGGCTGCAGATACCATCGAAGCAAAGGAGCGATTTGAAGCATGGGCGGATACACACGGGGTCGCAATCATGCACTATCATGCAGACAACGGCATTTTTGCTGACAACCAATTTCGCAAAGCAGTAAGAGACAAGGGACAGCGCTTGACGTTCAGCGGAGTCAACGCGCATTTTCAGAGCGGTATGGCCGAGAGGCGCATAAGGGACCTACAAGATTCAGCACGGACTATGCTACTCCATGCACATCGACGATGGCCCTCTGCTATTACTCCGAACCTCTGGCCCTATGCAGTACGCTATGCATCGGATATCTTCAACTCTGCACCTATGGCGAAACATAAGAATACGACGCCTTTGGAACTCTTCTCTGGTTCCCCAGCACGATTCAACTTTCGACATGCGCACACATTTGGATGTCCAAGTTATGTCCTAGACAATGCTCTACAATCAGGAAAAGGGATTCCCAAATGGTCCGAACGCTCTCGGGTTGGTATCTTCTTGGGATACTCTGCCCAACACTCAAGAACCGTGGGGCTTATTCTCTCATTGTCCTCCGGTTTATCTTCTCCCCAATTCCATGTTCAATATGATGACTGTTTTGAGACTATGCGACGTAGTTTCGGGGAAGCACAACCTGTCTCCTACTGGCAGCAGAAGGCCGGGTTCCGCAAGGGTAAAACCATGGATCAGTCCCAACCAGATCACCACACTACCGACACACGTGACTCACAACTACCCTCACAAATGAGGGAGGTAGATCACAATTCTACCCTAGAGGAGCCACCTATAGTTCCGTTACCAATCGACAACGAAGAGCTAATCCAGCCGACAAATGAGGGAGCCTTTGGAGTCCGCAGGTCACAACGACAACCCAAACCAACTATGCGATATCAAGACTGTATGGATTCCTTGGGGGACGACCTAGATCCTCTAGGTGAGCTGGCAGTGACGTTACCTGGGTTGATCTCCATGACCGCACAGGCCCAAGCAAATCCAGATGTCATGTATCGGCACGAAGCCATGCGACAACCAGATCGATTGGAATTTATAAAGGCTGCACAAAAGGAGGTCCAGGATCACACCGCAAACGGTCTCTGGGAAGTGGTTCGACGACAAGATATACCACCGGGTAGCTATGTGACTAGAGCAGTATGGAGTTGTGTCCGGAAGCGGAAACTGCAGACAGGTGAAATCTATAAATGGAAGTCACGCTTGGCATTTGATGGATCAAGACAGACCAAAGGGGTGAACTATTGGGAGACTTATGCTCCCGTAGTCCAATGGCCTGTGGTCCGCTATGTCTTAACGACGGCTATTTCGCAAGGATGGGCGATGAAGCAGATAGACTATGTCCTCGCCTATACTCAAGCCGTGGCGGAAACTGATATGTACATGGAGGCACCTAGAGGGTTTACATTCGACACGACCGGAAAACAACGAGCCGAAGATTTTGTTCTCAAGATTAAACGGAATTACTACGGTCAGAAACAGGCCGCGCGTGTCTGGAATAAACACCTAGTACAGCAATTGGAACAAGTGGGATTCAAACAGAGTGATCATGATGAATGTGTCTTCTACAAAGGACGCAGCCTCTATATCCTGTACACAGACGACTCCATCTTAACAGGGCCTGATCCACAGGAACTCGATGACATCATCACCCAGATGCAGGACATTGGGCTTAAGATTACATATGAAGACGGAGTAGAAGATTTTCTTGGAGTCAACATTACAAAACAACAGACCGGACATCTTCACCTCTCCCAGACTCGCTTGATCGACGCTATCCTTGATGATCTGCGATTACCAGCGGACACGAATACTCGCGACGTGCCGGCAGCAACCACAGTGAAGATGCGCGCCGATGATGATGGGGACCCCTTTGATGGACACTTCAACTATCGCTCGGTCATCGGGAAACTGAATTTCCTCGAGAAAAGTACACGACCTGATATATCCTACGCAGTACATCAATGTGCACGCTTTTCCGCGAATCCAAAGCAGGTACACGGACGAGCAGTAAAGCAGATTGGGCGCTACCTCGCTGGTACACGGTCACGAGGACTCGTGCTCAAACCACAGGACAAAGAAAATTTCGACGTTTATGCCGATGCCGATTTTTGTGGCAACTTCAATAAGACAGATATGCCACGATCAGACATGGCCCGATCGCGTTCCGGATATGTCATCTTTTATGGAGGTTGTCCCATAGTGTGGGCATCAAAGTTACAGTCCGAGATTGCACTGTCCACAACGGAAGCGGAAATTATCAGCCTCTCTACTTCATTGCGTACAGTCATCCCACTAATGAACATTACGAAAGAGATGAAATCACTCGGCTTCCCTGTCCTGTCAACACAACCCAGAGTGCATTGTCGAGCTTTTGAAGACAATAACGGAGCTTACGAATTGGCTACGGTCTATAAGTATCAACCACGCACGCGATACCTCTGTACCAAGCTATTTCATTTCAAGTCCTACGTCGAGAAGAAAGAGATTACGATCCTCCCTTGCGATACGGAGTTGCAGACCGCGGATATCTTTACCAAAGCACTGGATAAAGAGACGTTCGAGCGGCATCGCACGCGTATTATGGGCTGGTAGTCAGATTTTCACGCTGCGTGAGGGAGTGTTCGAATATTGTACATGCGGGCATATGTAACTGATGGGGACCTTGGGGGACCGCAGACGCAAACCTCATGACTCCATTAGGCCCAACGCATCATCGAACCGCCTTTCACAAAATGCAAAACGACGGACGATGGATCCAGGCGACGATGCCTATGTAACGATCGACAATGCCTATGTAACGATTGTCGTTCTTAAGGACGGGATCCCATGACCATTGTCATAACGGTCCATGGCCCTAAGTGAATCAGAAGATACTTAGAGGCAGCGATATCCCACGAACGGTGGCAGGCCCGTCCATAACACATCTCGTCGCCCAAGTTGGTGACATAACGTCTCCACCAACGATTCAACGCATCGATGACAGTAGGGAACGGAGACGTAGTACCTAACACCGTAGACACACAATTTTGCAACAAGAGTCCTTTTCTTTACTCGCTAGTAAGGAAAACAACACACGACCGTCTGTCCATTGTTGTTGTTGTCCTGATCGGGATGATCCAGTACGACCGAAGCATTATGCGAACGCCATCCACCTTTGAGAGGAGGCCAATCGTTTACATTCCATTCTGCTCTCTCGTCGAAAAGGACAAGGCCCGACTGCCATGCTCGTTCTTTCAGTGGCGTGTCCATGGTTCCAAACAGTGACTGCAGAATAAATGAGGATCGAGACTCTGTATTGTGCGAGGGTCGTGGGTTTGCTGCTCCTGTGATGCGGATGGATGCGGACTGGAAGCACGACTGACTTGACGAAACGGATGGATCGAAACACGAGCGATCGTCGCGAGACAGATATGGACCGCAACAGTCCCACAAAACCACATATATTCTATGAATTCGGAATACCACCGTGGAGGTGTTGGGATGATATCGAACACAAACTCCTCACGGCGAGACTGACAACCACTGATGTGGGATCCGAAAATGAGGGGCGATCCAAGAGATGAAGTGGGGGCCTCCAGAATGTAGGGGCGGCATCTCGGTTTGGGGGATGGTATCTTTTTCGTACATTCTCGATCCATCTCACCTTCTTATTACGTATGCGTATGGGTTCTCCCTCGGATCCTCGGCTCTTGACTCATGTCTGGGGACGTCAAGCCTTATTGCTCCTTCGAAAGACCTTTGAGGTTGACACCACGATGCACAGTACTAGGACAGGACGAAACTGAGCTGAGCCAGTACCACGAGAACGACCGGCACCCGTCATGCTGGACTCCGAGGCATTGCGCCGAAGACCAGCAGTACTAGCAGGATGGAACAACAACTGGTCAAGTCACCCTGGAACATTTACTACGACCGACACATGCACTGTCCAATTTAAACAAGTTTCTCGCCATGTCTCCATCCACGGCCTGTGCAGTGTCGGCGCTCGGTATTTGGTGGGAACCAACAACCAGACAGACTGCGGAGCCTTCCTTGCATGATTGTTGGAGTATAGTACTCTATATACCGCCCATGGCAAGTGGCATAACAACCACAAACTGACTGGAACGAATCGCACCAATTCTGACATTTTTGTTCTGCGACTCGTGTGAGGATACCACAGTGGTTGTTTGTCTCGCCGTGAGGGTGCAATCGCTCGTGTTGATATCCATCTATTTCGTCAAGTCAGTCGTGCTTCCAGTCCGCACCCATCAGAGCAGCAGCAAGGAGCAGCAAACCCAAGAACCTCTCACAATACAGTGTGTCTTGATTCTCATAAATTCTGCAGTCAACGTTCGGAACCATGACAATGACGCTACAAGAACAAGCATGGCAGTCGGGGCTTGTCCTTTTGGACGAGAAAGCAGAATGGAATGAAAACGATTGGCCTCCTCTTGTGGGTGGATGGCGTTCGCTTCATGCATCGGTTGTACTCGATCATACGGTCGTCGTGTTGGGTGGATACAAACATTTGCAAGAGAATGTCAATTCCGTTCTTGTATTGAATTTAGCTAAACCAGACAAGCAGTGGCGACAAGGGCCATCCATGAACAAGAAACGTTCTGGACATGCCGCTGTTGTGTGCAACGGAGGTATATACGTGATGGGAGGATTCAATGGATATTCAATGTTGGATTGTATGGAGCAAATTGATGCCAACGATTTGCTACAACCATTGTCGACATCAAGCATGACGCATGAGAGTCATTGGACGAAATTGAAATGTCGATTATCAACTGGACGAAATGGATGTTGTGCCGTTACGGTGAAGAATCGATACATTGTTGTACTGGGGGGATGGGATGGAGGGCACAACTTGTCGTCGGATATCATTGATACCAGCAATCACACTGTCATTTCGGGACCAAATATGAACGTTCCACGTATATGGTGTGCCAGTGCGGTCGTTGGCCACCGCATCTTTGTCGTTGGAGGCTCGACAGTAGAGTATTTGGACTTTGGAAAGCCTAGTGACAATGCGGAGAGAAACGACACTCTGTCTACATTCATTTCCTCCTTGTCTGGTTGGACGACTCACTCTGATCTGGTACTTTCGGCCTCGCGAGATTCTTCTTGTGCAGTGGTTACCGTGGGATCCTGTCTGGTGGTGGCGGGAGACCATCAAACTGTGGAAATCTTGGATACGCATCACAACCGAACGTGGAATTTCCCACCATTCCGCAATGTCGTTGATAACTGCAGTATGGTGACTGTAGCCGATCAAGTTGCCGTGATTGGTGGATGGAATAGTCCATCCTGTGCGACATTACCACTCATGGACAAGAGTACGTGGTGCTTTCGTCAACTTTGTGAGCAGCCTCGGATTGAATGGTATCATTGTCTGGAAAGATCGGGCAACGAAGATGTCAATGATACATCCTGCACCATCTCGTCGTCGACTCTAAAACGATTGAGGACCTTTGATTACTGTGATTGTGACAACGAGGACGATGGCAGTTGAAATGTGCAACAGCTTGCACGGCCAAGGGCCCGGAAACTATATCATGAGCCATTATACTCTCATACAATACAGGAGATCGTGGCAGTTCTTAATTACATTATGATTCATATATTTTTAGGTTAAGTTATTCGACAGCAAGTTCTTACATGTTTGAAGCACCACCTTATAGCATACGACCGCACATGAATTTCTTTCCGATGCGATGGCGTCTGTGACAGTCGAACCCATCCGCCATGGTCAGCTATCCTTGTAGCAAATAATGAGATGTTACAGCGTCTGCTGTCATTTCTGGCAATCACACTTGGGTGGATGGCCATGGTACCGCTCCTCTCTTTGGTGTTGAACACTCTCTGGGCTTGAATAGAATGAATCATCTTTCGACGGTTTTTGATGGTCTCGTTGCATCTTTGGGACGTGGAAGGAACGGCCTGAATTGTGTCTCGATCGAAAGCATTCATTCGTTCCAATTTCTGGAAATTGCCAGAAAGAGAACCAAACGGGATGCCTCTTCAAACGGGATGCCTCTTGTGCATGCGAGGATTTTGTTGTTTTGGTGCTGCTGGTGGATAGAGAATCCTGATTTTACAGCTCTTGCCGTGCTCTCCTTCATGATAGAGTTTTTGGGTGTTGTTGTCATTATTGTAGCGCAATCGAAGGACTGTGTGGTCTTTACTCCTTGGCTCCATGAACTTTGCTCGCTTCCACCGCGCACCATGAGAGTCTCCATATCTGTCCGTGCCTTGGTTTGGCGTGTGGCTCCTATGTTCGATGAATCGCGGACAAAATGACGAAACGGGCGGATCCAAAGGTCCGATGCTGATGCATCATACCAAATGGGCATTGTAGATGTCGTTGTAGTGGTGCCATTGTCGCTTTTGACTCGTGTTTTGTTCTTATGAAGGGTCATCGTTGGTTCCTCTTTCTTGGTGTCAATGTCTTTGCGGAGCCCCAAATCTGTCGACGCGGTAAATATAAGGCGATGCTACAATTCCCAAGGCCGTGCTGGTGGTGGCCCTTGTTCCAAATAACCGACTGGTTGTGGTTGTTGTCATTTGGTCTACAAGTTATTGATGCGTCGATCGAAACCATTCATTTGCTAATATCGAAAATAGCAAGAAGGAGGACAAAAAGGATGCCTGTTGTGCATGTGACGTTTGTTGTTGTTGTCGTTGCTGGTGGGTGTAGTCGTCATCATCGTAGTGCAATCGAGTGACTACACGGTTTGCACCTGTCCGCCACAAACCATGGGTTTTGACATTTGTTGGTGTTCCTTATTTTGGCTTGGTTCATGGTCGTGTCCGATGAATCCGACAAAAGAACGTCTCCACACTTCTCCTCCCCTTGCAATCAACATTGCCATTGAACGATCATGTGTGGGGAAACCGAAGTGCATGGTTGGTGTGTAGAGGACGGATCATCACCACTGCACTTTTGTGTTGATGATTGAGTAAGGTACTGGCGGAGGATTCTGGTTATCATGATGGCTTTTCGCGGTCCGTGCAAGGGTGCTTCTTCTTGGAAATCCTGGGGCGACAACGCGATCCTTTTCTTTGATTCATTCTTCAGTACTCCAATCGGACGAGGAGGGAGTGGAACTGTGCTCGGTACTTCGATCCGTAGCGTTGCGTTCCTCGTCATCGGCGCGATTCAATCCTAGGTCCGACTTGAAGCCTCTTGGAGCATTCGATGCGAACATGACGTCGCTATTCATCGGAAAATTTGTCGCTCTCCCCCAAGCAGTGCCGTCATAGATATTTCGGCTCCCCGCAAGGCGATTGCAGGTGGCTTTTCCACGCCATTCTGGTTTCGTCAACGCAAATTCAAACCTTCTTCTTCACCATTGACGGGTGATCCGTCGAGATGATTCTTTGCACCGACCGTGCAAAAGATACGCACAGAGCGCAAAAAGATATTGGGATTTTGGGGGGGGGGTGAACTCAAAAGAGGGCATGTTCGCCCCCCTTTCATGAACGGCGCGATCAATGATCGACCGTCCGTCCTCCGTACGTGGTGGAGTGGATATAACTCGAGTTCACCATGACCATGACACTGAAAGAAAAACCAGGAGAGTCGTCGTGGCTTTTCGTATCGAGTGATCGTTACATATGAAACAAGACGAGACAGAAAAGAGCAGAGCCTGTGGATCTGGACAAGACGTTCTGGTGATTGTTCGAAAGTGACCCACATTGCCGAGCTCAAACGCTTGTATCGCGTTCGGCTTACAGGAATGATTCACCAAGTAGGCGGGAGACTCAAACAGTGCCGTTCCAAGAATACCATCATCTATTGTTGTATTTGTATTGCTTCGGTTGGCAGTAGTGACAGAGAATGCGTTGGCCTTGACGCGTGAAAGAGCTTGTTGAATCAAATGAGGATTGGGCATGACACCTTCCCATTGATCTAATGCCGCCTGTGCAAGCATAAAGACGGTGAAGATGACCGCTTGTTCATGAATTTGAGCATTGTCGTTGCTTGCTACACGTCTGTCGTCATTCGCCTGAGGTACCATATCCATTACATCCTCCCAATTATTTAACGCAATGACCGATTTTTTCTCCTCTATTCCAACCTTCTTGATTCTGAGCTTTGATCCTTTGAAGCTGTAGAAAAGCAATCGGTATACATGAAGAGCCGTCGGAAAAAGTTTGGGGATCCGACCTTGCTGTAAAACCCGGACAATCGCATTCTGCTCTTCATACAATCCCAATTGTGTGGCTGTTTTACGGCATTCTTCCGAACAAAGTAGCATTGGATACAACGACGATCCCGACGATGAACTCTCTGTTGTTTTTTCTCGGCAGGGACGAAAACAAATGGCACAATGTGTTTGGCGTCGAGACTCGAGCAGCACTGGAGGTACCAGGGCCCGAGCCCCTCGGAACAGAGTTTGGTTTCGCCGAATTGGATCATCATTCATGCTTCCATCCACTGCTTTTCCTTTCCTCTGTTCCACGATTTCTGGCTCTGGATCATGACAACTAGACGACGCAGTAACAGTTGCCCCTTTGTTCTGCTGCTTCTGGCTGCCCACAACCAACAGACTTGGTCCTCCCATGCATTCTCCCACGGCAATGTCTCGAACAGCACACAGGCCGCGTCCCTTGGAACGCGTCACATGTCGCACAGCGTAGCATGAATCGTTCTGTTGGTAGCCGTCGTCCATGTCATGGCGGAAGTGTCATGCTCAATCAGCTACCATAGCTATTGTTACCTCTAGAGAGAGATCTCGTCGTCGTCGTCAACGCGTTCTTCTTGCTCTTTGGCAGCTGTTATTCAGTATGATGTTTTGAGTACAATCCTACTATGAATTCTTTGCAGTTCTTGGAAAATGAATGGCTGTATGGCTCTCATGAGACGGAAGACGGAATGACCTCTCCACTTATCGAAGTGGGGCTGAAAGATTTTCTACTATGAATATTCAAACGAAGCGTTTTACATATATCCCCACAAACGTAGGCTATTCGATCGGCCGTTTGATTCTGGCTATTCTGTGATGAGGCTGAATTGAATGAGGCCTACAGAGACAGAGGCTCAAGGCCAAACAGAATTCCAATGTCTGGAATTCATTGATCAAAGATCGAAACGAAAATACATTAGTATTCATTTCGAAAGTCATACCGTATACTGTCCTATCAGAAAGAAGAAAGAATAATCGAAAATATGTCGAAACAAAACAACGAGAGAATCGGTCTCTCTCTCAATGGAGGGATTCTTGTAGCTGCAGCAGGAAACGCGGCAATCATGCGGGGCTTCCAGCAGAACAAAATCAAGGTGGACGGTAAGGAAAGACCAGCTTTGGAAGCTTTCCACTATATGTCTGGCCTCAGCGGAGGGATAATTCCCACCGTACTGTATAGCTATTCCCAGGACGTCGACTCTTCGGAACTCTTGGATGCAGATAATCGCATCGACGACCCCTCCAAAATCACTCCCGAAGTATTGGAAAGAAGAGCTGAAAATTCAATCTTCGAAAAATTGGTGTCGAGTTTGAGTCTTAGGGCGATTCCGATGATCATATACGGACTATTTTCCATGAATCTTGATGCGATTTGGACATTGACGCTTTGGTACGGATTACTGAGACTGTATGGTATCCAGAGGAACAAACATATTTTGACCAGCTCGGACGAGGCGAAGGACGACTCGATTCGCCCTCGAGAAGGAATCAAGGCGATTCCATTGGTCAACTTTTCTTTGGCTGGTGATGCTGAAGACAATGGGAGATCTGGAATTCAGGCTTTTCTAAAAATTTCCTGGAAACTTACCAATTATTTTGGGTTTGGAGAAGGTTTTAAAAACTACCCAAAAGATGACGGATGGCCTGAATACACCAACACTTTTGTTTCTCCCGAGATTATCAGAGACACTGTAGAGGAGTACGGTGGTAGCTTCTTAATGCCTTTCGTCGCAAGCCCTACCGAGGTCACCAATTCATGTCTCAAGTCTTCGCCAGGTCCTGACGGAAAAACCTTCGAAGTCAATTCGGTACCCCTCAAAGAATGGGGCGGCAGCGAAAAGCCCTGCAGCCTCGAGTTCTTGACGGGTATGGGAACGAATTTTCTATCGATGGGGTACGGAATCAACATGGGCGAATTAGAAGAGACTGAAAATACAGCATTTTTTATGAGAGCTGCTCAAACTCGAAAGGCTCGATTAACACCCGGTGGGGAGGAGAAGGATAGACTATTTTTCGACGGAGGAAAAGTCGATGGCCTTGGTGTGCCGGCTTTGGTTCAGAGAAAGGTCGGCACAATCATTTCCACAATTTGGCCCCACGAAGGCATCAGATCGTACGCGGAGCATTACAAGGCAGCGCCCCCGAATGTACCTCTTAAGGAATGGTTGGAGAAGTGCCAAAACCTTGCTCTTGCGGAAATCGCGTCATACTTCGGCTACTTTTCCAAGAATGCGCCATTTCTTATTTTGAATCGAATGTTCGAAGATGGCACGTATCATCTTGGCAAGTTGAGGGAGAAACTGGACCTGTTGTACGAGGCGGGATTGCCGCTTGTGGTGACCATGAAAGGTCTCAAGACTGTCGATAATCCATACTGGGGAATTACTGCAGGCGAAACGTTAGATCTCACCATTATCTATGTCACTCTCCCGACAAAATTTTCCAAAGATATTCCCGTGGAAAGCGTCCCTCCAGGAAAGAACGAGGATGGAACTTCCAAAGAGATGCTTGACGAAGACGGAAACTTTACCAACGACGAGTTCAAGCATTTCCCAAACTTGGAAGGCATCAATAACTTCACCTCCAAAACTAAATTCTGGTCTTATCTCAGATATGCAGCACTAAGTCGCCGTCAGGCTAACATGACAGGTATGTATAGTCGATCTTTATTCATTTCATTTTATGAATTCTTGTCGCTCACACATGTCTTGAATCGTTGTTTCCCCTATGTGTCCTATCAGCACACCTTGGTTCGTGGATCGTCAACGAAGCATGGGACGGCCTCACCGTTGATGGAAAGAAGGTGTTCGGGGGATTCAAGGAAATTCTCGAAAAGGAGTAGGTTCCAAGATTGCCAATCTTAGTAAGAAAAGAAAACACGGATTCCACGGATTTCGTGTTTACGTTCACATAGATGTATTGCCATGAAGAGAATCGGAAAAGTCGGGAATCAAGCGTCGCCTCGCATTATCCACAAGCAATAACCGCGATGTTTCGATCGCTAGGAGGCACGTTAAATTCAGTTCGTAGACACACCCTAACTCTAAAAAAGACCCCTTTTTTGCAATGTCGTTTTTTCGTGTAACCCCCCCCCCTTCTAGTTCTAAAACGCTTCTGTGACGACGTAGGTCGTGAACATGACCAAAGGCATTGGTGGCACACCAAAATCAACTGTATCCATAATCGTGTACGTTCAACCATACAAACTCCACGAGTCAACGGACTTTTCATGTTTTGACACCAAGCAACCCGAATCCGTACAATACTTATGCTAACTGAAGCCAAGGCATTCGTCGCTGATACGGTACCTTTTTCGCTTTTTCTTCGAATGATCATCGGATTTCCTTTGCATTCGACAAAGGTATTGTCCACTACTGCAGCGATCGTCTGCAAAAACGCGATATCGCGTCTTCGTTCTCGGCGCTTGCTTTTCGTTGTTGTGCTCGTTGGGGCGGGAGACGCTCCATGGAATTCAGGGGTCGGTTTCCCCACGCATCGATCGGGGCGAGACACTCCCGGCATCTGATACCAAATGGGCATTGTAGATGTCGTTGTAGTGGTGCCATTGTCGCTTTTGACTCGTGTTTTGTTCTTATGAAGGGTCATCGTTGGTTCCTCTTTCTTGGTGTCAATGTCTTTGCGGAACCCCAAATCTGTCGACGCGGTAAATATAAGGCGATGCTACAATTCCCAAGGCTGTGCTGGTGGTGGCCCTTGTTCCAAATAACCGACTGGTTGTGGTTGTTGTCATTTGGTCTACAAGTTATTGATGCGTCGATCGAAACCATTCATTTGCTAATATCGAAAATAGCAAGAAGGAGGACAAAAAGGATGCCTGTTGTGCATGTGACGTTTGTTGTTGTTGTCGTTGCTGGTGGGTGTAGTCGTCATCATCGTAGTGCAATCGAGTGACTACACGGTTTGCACCTGTCCGCCACAAACCATGGGTTTTGACATTTGTTGGTGTTCCTTATTTTGGCTTGGTTCATGGTCGTGTCCGATGAATCCGACAAAAGAACGTCTCCACACTTCTCCTCCCCTTGCAATCAACATTGCCATTGAACGATCATGTGTGGGGAAACCGAAGTGCATGGTTGGTGTGTAGAGGACGGATCATCACCACTGCACTTTTGTGTTGATGATTGAGTAAGGTACTGGCGGAGGATTCTGGTTATCATGATGGCTTTTCGCGGTCCGTGCAAGGGTGCTTCTTCTTGGAAATCCTGGGGCGACAACGCGATCCTTTTCTTTGATTCATTCTTCAGTACTCCAATCGGACGAGGAGGGAGTGGAACTGTGCTCGGTACTTCGATCCGTAGCGTTGCGTTCCTCGTCATCGGCGCGATTCAATCCTAGGTCCGACTTGAAGCCTCTTGGAGCATTCGATGCGAACATGACGTCGCCATTCATCGGAAAATTTGTCGCTCTCCCCCAAGCAGTGCCGTCATAGATATTTCGGCTCCCCGCAAGGCGATTGCAGGTGGCTTTTCCACGCCATTCTGGTTTCGTCAACGCAAATTCAAACCTTCTTCTTCACCATTGACGGGTGATCCGTCGAGATGATTCTTTGCACCGACCGTGCAAAAGATACGCACAGAGCGCAAAAAGATATTGGGATTTGGGGGGGGGGTGAACTCAAAAGAGGGCATGTTCGCCCCCCTTTCATGAACGGCGCGATCAATGATCGACCGTCCGTCCTCCGTACGTGGTGGAGTGGATATAACTCGAGTTCACCATGACCATGACACTGAAAGAAAAACCAGGAGAGTCGTCGTGGCTTTTCGTATCGAGTGATCGTTACATATGAAACAAGACGAGACAGAAAAGAGCAGAGCCTGTGGATCTGGACAAGACGTTCTGGTGATTGTTCGACAGGAAGACGACGTCGAACCAGAACCGTCGTCAAAAAGACAATTTACGATGATGAATGTTGCTGTGCTCGTCCGTATGTCTCGAGTTTCCAACCAAAGCATGCAGATTGCAAGGCTGCTCGTCCGTCTCAACCTGCCGGTGCTTCTAGTAAAACGCACCGAACCAGCTTGCAATGGCCACCGTTTGCATGGCATGCACGGTAGCAAACCATGTCAGCAGCATGAAACAGACCTGGTTTTTGTATTGAAGCTTGCTGAGAGGCACCACAACGGACAGTACTGACAGTATTAACATTTTAGGGCGACAAAACTGTGCCAGTATCACGACAACGACAGGCACCACAGAATCATGCTCGACTCGGATGCGTTCCACCATTGATGGAAGAAGATCCATGTCAACAAAAGCGGCAACAACAGTGTCCTTTTCATGGTGTGCATTCATTCATCAAGTGCAAGAAGAAGGGAGAAGAAAGGTCCAAGCATTGGAACAATCGTCTCTCAAGTGGCAGATTCACCAGTGAGACCACAGCATGATGACAGGATCATGTTGTCTGAATCTAAGGGCAACGCACAATGTTGTGGAAGAAGCCATGAAGGTCAATGTGGAATCACACAGGTGGACCTTTTGTCAATGTTGCAGAACCAACAAGGCCAATGGCCTCTGGCCAAGTACCATCCACAAGTAGCAGGATGGAACAACACCAGGTCGAATCACCTAGTCCAACACTGAGGCCTTTAACTGACGACCAGCAGTACTCACAGGATGGAACAACACGACACTGCCAACAACAATCGATCGAATCACCGTCGAATTCAAGCAACTTCCTTCCCCGACTTGCAATACTACCCATGTCTCTCTTAATCCACGGCCTCTGCAGTCTTGTTGCTTTTTTGTTGGGAACCAACAACCAGACAGACTGTGGAGCGTTTTCATTGCATAATTGTAACACGACACTACAGTACTCTACTGCTCATTGCAAGTGGCATCCGCAACCACCTCAAACTGACGGAAACAAATCGCACCACAATTCTGTCATTCTTGTTCTGCGAGTCGTGTGAGGATACCAGAACGTGGATGTCTGTTTCGCCGTGAGGTGTATTATTTCGGTATCCAAAAACCTCCACGGTGGTATTTCGAATGAATTGGAGGCGTGGTCTTCTTCGTTTTGTGGGACGATTGCGGTCCATATTTGTCTCGACCGCTGGCATCCGCAACAACCTCAAACTGACGGAAACAAATCGCACCACAATTCTGTCATTCTTGTTCTGGGGGTCGTGTGAGGATACCAGAACGTGGATGTCTGTCTCGCCGTGAGGTGTATTATTTCGGTATCCAAAAACCTCCACGGGGGTCTTCTGAATTCATAAGGATGCGTGGTCTTCTCCAGTGCGTGACTACATACGGTGTCTCGTAACGAACCTCTTTTTGAGATCCACCCATTTCTTCAAGTTAGTCCGCACCCATCAGAGCATCACAGGCGCAGAAAACCCACGAACCTCTCACAATACAGTGTGTCTTGGTGAATAGCTTTGATCCACCTTCCCTTATTGAAGAAACTACGAGTGATCTATGACTATACGGCAGGGTCATGCCGTATGCCGGACGCCGTAACATTTTCAATTTTCTACTCCAAGCATTCAAGTACGAAAGCATTGTAAAGATCTAGATTTGATTTCGAAAAGTTGGAATGCCATGCTGACAACAAGGCAGTGGTTTGAGAGCAAAGTGATTATATTCTATAGCTACGCCATTGTAGGGTAGACATGCAGCGGGTTGTACATTTAAGGCGCGTATTGAACGTGCTTCACTTAGATTTTGCTATCGACGTGGTGCAGGATGTCATATTGATTTCCCGGATTCCCATTCCTTCCAGAGAATGAAACCATTCGTTTCGATGCTGCTTACAGAGTTGACGAAAGCACTACGTATTGTTGTCCATGAGTCGTAATGTCGCACAGGATGGATTACGTCATCCACCAATGACCGCAACTTCATTGGCAGCAGTCACCATACTGCAGTCTTCACGGCCATTTTCGAATGGTGGGAGATTCCACATGCGGTTGCGCTTCGTATCCAAGACTTCCACAGTTGGACTTAATCCTCCCGCCACCACCAGACAAGATCCCACGGTAACCATTGCACAAGATTGTCGTCGGAAGGAAAGTGCCAGATCGGAGTGAGTCGTCCACCCAGGCAAGGAGGAAATGAATGTAGATAGAGTGCCGTGTCTCTCTTCATTGTCACTAGGTTTTCCACAGTCCAAATACTCTACCGAAGTGTTTGCTGTGGAGCCTCCAAGGACAAAGATGCGGTGACCAATGACCGCACTGGCACACAACACTCGTGGTACAGTCATGGTTGGTCCCGCAATGACAGTATGATTTCTCGTATCAACAATATCCACCGACGGCAAAAAACGACCATTGTGTCCACCCATGACAACAATATATCGATTGTGAACCGCAACAGCACTTCATCCTTCTAGAACCGTTGATAAGCGACATGTCAATGTCGTCCAGTGACTCTCATCTGTGGTGCTGTTTGTTAACGAAGATTGCACGACATCATGAACATCAATTGGTTCCACACAATCCAACAACGAATAGTAGTTATTGCATCCTCCCATCACGTAGATGCCACCATTACACACAACAGCAGCATGTCTATAACGTTTCTGACTCATAGGCGGTCTTTCTCGCCACTGCTTGTTTGATTCTGCTAAGTTCAATGACAGAACGGAGTCTGTAATGCATTGGACTCGTTGCCATC